>JAPQNM010000019.1:13414669-13417697 GCA_029783475.1 Metacarcinus magister | reverse complement strand
GAGAGAGAGAGAGAGAGAGAGATGGTTATGTGCGTGCGTGCGTGCGTGCCTATGCGTACCTCACACACAAAATGAGAAAAATAGCAGTGTCCTTGTAAATTATCTGTGAAACTTCCTTTTCTGGGCGTAATTTGCTTGATGGTATCGCAGAAATGGTCTTCGGGAGCTTCTTTGTTCCTTCGCTTTTCCTTCCTCCCTCCCCCCTAAGATGTGTGTGTGTTTTTTAATATGTATTTTATTCTTAGACAGGTAATGGAGTTGTTATTATATATATTGGTAGTGGTGGTGGTGGTGGTGGTGGTGGTGGTGGTGGTGGTGGTGATGGTGGTGGTGGTGGTGGTGGTGATGGTGGTGGTTTAGTAATTGCAGCATCGAACACACACACACACACACACACACACACACACACACACACACACACACACACACACACACACACACACACACACACACACACACACACGTACCCACACACACATGCCATTAGGTTATGTTTTGGGAACGCTAGGTAATGTTTTTTGTAATTATCCTCGTCAACTTTTTGCAAACTTCTTAACTGAGGAAGCCGCCATCTTGGAGCGAAAAGAAAGGAAGGGAAGGAGGGAAGAAAGATGTAATATTATTTTGAACTGTTTTTTTACCTGTGTAATTGCGATAAAAAAAAACGGTTGTACGTAAATTCACTTGTGTGTACATACATATTTACATACACACACACACATATATTATAACCCGTTAAAATAAATATACAAAGCAAAATATAAACAAACATTAACATAAGTAATAAGGAAACAAGCAATAGATACCAGACAGGCCACAAAAAAGGCTATAATAACACCCAGAAAGGAGTTGTACAAGAAAATGTAAATAAAAAAGGCACGATAGTACTAAATCACAAGACACTCAGACGAGGCGATGCAACAGCAGGGCGGGAGGTAATGACACACACATACACACACACATACACACACACACACACACACACACACACACACACACACACACACACACACACACACACACACACACACACACACACACACACACACACACACACACGGGGCACCAGGAAGGAAGGGGCGTGTGATGACCTTAAGATACCACCTGATTCCAACAAATTGCTAGTCGCACCTGATTTACCTGACAAAAGTATTTTGAGTTACGCAGGTCAACAGGTAACGCCATCTGGTGACGCTAGTACAAGTAGCTACCTGGTGTATGGTGCTACTGTTAGTTTTGCTTGTTTCATTGTTTTTTGTTTATTTTGTTCAATGATTTTAGTGATTATAGGTGTGTATTCTCATTCTTATTCTTATTCTTATTGTTGTTGTTGTTCTTCTTCTTATTATTATTATTGTTATTGTGATTATTATTATCTCTTTTCTTTTTCATATTCTTATCTTCCATGTTTGTTCATTTTTCCAGGTAAGTTGAAGGAGAACACATAGGACACATAGGAAGAACAAACAACAACAGGCCTGCTGGCCCTTACGAGGCTGTTTGTGAGACTACACTATCTACTCTAGAGTGAAGGATACAGGATAGTAAGGGTGAAGGCTTCTCTCCCCAGCCATGGCTGGCAGGGAAAGGAAGGCCAACCAAGGATGGCAGAGTCTGTTTGATTACTCCTGTAGTGTACATAGCCTTTCTTTGACCTTTTTAAATGCTGCTGCATCAAGATAAGGCTCACTAGAATTAGGTATATAGAGGCAGAAAACAATTCAATTCCCACCGCTCGCTCGGTCATGACCGGCCGATCAAAATCTTCACTACTGACTCTGTCACCGGTGCCAATGGCTATAAAAAGTTATTTATTTTCATTCTTAAATGCTGCTGCATCAAGATAAGGCTCATTATAATTAGGTATATAGAGGCAGAAAACAATTCAATTCACACCGCTCGCTCGGTCATGATCGGCCGATCAAAATCTTCACTACTGACTCTGTCACCGGTGCCAATGGCTATGGAAGTTATTTATTTTCATTCTTAAATGCTGCTGCATCAAGATAAGGCTCATTAGAATTAGGTATATAGAGGCAGAAAACAATTCAATTCCCACCGCTCGCTCGGTCATGATCGGCCGATCAAAATCTTCACTACTGACTCTGTCACCGGTGCCAATGGCTATGGAAGTTATTTATTTTCATTCTTAAATGCTGCTGCATCAAGATAAGGCTCATTAGAATTAGGTATATAGAGGCAGAAAACAATTCAATTCCCACCGCTCGCTCGGTCATGACCGGCCGATCAAAATCTTCACTACTGACTCTGTCACCGGTGCCAATGGCTATGGAAGTTATTTATTTTCATTCTTAAATGCTGCTGCATCAAGATAAGGCTCACTAGAATTAGGTATATAGAGGCAGAAAACAATTCAATTCCCACCGCTCGCTCGGTCATGACCGGCCGATCAAAATCTTCACTACTGACTCTGTCACCGGTGCCAATGGCTATGGAAGTTATTTATTTTCATTCTTAAATGCTGCTGCATCAAGATAAGGCTCACTATAATTAGGTATATAGAGGCAGAAAACAATTCAATTCCCACCGCTCATTCGGACATGACCGACCGATCAAAATTTTCACTACTGACTCTGTCACCGGTGCCAATGGCTATGGAAGTGATTTATTTTCATTAAAAAATGTAATGCAGTACTTTTATTGCAGTGTCAAGCTCCATCGAGAGGATATGATAGCCATCAGTAACCCGCGTATACTCCTACACATGACACGTTACCCCGTAAGGAACACATATTGTCTTAACGTCCACGAATATTCTTGTAATGACTGTTACAGCTCAAAGCAGTTTATAACTAAGCCTTACGACACGTTTAACCATCTTACAGACCCTCGTGGATGTCTAGAATTGACCTCAACATATGGTGTATTTCTGTCATTTTTTCTACTCCAGGAAATTTTTTGCAAAATTTCCTCTTCGATTTTGTTTTTTTTAAACTATGTTGTACATGGGAATAATGTAAGACTTTCAGCATAGTTTCAGTTAATTTCACCAGAAACTTTTGTTGCT
>JAPQNM010000019.1:13404669-13409669 GCA_029783475.1 Metacarcinus magister | reverse complement strand
AGTGTATGATGAATGATTGTTGCTTATTATTGGATGTAATTGTTTATTTAATTCCTGACATCAGTTTTTGAGAGAGAGAGAGAGAGAGAGAGAGAGAGAGAGAGAGAGAGAGAGAGAGAGAGAGAGAGAGAGAGAGAGAGAGAGAGAAAAAAAAAAAAAGAGAGAAAGAGAGAGAGAGAGAGAGAACACCATCATCAACACACAATATTAATGCCAAGACCCAAGACTCGAAATCCTACAATGGAAGTATAAGTTAAGAGCAATTCTCGTCTCGCTTGTCATCATCCCACCAACACATGAACCGCTGTGAGCTTCATTAAGTCAGTATTGCTCATCAGGAAACTAGTAAAGGATAGGCTTAGCATAATACTGTTGGGTTTTTCTCATCTAACCAACGAGGAAGGTTTTAGACTTAGTATCTACAGCTCAACGCATCATGGTTTTGCTATCTTAGTCTTTAATAGTGATACTTAATAATTATAAAGTTATGTACCATTACTTAGAAACAATGATGCACTTAAATATATAGTAAAAGGTGCATTTTTTTTATTTGTTTTACTTAGAATGCCAAATAGAATAGTAACTGTAATGCACTCCAGTTAACTATTGTATTCCATTTAGCAGTTATCTATTTCCTTGTATTTTCGTTCGTGGAAATTAGAATACGTATTAGGATCATGAACTGTTGCATTGCCGCCCATCCCTCCCTGGTGTGTGTGTGTGTGTATGTACAAGGTTGAAGGTGATACAGCAAGCGAGGTATTAGTATGTATGTATGTATGTATGTATGTATGTAAGTATGTGTCTGTGTATGGAGAATTATGTGAGTTTTTGTTATTGTAGTAAATATATTGTATTGTGATGGTGTGTAGATGAAGAGGTGAAGGTTAGTATAGTGTATGAGAGAGAGAGAGAGAGAGAGAGAGAGAGAGAGAGAGAGAGAGAGAGAGAGAGAGAGAGAGAGAGAGAGAGAGAGAGAGAGAGAGAGAATATGTTGTTGTGTTGATTTCGCTTATAGGGAGAATATAATATGTTTATATTTAACTTAAGGTGATGATTGGCGAAGATCAAGTGCTTGTGTGTGTGTGTGTGTGTGTGTGTGTGTGTGTGTGTGTGTGTGTGTGTGTGTGTGTGTGTGTGTGTGTGTGTGTGTGTGTGTGTGTGTGTGTGTGTGTGTGTGTGTGTGTGTGTGTGTGTAGCCATTAAGACGTGGTGTAGTTTGACTGTGATGCTGATATGGAGTGATTGGAGTGTTTGTGGATTATGTGGAGAGAGAGAGAGAGAGAGAGAGAGAGAGAGAGAGAGAGAGAGAGAGAGAGAGAGAGAGAGAGAGAGAGAGAGAGAGAGAGAGAGAGAGAGAGAGAAATGTATATGTGTGTATTAAATGAGAACTGAGGGAGGGAGAAAGAGATAGCAGAGCATGTTAAGTTACTGTACTAGGAAGTGTGGTAAGAGGGAGTGTGAGGAAACTGAACAGGGAGAGAGAGAGAAAGAGAGAGAGAGAGGCAGCTGTGAGGATGTGAGAGTATACAAGGAAGAGGTGCAAGAGGAATAAGAGTAAGAACATACAAAGAGGACTGTGAGGGAGTATAGGAAGCGAGTTACACCGTTCTCTATTTATCTGTAAGAGTGGGATTGAGTGAGTGTGTGTCAGGGTGTGTGAAGGTGTGTGTGAGGTGTTATGAGGGAGTGTGGGAGAGGTGTGTGTAGGGGGAGAGAGGTGTAAAAGGGTGTACCTACAAAAGGTGTTGGTGGTGTAGCCTGTTAAGGGTATTTGATTCTTTTCGTGGAAGGTGAATGACGAACGTGTGTGTGTGTGTGTGTGTGTGTGTGGTGTGTGTGGTGTGTGTGTGTGTGTGTGGTGTGTGTGTGTGTGTGTGTGTGTGTGTTTCGAAACCCGTGAATTCTCCCCTACGGTGGCGAATCAGACATTTCCTGATCCACTGCAACACACACACACACACACACACACACACACACACACACACACACACACACACACACACACACACACACACACACGTACCAGCACTTTCCGTTGTTCTCATTTAAAACCAAAAAATAAAGTGAAATAGCTCCAGCTAACTCACTAACCGACTTAACTAACTGACTGACTCACTGACTCACTGATCAACTGACTGACTGACTGACTGACTGACTGACTGACTGATTGGACAACTCCGTGTGCAGAATTATTATTATTCACCCGTTAATTAATCACATCCACGTCAACACTGAATTTAATTACTCAACAAACTTTTATTAAACTCTTTAGCGCCACAGATAATATAACAAAAAAGTTTCCCCTCCACTACTCCCCTCGCCTCCTCTCCTCCCCAGTCCAAAAAAAAAAAAGAGTATCGCAGAGGCAGCAGAAATGAGCGAAAATTAATGGTATACGATAAGACGAGATAACAGGAAGAGACAGGGTGAAAAAAACGTATTGAGGGCCATGAGAATTAATTGATTTTTTGTACAGTGTTTCGTTTTGTCGTTATCAGTGTGGCGTAACTAGAGACTTGTGGGGCGGCGCATCCTGAAGCGATAACTTAAATGCTCTTCAGGTGATGGACTGTATTCCTTAAGGACCTCAACGCCAACGTAAACAAACAACCCCAAGGATTCCTCCAGCCCACTACGAGGAGGCTTAGGAGGAGGAGGAGGAGGAGGAGGAGGAGGAGGAGGAGGAGGAGGAGGAGGAGGAGCGTAAAGAAAATATAACTAAAGCCAAGACCAAAAACTAGACCCAGTAATTGACGACTAGACTAACACACACACACACCCACACACACACACACATACACACACACACACACACACACACAAGCACATACACACAGATAGATAGATAGATAGATAGAGAAAGAGAGAAAGTAATAAAGGAAGGTGGAGATTAAGCAAAGCAAAGCTGATGATAAGTGTGAGGAGAAAGAAAGCAGAGCAGATAAATTAAGCTGAAGAAAGAAAAAAATAATATATATAATTGAGATCAAAAGATTTGCGTGAAAGACAAACAGTATAAAGGAAGGACAAGAATATGAGGAAAGCAAACAGTAAAGGTGGAAGAAAAGCAGTGAAAAGGAAAAGGAAAGAGAGAAAGAGAAGAAAAATAAAAGGACGGAATACAGACAGGTGTGGAGAATATGGAATTAAGGTGAAGAAAAGGAGAGAGACAAAGTTTGGAACGAGAAATGAAAGAGAAAGTGAGAGAAAGATGGAGGGATGAAAATTTCTTGCAATACAAACACACACACACACACACACACACACACACACACACACACACACACACACACACACACACACAGCAAGAGGTTTTTTTTTTTTTAGAATAATTCAGATGAGGTATTACCAGGTATAATCTCTCTCTCTCTCTCTCTCTCTCTCTCTCTCTCTCTCTCTCTCTCTCTCTCTCTCTCTCTCTCTCTCTCTCTCTCTCTCTCTCTCTCATTCTTTGTAATTTATATGTTCATCCATCTGTTGCTGCAATATTTCTTCGTCGTTTACATTCATTTACATTTATTTATATACTGGTTTGTTACAAGAATTTCCTCATCTCGGTAATATATCATTTATTACGTGGGCTGTTCCGTGATTATTTATATTTCTTATTTGTTAGTCGTTTCAGATTTATTTAATATCCCCTTTATTCTTTTGTATATATTCATAGTTTAATCTCGTCTGCTTGTCCTACCATTTCCCTTCCCCTCCCACGCCTCTCCCCTCGTGGCTGCCAAAGGACTTCCATTCCACCCTCTTCCCTTTTCCTTCCTTCCCATCCCTTAACCCTCCTTCCTTCCCTTCCTCCATCCCTTTAACCTTTCCTTACCCTCTTTCTCCCCTTTTTCGCAGTCTCCCCTCCCGTCATCCTCATCTTCCCTTCCCTTTCTCCCGCCTTGACAGAAGACAGTCACAATTTCAAGTCCCCGTGTCTTTGGGGTTACGCTCCGTGTCTCCTCGGGTCAGTCAGGGTCAGGAGGAGGAGGAGGAGGAGGAGGAGGAGGAGGAGGAGGAGGGAGAGGTTCGTATAGGGGGACGTTTGTGTGGAAGGTGAGAGACATCTGTACCATACCAAGGGTTCAACTTACTCTTCTTTCCTTCCCTACTCTTCCCTTTTTTTTCCCCTCCTTCCTTTTTTCCACTTCCTTAGTCCTCTCAGTTTTCTCGCGGTGTGTTCTGTTTCCCTTCCCACCTTTGTTTATGTTTTCCCTTCCTCTGGTTTTCCCTTAGGCATACTTCCTTTCACTGTCTCTTTCCTTTTTTTTAGGTGAGAGAAAAGAGCAAAAAGCAAAACTATATATGTAATTTGATCAGTTAAAAAAAAAACATTAACAAAATATTTATAATCGAAAGGAAATTTGAAGCGGTGACGATAAAAAAAAATGGAAAATAATAGAAGTAACAAAGAAAGTAACACAACACCAAGAATTACACCAACTAAAGAGTAAATAACTAAAACATTAACAAAACACAAGAAGATAATTAAAAACCCACCAAATGAAGGGAGAGAAAAAGACATGCAAAAAAAGAAAATAAAGAAGACAACACAACATTTACAAAAAGTTTCAACACACACAGAGGAGCGACAACTCTTGTGAATGGCGATATGGATGGAAGAAACGTTATGCTCTGGGCTGAAGACAGGAGCTTATTGTCTTCGTAGGCCTTGAAAGACATACTGCGACTGTCAGAGGGGAGGTGAGGGGAGGCCTAAGGGGGAGGGAGACGAAGGGAGAGTGACGACAGAGGAGGAAGAACTAGGGGGAAGTGGAGAGAGGTGAGGGGACTTGGAGGGAAATGGAGGGAAGGGAGACATGTAGGAGAGGGGAAAGAAGGGGAGTGGGGAGAGGAGAGGCTTAGAGGGAAATGGAGGGGAGTGGAGGGGACATGTATGGGGAGGGGAAAGGAGAGGAGAGGCTTATAGGGAAAGGGAGGGAAGGGGAAAAGAGGGGAGAGGGGAGGGTAGAGGCTTAGATGGGGCGATGAAAAGCGGGTTCTTG
>JAPQNM010000019.1:13389669-13399669 GCA_029783475.1 Metacarcinus magister | reverse complement strand
TCTATTCACATCCTGTACTCTCCATTATCTGACGTGCCTTCGCCTCCCTCCCGCCAGCCCTTCACTTACACCTGTCTATCAATCTTCCTTCTCTCCGCCTCTCATTTCCTTACTCCTCATGGTGCTCCTTCCTCCCTCAATAACTCCTATCTTGCGCCCCTCTCCCTCTTTCCCTCCCTCCTCCCTCCCTCTTTCCCTCCTTCCCTCCCTCACCCTTCATCTCTCTTTCTCTTGCTCTCTACCTCATAACTTTTGGCCTTCTAGTTTTTGTGATCTATATAATGTTTCCTTTTTATTTTTGTATTCTCCGAGTTTACATTCAAGTTGATTTTATCCTTTCTTACTCATTATAATACTCTCTCTCTCTCTCTCTCTCTCTCTCTCTCTCTCTCTCTCTCTCTCTCTCTCTCTCTCTCTCTCTCTCTCTCTCTCTCTCTCTCTCATACACCTGAAAAGAATTATAGTAGAACACATTCCATCTGTGTGAGTGTCCACCTATTCCTGTGTTGAAGTATTGTTCCCCTCTGCATCCCATCTTCTTTCCCTCCCTCCCTCCCTCTTCTACCCTTCCCCTCCATATCCTGATCTCTCCCTCCGCCTCTTCCTTTCCTCTTTCCTCTTCCCCATTCCATCTTTTTTCCTCTCTGCCGTCATTGTAGAGAAACACGCTCGTTCTGTTTTATCTACGCCTCCCTTCATCTCAAAGCCTCCAGCATCGACATCCTCATCCAGCATCACCTCGCTCCCTTACGTCTGTGTAGAAGGCCGCCTGTTCCTTGTCATCTCTATCGACGGTGATGGAAGCAGAAACATTGACGGTAGTGAGGGAGGGAGGGAGTGAGGGAGTGTGTGGGAGTGTGTGTGTGCCTGGTGGAGTGTTATGTAGCGGTGGTTGTAGGAAAGGAGGTGGTGGTGATGGTGGTGGTGGTGGTGGTGGTGGTGATGGTGGTGGTGGTGGAGACATTCAGTTGTGTCATATCCAAGAGTCATCAAGGTAATTGCTCTTGTTTTGTCCACTGATGAGGAGAGGAAGGGAAGGAGGGAAGGGTGGAGAGAGAGAGAGAGAGAGAGAGAGAGAGAGAGAGAGAGAGAGAGAGAGAGAGAGAGAGAGAGAGAGAGAGAGAGAGAGAGAG
Organism: Metacarcinus magister; assembly: GCA_029783475.1. Lineage (NCBI taxonomy): Eukaryota > Metazoa > Arthropoda > Malacostraca > Decapoda > Cancridae > Metacarcinus > Metacarcinus magister. Next base: position 13,398,536 of record JAPQNM010000019.1, on the reverse strand, counting down.
AGAGAGAGAGAGTAACCCTCCCCCCAATTCTGGATTATACTCTTCACTGCACACAACAAACACACACACACACACACACACACACACACACACACACACACACACACACACACACACACACACACACACACACACACACACATGCGAATATCTAGAGTGCCTGTGTATTGTCTCGAGTGTTTCCTGTTTGTGTGTTTGGAGTGAGTGCCTGAAGGACGAAGAGAGAGAGTGAGGGGAGGGAGAGGGAGAGAAGGTGAGGGGAGAGGAGGAGGAGGAGGGGAGGGGAGGAGAGTAGGAGCCTGATGCCTACGTGAGGTGGAGGAGCGGGAATACCTGTGTGTGGGAGGAGGAAGGTGGAAAGGAGAGAAGGGTAAGTGGTAAGGAGAGAAAGGAGGGAGAGTCTTGGAGAGAAGTAGAAATAAAGATACAACAAAAAATAAATGTTGAGAGAAGTATTTGTTTGTATGGCTTCAGGTTTTTTTTTTTAATTAACTTTTTTCATTTAGTTTAGACTGTTTTTTTTTTGTACATATCTGGTTACGTCTAGAAAAATAAATATGTACAGTTTCTCACAAGTGTTAGGTATATATAGTGTAACGATCCTACCATCACTACACTACACTACACTACACTATACTTAAGATACTGATACACTACTAGTACAATACACCCAGTCAGGATATAATTCACTGTACTAAACTGCAGTACACGGAACTACACTCAACCACAGTCATCACCACCACCACCATCACCATCACCACCACCACCACCACCACCACCACCACCACCACCACCACCACCCATGCCCCCCCCACACATGCACTGTAATATGCATGACACCACCCTGCTACACTGTGCTAGAAGGTAACACACCACAACACCACAACACCACCACAACACCAACCACTTAGATCACCATTACCACATACCACATCACTAAGTCAGCATACCAGACCACACCGACATCACCACCACATCAACATCACAACACCACAGCATCACCACACACCATAAAACCTTCCACAGGGGCAATACACACCCCATCCCACACTCCTCTTCTAAAAGGTCCCTCGCTAATTGATCTTCCTGTTACACTCTCACCCTCCCAACCTCACCTCTCCCCTTCCTCTCTCTCTCTCTCTCCCCTTCCATGCTCCTCCTCCCTCTCCCTTTCTCCCCTCCCATACTTCTATCTGTCTCGCTCTCTCTCTCTCTCTCTATTCCCTTCCATGCTCTTCTCTCCCTTCCTCTCTTCCTCCCAGGCTCTTATCTCCCTTCCTCTCCTCTTCCTATCTCTCCACCACCTCTTTCCCTTCCCTTATTTACATTTAACCTTCAATGTTTCTTTTTTCCTCTTCCAGCTTGTCCCTTTTTCCTCTCTGACACCCCCTTTTCCTCCTCTTCCAACACCAGATTCTCCTTTCCCTTCCCTAGAGTCCTCCCAGCCTGCCTATCCCTTCTGTCACTTCTCCATCTCCTCCTGTCCTTTCCCTCGTCCCTAACGGAGACCACTAACGTCTCTATGTGGACTTGCTGTTATCTCTCTCTCTCTCTCTCTCTCTCTCTCTCTCTCTCTCTCTCTCTCTCTCTCTCTCTCTCTCTCTCTCTCTCTCTCTCTCTCTCGCAACAGGTGACGGGTGACATGTTTCATCCATCACCCAACGCCGTGTATGAGTTCATTAACCACCTGGATGTAGCGGGGCCGAGGGAGCAGCGCGACGGGTGAGGAATGGATGTGTGGGGCAGCAGGAAGGGGAGGAAGGGGCCGTCAGAGGGGAGGAAGGGGGAAAGGGGGGAAGGGGGAAGGGGGAAGGGGGAAGGGTGAATAGCAAGGGGTGAGAAAGGTGAGGACAGACAGTGAGGGGAATGGATGAGGGATGTCTGTTGTGTTTATGAGAGAGAGAGAGAGAGAGAGAGAGAGAGAGAGAGAGAGAGAGAGAGAGAGAGAGAGAGAGAGAGAGAGAGAGAGAGAGAGAGAGAATCCATCCCATCACGTGTACATATGTGAGACAATTTATAAAGGCGAGTGTGATGGTGAGAGAGAAATATTACCTGCTTTAAGAGGTCATTAAAAAGCGGGTGAAAGAATTCTCTCTCTCTCTCTCTCTCTCTCTCTCTCTCTCTCTCTCTCTCTCTCTCTCTCTCTCTCTCTCTCTCTCTCTCTCTCTCTCTCTCTCTCTCTCTCTCTCTCTCTCTCTCTCATCACCTATAGCGTAAATAAGGAGAGAGATAAAGAGTAAGAGAGAGAGATGAGATGAAAGAAATAAAAGAGTAACTAAGAGAGACTGAGGAAAGAAATGCGAGGGAAAAAAAATGGAGAGAGGGACAGGAAGGGAAACAAGGTGAAGGATGAGGAGGAGAGAGAGGTGAGATGAGACTCCGTGCACCTCATTTCCCCTCACGATCTTAGGAATATTCCCCTCGTTTTGTAGAAGGGAGGAAAAGGCCCATATTTTTCCCCCTTTCTTCTTCTTCACTGCCCTTTTTCCCTTTCTCATCACCTCGGCTGAATATTTACGGGGGAGAGGTGTGAACAGAAGAGAGAGAGAGAGAGAGAGAGAGAGAGAGAGAGAGAGAGAGAGAGAGAGAGAGAGAGAGAGAGAGAGAGAGAGAGAGAGAGAGAGAGAGTAAGAAAGTTTAAATGCACGCAGTAATGAAATTTAAAGACTGGTATGAGAAGAAGTTAAGTGGAAGAATATTACAAGTTAGAAGGAAAGTGTAAATAAAGAAGAAAAATGATGCAGCGTGGGAGGAAAGAACATGAATAACGGGAATATGCAACAAGGAAAACTGCGAAAAATGGAAAGGAGTAAGAGGAGGAGGAGGAGGAGGAGGAGGAGGAGGAAGAAGAAGAGGCAGGAGAGAAGTGGAGGAGGAGGAGGATGCATATCAAGTACGTGTCTCAGGAGAAATTTCCTGACATAGTAGCTTCCTCCTCCTCCTCTTCCTCCTCCTCCTCCTCCTCCTGGTATGTGATGGTGGTTATCTGCCTCGCCTCACTCCTGTAGTACTTCATCTTAAAAGAAGCTCAAAAGAGAGAGAGAGAGAGAGAGAGAGAGAGAGAGAGAGAGAGAGAGAGAGAGAGAGAGAGAGAGAGAGAGAGAAAGACAGTAAACAAATATAAGCAAACAACAAACAAACGGACCGAGATAAGAATGCGTCGCCAACACAAACATAAATCGAATCTGGACAAAATAAGGTCGGATTCGGATCGTCATCCAATCAGCGTATCCGAACTAACCCAATTATTCCATCTCCTTTCCCCTCAGCCCTCAGTCTCCCCTCGGCGTCTCTGGGGGGGGGGCAAGGTGACGCAGGGGGCTTTGGGGGGGAGGGGGGAGGGGACTTGTGTTTGTGTGTGTGTGTGTTTGTGTGACCTTGAAGTGCAAAAATTAATCAGACTAATTATTTGTTTTTATTTCTTCTTAATCTCTGTCTTTGTCTTTGTGTGTGTGTGTGTGTGTGTGCGTGTGTGTGTGTGTGTGTGTGTGTGCGTGTGTGTGTGTGTGTAATTTGTCCGTGCTGTTTGATCTTTCCTAAGTCTTTTATTTCCTCATTTCTAAAGCTTTATTTTGTTTGTGTGTTTGTGTATTTCACTAAACTATTTAAACCTTTTTTTATTTACATTGTGTTGTATATTATTGTTCTTGGATGTGTATTTGTTTGTTAGTTAGGTTATGTATGTTTGTTTTAACTTCGTATTTTAAGGAGAAAAAGTTATATTGGTTGTTCCTCTAATGAAAAATTGGGTCTTATGAAAATGGTGTTTAATGGAAATTTCTTAGTGTAAGGTTTTTTACTTCTTGTATGTTATTAAAAGCATCTAAGAATAATTTTTCATCCGAAGATTAATGTTTTGAGCTTTATTGCAGATATTGTTTAAGGAAAGATTGGAAACAAGGTAATATTATAGATATTTTTATGGTTTTCTATCTTTATTCTCCTCTTCCTCTTTCTCCTTCTAGTATTCTGTATTTTCCTCTTTTTCCATACATGGTTTCCCTCGTTTTTGCTATTCGTTTGCATTCTAATTAATTTTATCTTCATCATTTAATTTTATATCACGTTTCACTTTTTCTACTTAACAAATTTATTCTTTTATCCATTGCATATCATTTCTCTCCCTCTCCTCTCTTTTTTCCTCTCCCTACGCACCTTTGCATCCTCTCCCCTTACTCCTCCTCCTCCTCCTCCTCCTCCTCCTCCTCCTCCTCCTCCTCCTCCTTCTCCTCCCCTTCCAGCTCCCTTGTCCATATTCCTTAACACTGCTCCTTCCTTCATCTCCATTCCGACCTCTTGTACTTTTCCCTGCTCCCCTCTCTGCTCTCCCTCTCCTTCATTCATCCATCCATCCCTCCATCCTTCTCCCCTCTCCCCTATCCCCTCTCCCTTCTCCCCTCTTTCTCTCCCCTCTTAGCAAAGTGGTAGTTCCGTCCTCCCATACATCGTCTTGAGTTGAGAAGAAGCGATGAATGCGTGAAAAATGGGACTCTATTGCTCCGTCCAGAAAGAGAGAGAGAGAGAGAGAGAGAGAGAGAGAGAGAGAGAGAGAGAGAGAGAGAGAGAGAGAGAGAGAGAGAGAGAGAGAGAGTTAAGTGGTAGATGCTCCCTCATAACAGGAAGCGTTGACGAAATAGGCCATTTGTTCTCGGGTCATTTCCGTCGCTGGGCGTGTTCTGCTAGCGTGGTGGGCTTGTCAGCGAGGACAGAACATGACAGAGACGTGTTGTGTTGATTGCCTCGCACGTGTCTTCATGGTGTTTTGTGTTATTTTGAGCGACACTGTTTTAAGAGGAAAGTAGGATGGGTTTTCATACGTGTGGTTACTGAGAATTGTAGGTCGAAAATGCAATTAAAAGAGCATTGTCCGGTATTAGTGTTGTTGTTAGTAGTAGTAGTGTAAATATTTGTATCATTATTATTATTATTATGGTTGTGTTATTGTTGTTATTACCAGCCGTTGACTTGGGTGATGAATTATGTAGTGAAACCCCAATGCAAAACAGGAAAAACTAATATTACATTAAATGAATATAGCGTCTTTCTGCACTAAATTTTATGATGTGATGTGATTTGTATGTGGGTGGGTGGGTGGGTGGGCAGAGAAAGAGAGAGAGAGAGAGAGAGAGAGAGAGAGAGAGAGAGAGAGAGAGAGAGAGAGAGAGAGAGAGAGAGAGAGAGAGAGAGAGAGAGAGAACAAAGCAAAATTCTCAGCCTTACAGTTGATACCGAGATCAAAGACATTGATTCCCGATATAATCTGAGGCACGCTGGGAGGATGCCCGATGGAGGAGGAGGAGGAGGAAGAGGAGGAGGAGGAGGAGGAGGTAAATAGGGGAGGGAAAACAAGGGAGGAATGAAACCAGGAAGCAGCCTTTAGAAGAGTACGTGGATAAGAATGTGGATGACAAAAGAACTACTGATTATTAGTGTGTTTTGGTCGGTGATCCATGAACCAGTGAGATGAAGGGGATGAACAGGATGGATGAGGGGGTGAGGGGAGGGAGGAGGATGGATGGGGTCGTGAGGGGAGAGGATGGATGAGGGGGGAGAGAGGAGGATGGATGGGGGGTTAAGGGAGAGTGAGAGAGGAGAGTACACAGACCAGCTTTCGAGACAGTATCCACAATAATAACAACAACTGCTGTAGTAATGGAAATAGTCGTAATAGTATTAGTAATAGTAATAATAATAATAATAATAATAATAATAATAATAATAATAATAATAATAGTTATAGTGATAATAATAATGCGTTAAGTAATATTAATAAAGTGCAGGTTATATTTACCTTAATTATTCACACGTGTTACTAGTTATTTCGGTAAAAGTTATTTCCAATGTATAAGAGAAGCTAAATTCTTGAGAAATACAACATTTTAGGTGTTAACTGTTCATCCATTACGAAGGAAATCAATTTATCAAGTCAACGAATTATTCATCACCATTAACATTAATTGTTTCGTTAATATTATATGATATTAGGTCACCACCACTACTGCTACTATAACAACAACTACTACTACTACTACTACTACTACTACTACTACTACTACTACTACTACTACTACTACTACTACTACTACTACTACTTCTGTGATAGTTACATTATATCACCCCAATCTTTTCACTAACCAACATTTCAACACTGTAGATTAAAAGTAAATAAATAGATGCATAAGTGAATAATGTATAATGATAATGATTGATTCCAACATTCCGCCAAAGAAAACATGTCAACATTTTCTTTCTTTTTTTCCTTTTTTTTTCTCTCTCTTCTTTCTTTTTTTGCGGTTCGTTGTAAAAGTCAGCCAAGTACTCTTCGATGACAAGTAAAATCAATAGAGCGAACCAGAGAGTGATTCTAGAACCCTTTGTCGTGCCTTGTCTTTTTAAACCTTTTTTTTTTCCTCTTCTTTTTTTTCTTCTTTTTGAGAGCGCGAGAGAGAGAGCGAGAGACGTATGTTGTTTTTTACGGAGCTATTTTTGAAGTAATGCGAAGCGGTATGAGTGAAGGGATCGGAGAGAGAGAGAGAGAGAGAGAGAGAGAGAGAGAGAGAGAGAGAGAGAGAGAGAGAGAGAGAGAGAGAGAGAGAGAGAGACGGACGTGTAATTGTTTTGCATTATTTGATGTAAGTTTGCATAAAAGTCTACACATTTTACTTCTGATGAGGTCTTTGTCCTGTGTTCTTATTTCTTTCTGTTTTTTTCTTATCCATGAAATTCAAGTTGATGTTAAAAGACAAGTCACTGGAACAACAATAATTTAGAACAACAAAAGTAGCATCAACAACAACAACAACTACTACTACTACTATTACCATTATCACCACTACTTCTACTACTACTACTACCACTACTACTCAATTAAGATCTACTACTACTACCACATCTTTGTACTGTATAAAGTAAACATTGTGCAGTAAAAAAACACAGCAGTGACATTAGTTATAAATCTACTATAAAAATAATAATAATAACAATAGTAGTAATAATAATAATAGTAAAGTTCTTCCAACACTAACTCCCCTGATGGCCGTGGGAGGGCAGCACCTACATACCTGCCACGCACGTGTCACCAGGTGGAAATGGGTTCACTTTGCCTGGCGTCACACGTGTAGTGGTGGAGTGTTGTCCTAGATAACACCCTGCTGAGTGCCTGGAGGAGGAGGAGGAGGAGGAGGAGGACCAGGAAGACAAGAATGAAATGGAGTGTGTGAGGAGGAGCTGGATGAAGGAGGACTAGGAGAAGGAAAGAAAGGAAAGGAGGTCAGGGAAGAGATTGAGAAACAAGGATTGAAGATAAAGTTATTGAAAGGAATTGTAAAGAAAGAAGGTGAAGTAAATAGTAATAATAGATGTTGTACAATATATTACAAAATCAAACCATAGACTTCATTTGTTTGGTTTGGTTTAGTGGTAAATTATGTCTGTCTGAGGAGTAGGATGAGGTACTGGCACACACACACACACACACACACACACACACACACACACACACACACACACACACACACACACACACACACACATACAGACACACACACACACACACACACACACACACACACACACACACACACACACACAGGGCAATCACCTCGCTACATAGCATGCTCATTTATTAAAAATGACCAATATAAAAGAAAAATGGTAGATTAATATTGAAAAATATTTAAATGTGTGAGCTTTTTTCATGGGTTTTATGTAAGAAAATGGAATAGTTGTGTGTTTATAAAGTTTATACATATAAAAATTGTTTAGTATGCGAGCGTCTCTCTCTCTCTCTCTCTCTCTCTCTCTCTCTCTCTCTCTCTCTCTCTCTCTCTCTCTCTCTCTCTCTCTCTCTCTCTCTCTCTCTCTCTCTCTCTCTCTCTCAGAAATGCGATTTGAACTTTAGAATGACTGATACAGAACATAATATTAATAAATAGGAAGAGATAAAAGATAAAATAAAGAGGAGGAGGAGGAGGAAGAAGAAGAAGAAGAAGGCAGATGATTAAGTTCAACACATTTTTCTCGCCGCTAAAGACCCGCCCCTTGACGAAACATATATGAGTCACCTTTCTTCTCCTCCTCTCTCAACCTTTAGCTTTTTCCTACACCTTTTTTCTTATCTTCTCTGCCTTCTCCCTCTTCCTCCTCCTCCTCCTCCTCCTCCTCCTCCTCCTCCTCCTCCTCCTCCTCCTCCTCCTCCTCCTCCTATTAGCAATCTTGACAAAACAGAGCATATTTCTGGGCCTCGCCTGTCGACCCCACTCATCCGACCCTCAGGTGATTGTCCCTAATTCCTCCTTCACCTGTCCAGCCGCGTTCTCACCCGCTGTGTGATATCAAAGAGCAGCGCTACCTGGCCCCCCGCCCACCCTTCTTTACCGCCCTCCCACCCTGCCTTGCCGCCCTCCCACCCTGCCTTGCCGCCGGCCTTGAGAGCTTTGAGGTGCTGGCAGGGAGGTGGTGAAGGTCAGTAGATTTTTTGGGTATGCTACGTCTAAGTCATGTGAGGGTTTTTTTTAGGTTTTTTAAGGGACGATGGAAGGAAGGATAGGTAAAAGTAAGAAAGGTTTTTGTATTGTCTTTTTTATTATTTTTTTTCATGTGTTGTAAGAATAGATGTTTTGCTCTATTTTGTTTTCATTTTATCAACCTTTTATCTTCTTTTCTTTTTTCTTCTTTTCTTCTTTTTCTTTTTGTTCCTAAATCTCTTTCTTTTTAATATTATATCTATATAGCTTTTTTTTTCTAATTCCCGTTTTCACAAGTATTCATGTTCATTATATAATTATTTGTTCAGTATTCCATGTAATTATTTTCTGTCGTTTTCAAGTATGAAGAAATTTGGGAAAAAGTGGATTTTTTGGGAGTGG
>JAPQNM010000019.1:13379669-13384669 GCA_029783475.1 Metacarcinus magister | reverse complement strand
GGGATCTATAATGTATTGGTTGCATGTCTTTCCAAAGCGTTGTAGAATGGATTGGAATGATGACATGTAAAGAGGTGTAGTTATGTATCAAGTGTGTGTGAGAGAGAGAGATAGAGAGAGTTGAGTATGTATGTATGTATGTAGTAACAAGTCTTTTGGGTGATGGAGACGGAATGTGTGTAAACTAAGTAAGACTGATAAAGATAAAGGTAAAGAAGGGAAAGAAGGTTTGTTTATTGTTGTAGAGTAAAGGTGGATTGTCAAGGTAGGTGTGGAAGGAAGGTGTTTGTGGAAAGGTGGAAATATACAGCGACTTTGTATCTTCTTCGTATCTTTCTTCCACGACTTTATTGGAATTGATTATCGTCGCTGCTGATAAGGTGGCACACGAGAGAGAGAGAGAGAGAGAGAGAGAGAGAGAGAGAGAGAGAGAGAGAGAGAGAGAGAGAGAGAGAGAGAGAGAGAGAGAGAGAGAGAGAGAGAGAGAGAAAGGGGGGGAGGTAAGGTGGGCTTTGTGAAGGGAAAACAACAAAGAGCACCTATTTCTTATGAGACTACCCACATCTCTCTCTCTCTCTCTCTCTCTCTCTCTCTCTCTCTCTCTCTCTCTCTCTCTCTCTCTCTCTCTCTCTCTCTCTCTCTCTCTCTCTCTCTCTCTCTCTCTCCTAAACGTTCGCACATTGAGGACACGTTATTCTGTCTCAAAGAAAAAATTAAGTGGCACAAAAAGGTGAATATATATTAGCATCACACTCTTAGCTGAGCGAGGAGATATATAGCATCGGGGAGACAGGTGTGTTATTTAGCAGTGCCCGACAGTGCCAGAGAGTTGGAATTAAAGCCTTTCATCGATGCTAGTGGATGCCAAGTGTGAGAGAGAGAGAGAGAGTAGGAGAGAGAGAGAGAGAGTAGGAGAGAGAGTCAGAGAAACAGAACTTCTAATTTTACAGCTAGACACTAAACGTTAGAGTCATCTGCTCTGCCCTAGTGCCGTTTCAACCCCTCCTTCCTTACCTCCATCCATCCATCTATCCTCCCTTCCTCCTTCCCTCCCTTCCTCATTCAACACCACGAACACCCTCACCCTTTCCCCTCCCTTCCCTCCATCCCTCCTTCCCTCCCACGTGCTCTTCCCTGTCTCAGCTGTCACTCTAGTTAACTAATTATCTTTCTTACCTCGGCCAGAAGGAAAACATTGCGTCTAGGAGCAGGTCGGTAATGCTCTCTGACAGCCCTCCGTGATACAGACCGGCCGCCCGCCCTCCGTCAGGCTGTCTTCCGCTCGCCATGGACAGGAGAGAGACGGCGGGGGGCTGTCAGTCAGGAGGAAGCGAGGGAAGGAGGGAGGGTATAAGAGAGGGAAGAAAGGTGAAGGATGGGATGAAGACCAGTGGTGAGAGAGAGAGAGAGAGAGAGAGAGAGAGAGAGAGAGAGAGAGAGAGAGAGAGAGAGAGAGAGAGAGAGAGAGAGAGAGAGAGAGAGTACTATATTTGGGTTTGATTCCACTACCGACGAGCTGATAGAGTTTTGTGGGATGCTATAAAGATGGACCAGATGAAAAGAGAGAGAGAGAGAGAGAGAGAGAGAGAGAGAGAGAGAGAGAGAGAGAGAGAGAGAGAGAGAGAGAGAGAGAGAGAGAGAGAGAGAGAGAGAGAGACAACAACAAAAAAAAGAGAGAGAGGAACACGTGAAACGATAAAATAGAAAAGATGAAAAGGGAAACAACAAAGAAAGAAAGATTAGAGATACAGAATGAAAAATAGAGAGAGAGAGAGAAAGAAAGAGAGAGGTAAACGTGTGATGGGCTTCGTTAAGGGAAGGAAGGACGGAAGCAAAGGAAAGGAAACGAAACACTGATGTATATTCGATTGAACTTGATTGAATTCTTATTTCTTCAATCTCTGAGCGTCCGGCGTACAGAGGGAGGAAAGAGAAGGAAGCACAAGGCAGGGAGATGAGGGAAGAGAGTAATAATAGTAATAGTAGTAGTAGTAGTAGTAATAGTAGTAGTAGTAGTAGTAGTAGTAGGCGCAATATGACTAACAAAGACGCTCTGTATTAATTTTAAGTAAGTTTATCTCTACAGGATGTTCGATGTCGCTTCATTAATGAGTAATGGAGCGACTGACCTTGTGTGTGCATGAGAGAGAGAGAGAGAGAGAGAGAGAGAGAGAGAGAGAGAGAGAGAGAGAGAGAGAGAGAGAGAGAGAGAGAGAGAGAGAGAGAGAGAGAGACCCTAAAACATATACACCTCACTCTAACGACACCCTTCACAAAACAAGGGTTATTAAAGTTCAGGTGTATGTCCTCCCTTTCTCCTTCCTCTTCCCCCCTTCCCCCTTCCACCCTTCCCCCTTCCCTCTTCCCCCATTTCACCTGTCACGGGGAACACATGTGGAGGTTAACACGTTCGCAGGCATTGTCATAAGAGGCTTGGCACCCTCTCCTTCAGTGCCACCCCGAGACTAATGGCACTCGTATGTGTTTGTGTGTTTGGCGAAGGAGAGAGAGAGAGGGGGAGAGAGAGAGAGAGAGAGAGAGAGAGAGAGAGAGAGAGAGAGAGAGAGAGAGAGAGAGAGAGAGAGAGAGAGAGAGAGAGAGAGAGAGAGAGAGAGAGAAAGAAAGAGATGCTGTGAAGTGAAGAGCTTAGTAGAGAGAGAGAGAGGAAGGAAAGGGTGTATAGAGAAGGATGGAAGGATGTTCTGAAGTGTGGAATAAGGGGAGAGAAAGGGAGGAAGAATAAGGGAAGTAAGTGATGAGGAGCTAAGAAAGAAGGGAGAAATGAGGAATATTATAAGTGGAAGAAAATGGAGGAAAAGAATAGAGGAATAGAGAAAAGTATCAAATATCTAAGAAGAAGGAAAGGGAAGGAGGACATACACAAGAAATTGGTTATTATTTAAGGAGGTGAAGGGAAGACGATGTTAGAAATAGATGATAGGGAATAAGAAAAAAGGAGTAGGGAGTGATGTTGATAATTGTTGGATAGCTGAGAAAGGGGAATAGTTCAAGGGTTTAGAAGGGGTAGTTAATAGTATAATAGTAGTAATAGTAGAAGAAAGACGAGGAGAAAGAAGGAGGGATGAATATGTTAATTAGAGAAGGAAAGGGATGAAGACCAGTTGTTAAATAATAGAGAGAGAGTGTGGGCAGGCAGACAGACAGATAAATAGAGACAGACGCTTAGAAATGCTTGGTTAATAGCTGATGAAAGGGGGGGAGAGAGAGAGAGAGAGAGAGAGAGAGAGAGAGAGAGAGAGAGAGAGAGAGAGAGAGAGAGAGAGAGAGAGAGAGAGATGTCATTGGATAGTTTATTGATAATGTTTGCGTTTGTAAAGGTGAAATTATTTGTTAATGAAGTAAAAGAAAGTGGTTGGAAAAAAAATATATTGGTTCATGAATGATCAACTGAAATAGAAAAAAAAAGTCTTGTAATTATTTATGTGAGAAATAAATTGTTTTCGTGGTGATTTTTAATTAATTTGGTAATCATATTAAACTTATTATTATTATTATAGCATGCGATCCTTTCTTCCGGGTATCAATCACTTATGTATAATACAAAACCTGACATTTAACTCATCTTTTTATATAACAACTTCAGGAAATGCGATATAATTCAAACCAGCAAATTAACAAAAAATTAAAAAAACATCACTACTACTACTATATATACCATTATTATTATAGCGTTTACGAAGGAACATAAATAACTCACTTGCGCCTCAAAGCTAAATGATAAGATAACGTAGTTAGTGTTAAGGACTCCTGTTGTACGTAAACAAGGTGATTATCTCCCTGTCCATCACTTGCCATGTCCCTTGATCTGGTGTGTTTCTTGAGTTTGACCACAATGTTGCCTTAAAGATTGCAAAGGAATATGAGACGTGTGTGTGTGTGCGTCTGTGTATGTGTGTGCCTGTGTGTGTGTGTGTGTGTGTGTGTGTGTGTGTGTGTGTGTGTGTGTGTGTGTGTGTGTGTGTGTGTGTGTGTGTGTCTGCAAGCAAGCAAGAAGCACCAGTGAAGGCTCAACATACGTCACTCGCCATAAAGAGATAACCCACGATACCAAGGGGACTGAAACATTACACCGTTGAAGGGGTGGAGAAGGAGGAGGAGGAGGAGGAGGATGTGGAGAGAAGTGGAAGACGTATGAGGAAGGAGGGAAGGAGAAGGACCTCGTTTGTTCCCTCCTTAGTGATCCATACACACAAACAAATACACAAACACACAAACACACTCACTACTACTACTGCTGTAAAAATTGGAAAATACATAAGCATATTAATATTGATCAAAAACAAGAACAAGATCAGTGTTGTCCTCTGCTCGCTTAGATTGGTCTGGTCGCTGTGCTCAACGTAGGTAAACAAACAAGTAGTTACCATGACGACTCCTCCTCAGAATAACCTTTTACTCCTCTTCCTCCTCCTCTTCCTCCTCCTCCTCCTCCTCCTCCTCCTCCTCCTCCTCCTCCTCCTGAAATGTTCAAGATAATCAAAGGATTCGATAATATCAATGTAGAAGATTACATTACTTTTGATCGATCAAATATAACAAGACGACGTCATTCTTTTAAGATTACTGGTAAAAGATTCACATCAAACGAAGCCAAGCACTTCTTTTCAATCGGATCGTTAACGTTTGGAACTCCCTGCCCGCCAATATCGTCGACAGTAAAACAATTACTACGTTCAAAAATAGACTTGACAAATATTTAGAAGCCAATCCACAACTAAAATACTATCCGTTAACGTAGCAAACTTGAGTAAGTTCATCCTGATGTACCTAACTTACGAAATGTCGATTCAAAAGACGTCGCTAGTGGCCTGACATCGCTTGCCAGGAAGTAGTGGTAGCAGTAGTGGTAGTGACAGTATGGTCTTGGTTGGCCTTCCTTTCCCTGCCAGCCATGGCTGGGGAGAGAAGCCTTCACCCTTACTATCCTGTATCCTTCACTCTAGAGTAGATAGTGTAGTCTCACAAACAGCCTCGTAAGG
>JAPQNM010000019.1:13367169-13374669 GCA_029783475.1 Metacarcinus magister | reverse complement strand
GAGAGAGAGAGAGAGAGAGAGAGAGAGAGAGAGAGAGAGAGAGAGAGATAGAGCGAGAGAGAGAGAGAGAGAGAGAGAGAGAGAGAGAGAGGTATATAGGTAAAGGAAAGAAAGGCTACAAGAGGCAAGGAAAGATGGGGAATAGAAGGAATGGGTGAAGAGTGACAGCAGGAGTGAGGGGAGCAGAGGAAGGGGAAGGGGTGAAGGGGAGGTGAGGGGTGACAGCAGCCACCGTGACGGCCGCTTTTATCACAACTCACAGTCACAGCAGGAGGGAAGGAGGAAAAAAATGAGGAGCTGAAGACAGAATCAAAACATTGGAGGAAAAGATTCTTAGGGAGAGGAGGAGGAAAATGAGGAGGAGGATGTTCTATTGAGGAAAATTTCAGAGTTTTGTTTAAGGTTCACAAAGAGATTAATATATGTGTTTCATTAAGTAAATTAGATAAAAATTCGGTTTGCATACATTCTACAAAGGCAAGAGTAAACGTGTTACATTAAATAGATTAGATGCTTGGAGTGAATGATAATAAAGAACCATAAAAGACGATAATGAAGTCAAGTCAAGCGATAATAAAAGATGTATGCAAATTACACACTTAATTAAAGGAAGAATTAAAGAAAAAGTGTAATTTGGAAGACTTTTAACATAACGTTTTGTTTTGTTCCTTAATGGTACGTTTTTTTGTCCTTCACAACCACAAACTTTCCTTCATTTACCATTTTTCTCCTCAAATAATTTTTTTCATATTTCCTTCATCATTATTATCACTATTATCATTATTATTATTATCATTATTATTATTATCATCATTACATTTATTCAATAGACAGCAAACATACAATTCATTATATTTTTTCCACCTCACAATTTTTTTTCATATAATGGCCACTATATATATTTTTTCATGCATACACATTTTTTTCTGGTAATAAGTGGACGTGTTTTTCCATCATAATGACCCTGTTAGCAAGGATTACAAGGCACTGGTCACGAGGGGGTCCCAGGGAGGTCACACGATAGGCAATGCAGTGACATGACGAGGAACATGTACTAATCACGTTTGTATCTGCAATCTGAAGGGAGGGAGAGAGGGAGGGAGGGAGGTAAAGAAGGAGGGAGAGATGAGTGGATAGGCGTAGAGAAGCAGAGAGTAAATATCAAAGAAGAAAGTAAAGAGGAGAGTGATAGGAAGAGAGAAAAGTAAACAATAGAAGAAGGGAGATAAGGAGGGAGAGAAAAACAGTGAATAAGATGCGATAAGGGAGGAAAGGAGGAGGGAGGAGAGGAAGGAATGACAAGGTTAATAGAACAGAGTAAAGAAACATGAAGGAAGGAGTGTTAATGTCAGAGATACAAGCGATAAAAGATAAATGCAAGGCAAGCCAACGTAGATTTCTAACTTGACGTGAAGTGTGAAACAAGGAAACAGAAGGGAGATGAATACGGAGAAAGGAGATAAGGAGATTGGATGATAAAGGACTTGCAAAGGAAATGGGCGCATGGTCGAATAAGGGAAGGGAAGGAAAGGAAGGAGAATGGAATGATGGAAGAGGGGAGACAAAAACGAGGCGGAGAAGGAGATTAGAGGGGAATTGAGATAAGATGCCTAGATAATAGAGAGAGAGAGAGAGAGAGAGAGAGAGAGGAGAGAGAGAGAGAGAGAGAGAGAGAGAGAGAGAGAGTGATGATGGCTCGGAACTAACCCACATCTCTCCTTCCCCTCTTCCCTCTCTCCCTCCCTCTCCTTCTCTCATCCCCTCATTTCCCTCTCATCACTATTAAGGGTCATAACGCGGTCTTCTTTGAGAGAGAGAGAGAGAGAGAGAGAGAGAGAGAGAGAGAGAGAGAGAGAGAGAGAGAGAGAGAGAGAGAGAGATAAACTATGACGATCCACTATCTTTTTTCTTATTACAAAAATTACATTCTACATATAGTAACTTTCGGAAAAGCATCATAAGAAATTAATCTGATTAGCGGTATTAATGCATTCTATTTTTCCCTAAAGATGGTCAAATGGGTAGTATAACATTTTACTTTAGATTATTCATATGTATATTTTGTTTTTCATTGATATTAATATCTTTTGATAAAAATAACGGATTGAGGTCAAACAGGATGGTGCTCTCTCTCTCTCTCTCTCTCTCTCTCTCTCTCTCTCTCTCTCTCTCTCTCTCTCTCTCTCTCTCTCTCTCATACGTGGCTTCACCTCCCACACTCCTCACCCACGTTGCCTCCCCCCCTCACCCCCCTCTCCCATCTCCCCCATCTCTCTTCACACTCATCATCACATTCATTCCATACCTGTTTTTTATCATCATTAATCTTGTTACTCTTGATTTTCTCTCCTACATTTTTATTTGATAGAATATGATTTCCTCCACCGCCACTACTACTACTACTACTACTACTACTACTACTACTACTACTACTACTACTACTACTACTACTACTACGTTACTATTGCCTAGATATGGTGGTAGTGATGGTGGTCAAGATGGATGACCTAAGGTTCTGACAGCATGACGTCATGGCACTCTCCCCCTTCTCTCCTTCTCCTCTTCCTCCTCCTCCTCCTCCTCCATCCTTCCTTCCTTCCTCCATCTCTCACCCTCCTTCCCTCCACCGTCACGCCCCCTTAACCTTCCTCCTTCTCCTCCTCCTCCTCCTCCTCCTCCTCCTCCTCCTCCTCCTCCTCCTCCTGTCCAAAATTGATGAAGTACGTCAAAGAAAAAAAATCAGTCGAAAATGTAGAAAGATAAGTCATAAAAAAAAGTGTATGATATAAATGTGCTTCATGAACATTTATTTATGGAGAGGAAGCATTGATGTGTAAAGTTATCAGTTATTATTTTTTTGTACCAGCTATAAATAGACTTTTTTTTTATTCATTTATATATATTTTTTTTTTACTCTAGTCGTACGTGAATGCATATGGTATTAAGCAAGTTAGGTTTATTTCACTTCGTTGCATTAAATTACAGTCTTCAATCATAACCACATTTCGTTATATATATTCTACTTCTTTCCACGTGGCGTAATATCATCTAATTCCACGTACACTCCACTAATACCACCACAATCACCACCACCATCACTACCACCATTCATCATCATTCACCACCATTCACCACCACAATTATGAACTTCACACTATTTTTTTCATTCTCTCTCTCTCTCTCTCTCTCTCTCTCTCTCTCTCTCTCTCTCTCTCTCTCTCTCTCTCTCTCTCTCTCTCTCTCTCTCTCTCTCTCTCTCTCTCTCTCTCTTATACATCTCCAGAATTCACTCTCGTCACCTATTTTTCAGTGTCGAATTTTTGTTCATGCTCGTGTTTCTCATTCCAAAGAAGATTTTTACACTGCACAAAGAATGAAGGAACGAAGGAAGAGTAAGAAGGAATATGAAAAGAAAGAAGGAAGGAGGGAAGGAAGGAAGGAAGGAAGGAAGGGAGAAACATTCAATCTCTTCCCTAATTCTCAGTTTGTGTTCATTCATTGACTTTTTTTCTCCACTTCTCACTTTTATTTCTAGGGTTATATATCTCTGCCACCTTGATTGTATGGCTATGAGAGAGAGAGAGAGAGAGAGAGAGAGAGAGAGAGAGAGAGAGAGAGAGAGAGAGAGAGAGAGAGAGAGAGAGAGAGAGAGAGAGAGAGAGAGAGAGAGAGAGAGAGAGAGAGAGAGAGAGAGAGAGAGAGAGTTTATGGGGAAGGGCAGCAAGATAGTGAAGCGAAGAGATAAAGAGGAGGAATGTTTTGGTAGGAGGAGGAGGAAGAGGAGGAGGAGGAGGAGGAGGAGGAGGAGGAGGAGGAGGAGGAGGAGGAGGAGGAGGAGGAGGAGGAGGAAGAAGAAACGACGACGATATACCAGCACGACGAACGAGGTGGAGGGAAGGAGGGAAAAGCAGAGAGAAACGACCCTCGGAGACACGACAGATGAGGAGAAAGATTCTGTCAATGTATATACGGTGGCAGGGTTAATGGAGTTGGAGGAGGAGGAGGAGGAGGAGGAGGAGGAGGAGGAGGAGGGAAGGGCGGTAGAGGAGAAGAGGAAGGGGTAGAAGGGGTAAAAGGGACGGAGGGTCTGAGAGAGGGGAAGAGGTGAAAAAAAAGGGAATTAGGGAGAAGAGGGAGGAAAGCTCATTATTTTTTGTTATTATTAATAGTAGTTCATATACGCAGTAGTAGTAGTAGTAGTAGCAGTAGTAGTAGTTGTTGTTGCTGTTGTTGTTGTAGTTGTTGTTGTTGTTGTTGTTGTTGTTGTTGTTGTTGTTGTAAGAAAGGAGGAACGATAATATAAATAAACAAGAACAATTGTAAACAAGAGAAACAAGGGAATTCTGAGAACAGTGAATTAAAGATAGAGACGAGACGAAAGAAAATGAAGCAAGGAGAGAGAGAGAGAGAGAGAGAGAGAGAGAGAGAGAGAGAGAGAGAGAGAGAGAGAGAGAGAGAGAGAGAGAGATTAATCTGGTCATGTGGATCATTAGAGGGCGTGGCAGAGGGCGACATTCAAGCTAAACAGACAAGTGTGGAGACTGACGGGAAGAAGGGGAAGGAAGGGGTGGAAGGGGAGGAAGGGGAGGAAGGGGTACTAGGGAGGGGTGAGTGCCAGACATCCTCCAACCCTTTTCCCCCCTTCCCCCTTCCTCCCTCCCCCCTCCCTCCTCCCCCTAGTCACCTGGGCAGGAAGTTGGGGGAAGGGGAGTGAGGGGAGTTTTTTGGGGGGAGTGATGGGGGGAAGGGGAGTGTACGTATATTGGGTCTTCTATTTGTGTTTTTATTTTTAATTTTGGTTTGTTTGTTTATGTATGTGTGTGTGTGTGTGTGTGTGTGTGTGTGTGTGTGTGTGTGTGTGTTGTGTGGGTGTAAATTTGTGTTTCTTTTGCTCATTATTGTTTTATTTTGTATTGTTATTTATGTATCCTATCCTCTCTCTCTCTCTCTCTCTCTTTCTCTCTCTCTCTCTCTCTCTCTCTCTCTCTCTCTCTCTCTCTCTCTCTCTCTCTCTCTCTCTCTCTCTCTCTCTCTCTCTCTCTCGTCCTATCATTATTATTCCATTTCCCTCTCCCTTCACCTTCCATTTACCCTTCATTCCTCTTTCAAACCCCTTCCCCCTTTCTTATCCCTCTTCTCATCCTTCACTGTCTTCTCCTTCCTACTTTTTTTTCTACCCTCATCCTTCTTTCCTCCTCCTCACACTTTCTCTTACCCCTTCCCCTCTACTACAACTACTTCGTCACCCCTCTCTTAACCCCCCTATACAGCAGTCATTTCTCCTTCCCTCTTCCCTCTTCCTTCTCACTCTGCTCTCTTCCCCTTCCTTTCCCCTCACCGACGGCATGGTCACCAAGAAGAAGAAAAATGACCAAGATTAATGAACAGTTGTTTTGAGGGGAGACACACACGCCACGTCCCTCGTTATGGTGGCGTGGGAGGGGAAGAGAGGGTGGGGGAAGACATTGACGTCCAGCAGGAGGAAGAGGAAGAGGAGGAGGAGGAGGTGTACGTGTAGGTAAAGAAATGTTAAAGAAGAAGAATTGAAAGTATTGCAATGTGTAGGATTTGTAACGCTCGTAGTGAGATGAATTTGTAGTAAGTTGAGAAAAAGCAATTTGTAGGAATGTGAGGAAAATGTGTGGTTTGCAAAGCGGAAAAGTTGTAGGTAAATGGAATGTAAAAGTGAAGAATGTGAAGGAAATTTTGATAAAGAATGGAAGAAAAGAAGGAAAAGGATGTAATGTAATTGTTTGTAAAGGATTAACATGATTTTTTAATTCCTACTACTACTACTACTACTACTACTACTACTACTACTACTACTACTACTACTACTACTACTACTACTACTGCTGCTATTACTACTACTACTAGATACAAACTGTGGGAATTAAATATTAATAGTGGAAAAGAAAAAGCACCTCCACCACCAGAAGTTATGTGGATGGAGTAAATTCACACAAATGTAATGTTGTTTGTGTGTGTGTGTGTGTGTCTCTCTCTCTCTCTCTCTCTCTCTCTCTCTCTCTCTCTCTCTCTCTCTCTCTCTCTCTCTCTCTCTCTCTCTCTCTCTCTCTCTCTCTCATGCCAAAGATACACTTATGTAGAACAAAGTCTCATAATTTAGCGTGAAAAAATATCACCTCCTTTGTTTCAGTTCGAATTAAATATTTAGTCTTTTTTTTTGTGTGTTTTTTTTAGCAACACGATTTTTTTCATCACAGATTTTTCGTATTATTTCTTTACTCTTTTTTTTTATTATTTATATGACTATCTTTTTTTCTGGCGTACTAATAATAGTTTTGGGGAAGGACGAGAATGAGTTTTTTCTTCTATAATTAATCATTGCTGTCATTCATATTAAACATCATCATCATCATCATCATTAAAGTGGTGGTGGTGGTGGTGGTGGTGGTGGTGTCGTGTTCATTCTATTATTCCTACAAACATCAATACTTCAACACTTGTCATGTCCCGCCTCCACCCTTACTTTTATCCCCTTGTTTCCCTCCATTCCAATGCTGTTTTATTATGGATGTTTGGCACAGTTTGGCACCCTGGCACCGTGGCTCTGTTTTCGTTGACTGAAGCCCAAGTAGTTTTGTAATAATAATAATAATGGCTTTAAATGGTAATGTGACTATTTTAGTGTTTGCATATGTGATTTACGTGTTTTTTTAGGGTGTGTGTGTGTGTGTGTGTGTGTGTGTGTGTGTGTGTGTGTGTGTGTGTGTGTGATGTATTGTTATGTGTAATCATTTGATCGTATAATTAATGCACACGCCAGTAATAAGGAAAACACACACACACACACACACACACACACACACACACACACACACACACACACACACACACACACACACACACACACAGACTAAAGAAACATGTGCCAAGTTTATCAAACACGTAACACTCACTCCAATAAACACATCGCTGTGTTTATCCAGACTTGGCTATGAGAAAAAGTATGCGCTCTCTCTCTCTCTCTCTCTCTCTCTCTCTCTCTCTCTCTCTCTCTCTCTCTCTCTCTCTCTCTCTCTCTCTCTCTCTCTCTCTCTCTCGCCACCACCACAACAACAAACAGTAATAATGGAGATAATTCCCACACTGGACAAGATTCGACAAATATCCTCATTTTTAAAAGATAGAAAAAAGAAGAAAAAAAATAAATATTGCAGCCTTTCATTACCATTAGTGGACATAATTATCCGGTTATTGCGCAAAGTAATCAAAATTGAGTTGCGCAAGGAGACACGTGGAGTGGAAATTTGATGAAAATGTAATCGCCAATGTTGGTTAGTTGCGTTGCGTTGCGTTGCGTTGTGTTGCGTTGTGTTGTGTTGCGGCTCATAATGGAAACTCGATAAAAGCAATAATGATGAATGATGTAATTGGCGGAATTGAAATTATAATGTAATCATAAGTGACGAAATTATTTAGTGAATGAATTTGCTATTTTTTTTTTTTTTTTATCTAACTCACTTAATTTTTTAG
>JAPQNM010000019.1:13357169-13362169 GCA_029783475.1 Metacarcinus magister | reverse complement strand
ATTTCGTATACCTCATCCTTTATTCAATCATTTATCCTTCCTATCCACCACACCCTCTTTCCTTCATCTCCTTTTCCCTCACTTTCTATCCTCCTCACCCTCCCTCTCCATTCTCTCCCTTCTACCACATCTCCCCCATCATCTCCCTCTCACTGACTTCTTCCCTCCTTCTTCCTTTCTTTCCTTCCCTCGTTCCTTCCTACCTTCCATCTATCTCCCTCTGTTCTTTCCTTCCCTCATTCCTTCCTACCCTTCAGCTCTCCCTCTGTTCCTCCCTTTAATGTTTATGCACACCCTCCAATGGTCTCCCGGCACATATTCCCGCGTTGGATGAGATATTAACCTTTTATAGACACATTTCTCAAACATATTAACTTATTATGATCCACGACGCTACGCTTCACTAGAGGGGAGGAAAATGATAATAAAAGAAAGGGCTTGTGTTAAAAATTTTCCTTCTTTTGATCTGATCTTTCAAGTCGTATATACATATTTTTGTTTGTTTTAGTTAAGAAAGTGCTACATGTTTTTTGTTTTGTTTTTTCTATCTTTTTCCTGTTTATATAATTGTTTACTTGCTACGGGTAAAGTTTTTTTTTAAGTACCTCTGTGTTGGTCTGTGCTCTCTCTCTCTCTCTCTCTCTCTCTCTCTCTCTCTCTCTCTCTCTCTCTCTCTCTCTCTCTCTCTCTCTCTCTCTCTCTCTCTCTCTCTCTCAGTTTTTAATAGAGGCGTAAACAAGTTAATTATTTAGCATGTTAAGGGAAAGCTGTGAATCGTAAATGAGGGTTTTTCTTGGAATAAACATGAATATATAACTAATTATATGCATGTGAGATTAGATTATGAGATTTGATTGCAGACATTAAGAAAGAGCAAACTTATGACGATTAGATGATTCAGAATATATTATTTGGTGCAAAGATTGAATAATTACACGTAGATTCAGTAAACATTAATAAAAATCATGTTTGCTTGAAGTTTTTGAAAATATATGGTCAAGGATAAATGATATAAAATAGTGCAGTTATATATATACCATGAGTTTTTTCTTTTCTTTTCTTTATTGTTTTAGTTAGTGAAGGTCATAGACAGGACGCGGCTGGCTGGCAGACACACACTAAGTTGAGGAATTCTCATTAATTCGATGCGGGAAAGATGACAAAGAAAACGTCACAGATAAGAAGCCTTAGATCTGGCAACATTGACGAGAGAGAGAGAGAGAGAGAGAGAGAGAGAGAGAGAGAGAGAGAGAGAGAGAGAGAGAGAGAGAGAGAGAGAGAGAGAGATGTGGATCGGGAGGGGACAAGCTTTCTTCATCCTGACCCCCAAAACCCCTTCTCCATACACCCCTGGGAACTCCTATCTTCTTCCTCCTCCTCCTCCTCCTCCTTCTTCCTCCACTGGGCTGTCTCTTTTAGCCATATCTTAATGTCTTTTTAATGAGCCGTCAACCTCTCGGAGCCACGCACGGGTCTGGGCATTGTCACGCCAGACACTTGATCTATTTTTCCGCCCACAGACGAGGTGACCTGCAGATGTGTGTGTGTGGGTGTGTGTGTGTGTGTGTGTGTGTGTGTGTGTGTGTGTGTGTGTGTGTGTGTGTGTGTGTGTGTTCATGTAGGTCTATTAACGCTAAAGTAACCCTTGAGGAAAAAAGAATACCTGATGTCTTTTAAGGAATTTCATTAAGGTTTTTTTTTTTTCCCTGAGACACGAGAGCTAAAATGTCACCTTAATTGGGTTTCCTCTTATTTTTTTTCCCTCTATCTACTTTCCCTCCCTTTTTTTTTTCTTTCTCTTTGGTCTGCATTCTTTTTATCTTCTTTTTATCGCATTATCCTGTCTCTCCCTCCCTCTCTCCTTCCCTCCTTCCCTCCCTTCCTCCCTTAATTCTTTCCTTCCACCGCACCCTTTCCCCCTTCCTTACTTTTTTCCTCTCTCACCACTTTCCCTTCTCTACGTAATCAAAACAACTCCCCCCCCTTCTCTCTCTCTCTCTCTCTCTCTCTCTCTCTCTCTCTCTCTCTCTCTCTCTCTCTCTCTCTCTCTCTCTCTCTCTCTCTCTCTCTCTCTCTCTCTCTCTCTCTCTCATTTAAACACTTTTCTTTCGTTCATTACCTTCTTACCCTCTCTCCCCTTTTTCCCTCCCCTCCCCTTCTTTCCTCCCCTGCACGTAACCCAATACCTCTTGACGTGTGGCTGAAGGAAGGATGTATAAAGAGGCGGTGATTTACATGCTACATAAATACACGTAAGCGAGGAGTGTTTCTGAAAGGGGGAGTATTGCCTTAGTATAGTCGCTACACCACCACCACCACCACCACAACTAAGAGATGGAGGTGGTGGTGGTGGTGGTGGAGGAGGTGGGAGGATTGATGGAGTGCCTGCCTGTCTGTCTCTCTGTCTGTCTGTCTATAAGGTATTTCTTTCAAATTTTGCAGTGTTACCTAATGTAGAAAGTTAAGATAAATGTAGAATTATTTATATAAGCGATTTGATGCAGATGGTTGTTTTAGATGAGAGAGAGAGAGAGAGAGAGAGAGAGAGAGAGAGAGAGAGAGAGAGAGAGAGAGAGAGAGAGAGAGAGAGAGACCAAAAGAATATGTAGGATATCTATTAAGTGAATAAAAGCGAATTTTTTCATGGCTCCTCCTCCTCCTCCTCCTCCTCCTCCTCCTCCTCCTGATGCTGCTGCTGACTAAGGTTGGTCTATCACATGTGGGGAGATTACACCTCAAAGTGTGTTTGGTTGTAGGGGCGTAGAGGGGCGGATGAAGGTAGGGGAAGGAGGGGGGGGGGAGGTATGTGTGTGGAGGGGGCGCGTCTCCCTCCTGAATACTGATGTGTTGGTTTTTTGGCCTTTTGGTGGACGGTTAGTTTGGAAATTTTGTTCCTCGTCTTCCTCGTCTTCGTCTTCGTCTTTGTATTCTTCGTTGATAAATGATTTTCTATGTTATATATTTTTTTTTTTACGTAAGCTGAAATAGTATAAAAGTTGATGTTTTTTCTAGTTTATTTTACATTTATAAGTCTGTTATGTATGCTCGAGCACTTGTCTCTTCTTTACATTTACTTATTTATACATATTCATCCCATCCTTCCCCTTCTTCTTCTTCTTCGTCTCCTTCCCTTCGTATAAATTTTAAAAGAAAAATTCATACATATACTGGTACATTTTCTTTTCTTTTTTTCTTTCTCCTTTTTCTTTTTATATGAACCGAGTCTTCCATAGTTTTCCCCTTCACAAATATCCACCAAACCGCTGACTTTGGAAAATCGAGCTTATTTATGCCCGCCTTAGAGCCTCTCCTCTTCCCCTCCGTTTGTATTCCTCATTTTCGCCCATTTTCTTCCTCCTCTATTTTTTCCCCTCTGACTTTTCTCCAATATCCCTCTTTCCCGTCTTTTCTTACCTACCTCTCTCTCTCTCTCTCTCTCTCTCTCTCTCTCTCTCTCTCTCTCTCTCTCTCTCTCTCTCTCTCTCTCTCTCTCTCTCTCTCTCTCTCTCCAAACTTTATCAGCCTTAGCCAACAATCGTTTGCCTCTGTTTTTCATCTCTTGACTGAAGACAGATGGAAAGGAAGACGTAGAAGAGAGAGAGAGAGAGAGAGAGAGAGAGAGAGAGAGAGAGAGAGAGAGAGAGAGAGAGAGAGAGAGAGAGAGAGAGAGAGAGAATAATAGCCAACCCAAGGAAATAGTTGGAGAATGAAAAGAACTCTTGGTCTATGTTTTACGATTATTAGAAAGGAGTCAATAGAGGAAGATGAAATCAGCAAAATATTGTATTAAGAAAATTTAGGGTTATCGCTGAATAAAGATAAAAAGCAAGACAAGGCAATAAAAGGAGGAGGAGAAAGGATACGGATGTGAGGATGAGAAAAGAATAAAAAAAAAGAAGAATACGAAAAAGATAGTTAAGTAAGAAATGAACTTCAGGAAAACAGACTGGAGAGGAGGACTTCAAGGAGCGACAAGAAACTTTGAAAACAGTAAAGGATTCTTGAAAATACTTGTACGTGTATGTATGTATGTATGTATGTATGTATGTATGTATGTATGTGTGTGTATAGATAGATAGATAGACACCATATAGATAGTCTTGCATCTATATGGTGTCATGATGTTGTTAATGTATTTATATATTTACTTGCCAAGGCTGAAGCAAAGCTGATTTCATGCTATAATTTCATGAACTTTTGAGCCTTACAAATATTATTCCCAAACCTGCTGAGAGAGAGAGAGAGAGAGAGAGAGAGAGAGAGAGAGAGAGAGAGAGAGAGAGAGAGAGAGAGAGAGAGAGAGAGAGAGAGAGAGAGAGAGAGAGACGAATTTGTATTGACTGTTGTGGTGTTGTAATTAACTGTTGATTCCCAGCTCAGGTTTTCCTTTTAACAACCAAGTGTGTTCACGTAACCGATGGGAAACTTTTTTTTTTATTTATTTATTTATTTATATGCCCTCACCAATTGCTAAAACAACCTTCACTTTGATGCTGTGGTGTTGTGGTGGTGGTGTTGGCGTCACAGGTCAGGTCATTGTCACTTTATTGAAGCGTCACATGTGTGTTCTGTTTGTCCAGCCAGCATAGTTCTGTATCTTTGTTTTTTTTCTTACTTCTTATTATTATTATTCTCATTTGCATCACGCTAGAAAACTTCAAAATAACCTTTAATATGAGTATTTCACTAATTTCCATTTTATTACGATATATATAAAGATAGGTGTTTAGTCTCTCTCTCTCTCTCTCTCTCTCTCTCTCTCTCTCTCTCTCTCTCTCTCCTCTCTCTCTCTCTCTCTTCTCTCTTTCCCTCTTTCCCTCTCTCCCTCTCTCCATTTCCTAAAGTTTCCCACCTGTCCTTGCCGCTACATGGCCACCCTGGGAAATCGGCATCAGAACCCGCCACTCTTATGTTTATTTTATGCGACATAGCGCCGAATACCGCCTCTTACGCCCACGTTCTGCCTCTCCCTCCGCGGTGCAGCTCTCGGTCTCTCCTCC
>JAPQNM010000019.1:13350608-13357069 GCA_029783475.1 Metacarcinus magister | reverse complement strand
CATAAATACACGTAAGCGAGGAGTGTTTCTGAAAGGGGGAGTATTGCCTTAGTATAGTCGCTACACCACCACCACCACCACCATAACTAAGAGATGGAGGTGGTGGTGGTGGTGGTGGAGGAGGTGGGAGGATTGATGGAGTGCCTGCCTGTCTGTCTCTCTGTCTGTCTGTCTATAAGGTATTTCTTTCAAATTTTGCAGTGTTACCTAATGTAGAAAGTTAAGATAAATGTAGAATTATTTATATAAGCGATTTGATGCAGATGGTTGTTTTAGATGAGAGAGAGAGAGAGAGAGAGAGAGAGAGGAGAGAGAGAGAGAGAGAGAGAGAGAGAGAGAGGAGAGAGAGAGAGACCAAAGAATATGTAGGATATCTATTAAGTGAATAAAAGCGAATTTTTTCATGGCTCCTCCTCCTCCTCCTCCTCCTCCTCCTCCTCCTCCTCCTGATGCTGCTGCTGACTAAGGTTGGTCTATCACATGTGGGGAGATTACACCTCAAAGTGTGTTTGGTTGTAGGGGCGTAGAGGGGCGGATGAAGGTAGGGGAAGGAGGGGGGGGGGAGGTATGTGTGTGGAGGGGGCGCGTCTCCCTCCTGAATACTGATGTGTTGGTTTTTTGGCCTTTTGGTGGACGGTTAGTTTGGAAAT
This sequence comes from Metacarcinus magister, assembly GCA_029783475.1. Classification (NCBI taxonomy): domain Eukaryota; kingdom Metazoa; phylum Arthropoda; class Malacostraca; order Decapoda; family Cancridae; genus Metacarcinus; species Metacarcinus magister. The sequence goes on along the minus strand of JAPQNM010000019.1, from coordinate 13,356,419 downwards.
TTTGTTCCTCGTCTTCCTCGTCTTCGTCTTCGTCTTTGTATTCTTCGTTGATAAATGATTTTGTATGTTATATATTTTTTTTTTACGTAAGCTGAAATAGTATAAAAGTTGATGTTTTTTTCTAGTTTATTTTACATTTATAAGTCTGTTATGTATGCTCGAGTACTTGTCTTTTCTTTACATTTACTTATTTCATCCATATTCATCCCATCCTTCCCCTTCTTCTTCTTTTTCTTCGTCTCCTTCCCTTCGTATAAGTTTAAAAAGAAAAATTCATACATATACTGGTACATTTTTTTTTCTTTCTCCTTTTTCTTTTTATATGAACCGAGTCTTCCATAGTTTTCCCCTTCACAAATATCCACCAAACCGCTGACTTTGGAGAATCGAGCTTATTTATGCCCGCCTTAGAGCCTCTCCTCTTCCCCTCCGTTTGTATTCCTCATTTTCGCCCATTTTCTTCCTCCTCTATTTTTTCCCCTCTGACTTTTCTCCAATATCCCTCTTTCCCGTCTTTTCTTACCTACCCCTCTCCTTCCTCTCTCTCTCTCTCTCTCTCTCTCTCCTCTCTCTCTCTCTCTCTCTCTCTCTCTCTCTCTCTCTCTCTCTCTCTCTCTCTCCAAACTTTATCAGCCTTAGCCAACAATCGTTTGCCTCTGTTTTTCATCTCTTGACTGAAGACAGATGGAAAGGAAAGACGTAGAAGAGAGAGAGAGAGAGAGAGAGAGAGAGAGAGAGAGAGAGAGAGAGTGAGAGAGTGAGAGAGAGAGTGAGAGAGTGAGAGAGAATAATAGCCAACCCAAGGAAATAGTTGGAGAATGAAAAGAACTCTTGGTCTATGTTTTACGATTATTAGAAAGGAGTCAATAGAGGAAGATGAAATCAGCAAAATATTGTATTAAGAAAATTTAGGGTTATCGCTGAATAAAGATAAAAAGGAAGACAAGGCAATAAAAGGAGGAGGAGAAAGGATACGGATGTGAGGATGAGAAAGAATATAAAAAAAAAGAAGAATACGAAAAAGATAGTTAAGTAAGAAATGAACTTCAGGAAAACAGACTGGAGAGGAGGACTTCAAGGAGCGACAAGAAACTTTGAAAACAGTAAAGGATTCTTGAAAATACTTGTACGTGTATGTATGTATGTATGTATGTATGTATGTATGTATGTATGTTGTGTGTTATAGATAGATAGATAGACACCATATAGATAGTCTTGCATCTATATGGTGTCATGATGTTGTTAATGTATTTATATATTTACTTGCCAAGGCTGAAGCAAAGCTGATTTCATGCTATAATTTCATGAACTTTTGAGCCTTACAAATATTATTCCCAAACCTGCTGAGAGAGAGAGAGAGAGAGGAGAGAGAGAGAGAGAGAGAGAGAGAGAGAGAGAGAGAGAGAGAGAGGAGAGAGAGAGAGAGAGAGAGAGAGAGAGAGAGAGAGAGACGAATTCGTATTGACTGTTGTGGTGTTGTAATTAACTGTTGATTCCCAGCTCAGGTTTTCCTTTTAACAACCAAGTGTGTTCACGTAACCGATGGGAAACTTTTTTTTTTATTTATTTATTTATTTATTTTTTTTTTTTTTTTTATGCCCTCACCAATTGCTAAAACAACCTTCACTTTGATGCTGTGGTGTTGTGGTGGTGGTGTTGAGCGTCACAGGTCAGGTCATTGTCACTTTATTGAAGCGTCACATGTGTGTTCTGTTTGTCCAGCCAGCATAGTTCTGTATCTTTGTTTTTTTTCTTACTTATTATTATTATTCTCATTTGCATCACGCTAGAAAACTTCAAAATAACCTTTAATATGAGTATTTCACTAATTTCCATTTTATTACGATATATATAAAGATAGGTGTTTAGTCTCTCTCTCTCTCTCTCTCTCTCTCTCTCTCTCTCTCTCTCTCTCTCTCTCTCTCTCTCTCTCTCTCTTTCTCTCTTTCCCTCTCTCCCTCTCTCCATTTCCTAAAGTTTCCCACCTGTCCTTGCCGCTACATGGCCACCCTGGGAAATCGGCATCAGAACCCGCCACTCTTATGTTTATTTTATGCGACATAGCGCCGAATACCGCCTCTTACGCCCACGTTCTGCCTCTCCCTCCGCGGTGCAGCTCTCGGTCTCTCCTCCCGGTCTCTCCTCCCAACAGAAGGTACGGAGAGATAAAGGTGGAGGTGTAGATGAAAAGTCGAAGGTACGAAAGGAGGTGGAGAAGGGGGGCGGGGAAAGGGAAGAGGTGGAGGTATGGAGAGAAGAGATGTGGATGTTAGGTTGAGGGAAAAATTGGAGGTACAAAGGGAAGGTTGGAGAGATAGAGGAATTAAAGATATAAGTGAATTCAGGGAAGGAAGAGAGAGGGAAAGGATTGGATTTGTATATAGATAGGGGAGTAGATATTAATAAAGGAGAGAGAGAGAGAGGGAGAGAGAGAGAGAGAGAGAGAGAGAGAGAGAGAGAGAGAGAGAGAGAGAGAGAAAATGGTAATAAACTTAGTATGTTGAAATAATATAAGACACACACACACACTCTCTCTCTCTCTCTCTCTCTCTCTCTCTCTCTCTCTCTCTCTCTCTCTCTCTCTCTCTCTCTCTCTCTCTTTTTCTGTCTTTCACATACAGCAACAACACACACACCACACACACACACACACACACACACACACACACACACACACACACACACACACACCACTAAGCCAGAGAATATCTTTACATATTGGACCTGAATCCCTTCTTTGCCATATCTCTCTGGAGGAAAGAAAAGGGAGACTAAAGAGGAGGAGGAGGAGGAGGAGGAGGAGGAGATAGAGATGGAGAAAAGATGGAGATGAGAAACACACACACAAACGAAAAAAAGAAGTTTGTTACGTAAACCACTAAAATATACAGAAATTTCTTTGTTGCCCTATTTTCAAGACTAAAGATTGATGATAACAAGTATAGCTGTAATCTTTGTCACTGTGGTTCCGTTGCCCTTTTCAGATTGTACACCGTGGCACTAAATAATTGAACAGTAGACAGACAACACTTTTCACACTTGACATTTGACATTTGACAGTGACATCTTCAACTCAACCTCGACTCATGAAACTTTAAACCTGTTACAAATGTTGAGAATCTTAACCCAAAAAAGAAGGAATATTGAAGAAAAAGATAATATAAGAATGCAAGTAAATATATAAGTTTTCTCCAAATTGATGTGGCTATTTGTAATTTATTTTATGTTTTGAATGTGAAAAAATACGAATTGGGTGAGAAATAATAGCATAGTAGAAAGGCAATTGAGAACCAACCTTTTGATGGACTACAGGTTACAGGTGAGGAATATTTACCTGACCTTTTAACATTGTTTAAGGTCACAGTACAACAGAGTAACACTTGAAGCATCGATAAAAAAATTGTTATATAAGGAAGCAATATGGGATGACTCTCTCTCTCTCTCTCTCTCTCTCTCTCTCTCTCTCTCTCTCTCTCTCTCTCTCTCTCTCTCTCTCTCTCTCTCTCTCTCATCACAACAGTATCACGATAGACAGCACATTCCCTTCTCTTTTCACCGTTCTCTCCCTCCTCTCTCCCATTCCCTCCCTCCCCTCGCCTCTCTCCTCCCCTTCCCCCCTCTCCCCTCTCACCATAAAGCCTCTCTCCCCAAAGCAACAAGGGACGGCTTTGCTAAAACTCCTCCCTTCCCTCCCTTCCCCATCTCTCCCTCCCTCCCTTAGTCAGTGCCTCATATCTTCCCCTCACTCTTTCTACCTCCTCTCACCCCCTCTAAAAATGCTCCCCCATCCCTCCCTTCCATTCCACCTCCTCCTCCTCCTCTTCCTCTCCTCCTCTTCCTCTTGGCGCCAGACTTCTCCTTATTCACTTTCGCTCACTTTTGCCCCCATCTTCCTCCTGCGGCCTTTTGTTCTGGTGGGGGCAAATGGTCTACACGTTGGTTGGTTGGTTGGACTGTGCGAGGGGAGAGAGAGAGGGAGAGGGGAAGGAGAGATGGAGGGACGGAGGGGAGAGAAGGGAAAGAGGGCAGAGAGGGAGGGAGGGAGAGAGAGTGAGAGGAAGGTATGAAAAGGGAGGGATGGAAGGGTTGTCTCCTCTTCTTCTACCTACAGAGAGAGAGAGAGAGAGAGAGAGAGAGAGAGAGAGAGAGAGAGAGAGAGAGAGAGAGAGAGAGAGAGAGAGAGAGAGAGAGAGAGCACTATTAGGTGAATATTCTCTTTTTCTCTCTTTACACTTTTTCACTTCGGTCATGTCTTAAAATAGGATGTAAAGGGAGACTTTAATGGATCTTTGGAAAGGAAGGAACGAAAAAAAAGACAGAGATGAAAAATACTCTACGAGGAGGTAAAGAGAGAGAGAGAGAGAGAGAGAGAGAGAGAGAGAGAGAGAGAGAGAGAGAGAGAGAGAGAGAGAGAGAGAGAGAGAGAGAGAGAGAGAGAGAGAAAGGCACATGAAAGGATTGGTAGATGGAAAAAAATGGGCAATGTCAAGGTAAGAGACATAAAGGAGTAATGGGGAATAATGAGGTAAAGGACGAGAGGAAGAAAAGGAATAAAAAGGATAAATAGGAAAAAAATGTGTAAACCCAGAATAGAAGGAAGGAAGGAAGAAAATTTAGTAAAAGTTTAATATTGAATTGTGTTAAGAAAAGAGAGAGAGAGAGAGAGAGAGAGAGAGAGAGAGAGAGAGAGAGAGAGAGAGAGAGAGAGAGAGAGAGAGAGAGAGAGAGAGAGAGAGAGAGAAGGGGGAGGAGAGAGAAAAAAATGGAGGAAAAGGGTCCAAACGTTTATATAAGGATAATTTTTGCCTCCTATTCTTCAGCTGTTTAATGGGTGAACATGAAGTTTGTGGGTGAAGCTTTCACTCCGGTTTTCTTTCCCTCCTCCTCCTCCTCCTCCTCCTCCTCCTCCTCCTCCTCCTCCTCCTCTTCTCTTCTCTCTGATGCTGCTTTTGTTCCTCCTCCTCCTCATCTTCCTCTTCCTCTTCCTTCTCTTTTCTTAGTTTTCTCGTTTTTTCTTCTGTCTGTTCCTTTTCTTCCTTCTTATCTTCCTTCTCCTTTCTTCTTAGTCCTGCTCTTCCTCTTTGCCTTCTTATTTTCTTTGTTTTATTTCCTTCTTCACCTCATTCTATTGTTTCTCTCTTTTTTCCCTTCATCCATCTTCCTTATTTTCCTTCCTTTATCCTCTTCTCCGTATACATCTTGCTATGTTTCCACTTCTGAAAAATAAAAAGAAAGGAAGGTAATATTAAAGGGAAAAAAATATCTTGTTTCCCCTTTACTAAATCTAAGGGTAACCAGGAAATATTTAGGACATTTTAAAGATAATTGAAGGACATGATATTGTATTAGAGAGAGAGAGAGAGAGAGAGAGAGAGAGAGAGAGAGAGAGAGAGAGAGAGAGAGAGAGAGAGAGAGAGAGAGAGAGAGAATGTGTGTGTCCTTCCTTCGGTTTTGATTCCCCTGCAAGACAAGAGGGATTTCTGACATCCTTAATTTCCGACCAATGAGAATATCTTGCATTATAATCTCCTTCTTCCTTCGATCTGCCTCAGTGTCTCCCTTCCCCTCAGTTCCCTCCCTCCTGTTCCCTCCCTTCCTCCCTCCCTGTTCCCTCCCTTCCTCCCTCCTGTTCCATCCCTCATCTTCCCCTCACGTTCACTTCCCTCCCTTTCTGTCCCTCCTTCCTTCCTCCTTGTCCCCTCGCCCTTCCTGTTCTTCCTCCCCTCACAACCTCCTACTTTGTCATTCGCAATAATGCCTCTCCTCCTCTATTTTTTTTTCTCTCTCCTCTCTTCCTATTTGTCCTTCTCT
>JAPQNM010000019.1:13340608-13345608 GCA_029783475.1 Metacarcinus magister | reverse complement strand
AGGAGGAGGAGGAGGAGAGAGAGGAGGAGGAGGAGGAGGAGGAGAGAGGAAATGAACCTAGAGAAAAATGGGAAATGAGCGCAAAGCAAGGACGTAATAATTTAGGGACATGGAAGAGCATCCCGCGAAAAAAGCTCCAACGTAAGAAAAGAAAAGATAAAAGCAAGTATTGGAGATGAGGAGGAGAGAAGGAGAACAAGAGGAAGAGAAGAGGATAAGAAGGATAAGGGGGCCTACTGAAGAGAGAGAGAGAGAGAGAGAGAGAGAGAGAGAGAGAGAGAGAGAGAGAGAGAGAGAGAGAGAGAGAGAGAGAGAGATAGAGATAGTAAGTCGTGTTTGAGTTGGCCGTCCGCCCCACCGACTCCGCCCCGTCCTCTCTCTATCTGCCAAGTCGACGCTCCAGCCGCTCGACTTCCTATCATTTCCCTATTGGCTGACACAGCGGACGTCTCTGATTGGCTCTGGCGTGCTGCTGTAGCTGGATCCTGTGTGTCGTCTCTGTGTCGCTCCTTTGATGGGCAGAATTGTCTAAAAATGTGGGAAGGACGAGTTTATATGTGATTTTTGTTGTTGAAGTTGATTGTAAAAGGTTGAATGGCTACTGACTCTTTTTTTTCTCTATTTTTTTTTAGTTTTTTTTTATTTTAACTTTTTTTTCATTTTTTTTTTATACTTAAATTTGTACCTTAGCTATTTTTTTATTTGATTATTTTTTATGAAGTATACGTTTGTTTCTTTTTTTTTATCTCCTAATGTGCTTTAGTTGCTTGTTTTTTGGGTTTACAGAATTAGTTTATACATTACCATGCTTTATATATACTTTTTTCATTACATTCTTATCTATTTGCTTCATCCGGGTAATGTTTTCTATCACTAGTTTGTTACATTTACGTATACTGACAAAAAAAAAACTTTCGTATCCTTGTTTGTTTTGTTTCATTTCATCGAAAGTGACAACTGTATTTTGATTTGTGTTGATCATGAGTGCGAATTTTCATGTACGTATATGTGATTCATTTACTGCGTGTGTGTGTGTGTGCGTGAATTAGATAGATAAATAGATAGAAATATATAGAGAGAGTAAAAAATAAATAAACTTCTGTGTATGTGATATTTCAGAGTTACAACTGACTTTGCAATTCTCTTTTTATATACTCTCGCTTAAGTTCACACATCCGGTGAACACACACACACACACACACACACACACTGGTATTTTAGGTGGAATAGCGCGGCCTTTCAGTTGACATTTGAGCAGCTGGCATTACTCTTGTTACAATGACGAGATCAGTTAATTCCTGTCTGTTTTTAATTGTTCGTGGTTACAATGCATTACCACACTGAGTAGATAGATAAATGGGTAAATAGATAGATAAATACTGATCGGTTAATTCAATTCCAACTTTTGCTGCCTCACTTCTGGTTAACGTTACTTGGTTAATAAGGTTTGTTTGTGGTGTTTTGGATCTGAAAATCATGGGTTCGAATCCTTTCATACTATTATTATTATTATTATTATCATTATTATTACCATCATTACTATTATTACAAGTTTCTGTGTTTCTTTTGTTATGTATTCGTTGTATTATTATTATTATTAACCACTTTTTTCGTATATCATTACTCTTATCTTATTGTTATTTGAGTTTCTCCTTCAGTCTGATGCAAGATATAAAAAAGAGAATGTTGGTCATGTCATGAAAGTAGGAGTTTTGTAACGTAATAATTATATATATCTTATCATCATTTTCGTCATTTTGCTGAACTTTCTCTTCCTCTCTCTCTCTCTCTCTCTCTCTCTCTCTCTCTCTCTCTCTCTCTCTCTCTCTCTCTCTCTCTCTCTCTCTCTCTCTCTCTCTCTCTCTCTCTCTCTCTCTTCCCTCCTACACCCTTCCATTATTTATGCCCTTCTCCCCTCTCTCCCTTACCTTTGCATACCTCTAAAGATCTCCCTTCACCCTCATTTTCCATCTCTTTCCATTACCTTTACCCATTTCCCTCCACACACCCTCTTTACCCTCTCCCCATTTCACATCCATGCATAGTCCCTCCCCTCTCTCCCCTCTGTATCCCCCTCAGTTACACATTTCCTCTAACCTCCTTCTCTCGTAGCCCGATCCCTTCCCCTCTCCTCCCCCCTTCCCCTCTCCTCCCCATCCCCTCTCCTCCCCATCCCCATAAAAGACGCCGAGGCTGTCCCCATCACCATCTCCACCCTGATCCTCCCCACAACCAACGGGGTGATGGCTCCCTAGGGCGTATCATTATCTTCCTCCCCTCCTTCGCAAAGCATCGTGTGTGTGTGTGTGTGTGTGTGTGTTGTGTGTGTGTGTGTGTGTGTGTGTTGTAGAAGGATGGTTTTAGGGTTCAGGCGTTGTTAGTATTTGTAGTTGTAGTAGTAGTAGTAGTAGTAGTAGTAGAAAATGCGAAACATCTAGATATAATGTTTGTGATTTAAACTAGAATATCAACTATAATCTGTGTACTTTGTTTGTTTGTTTTTTTGTTTGCGTTCTTATCGTTGTATTATGCAAGGTCTAGTCAGCAGCTTGCACGCAAACACAAACACACACACACACACACACACACACACACACACGTGCCATTTCCGGTTTGTGAGGCGAAGGACGAGTCCGGATACGTGACCAGCACTTAAAGGTCAGGTCACTTCCGTCACATATATCTGCTAAATGTCAGTCGTAACGTATTGCACTCACACGCACACACACACACACACACACACACACCACACACACACACACACACAGGAGAATGTTTATTGTTCATTATTCAGCACATCTAACAAAAAATATAAAGGTCATCTAGGGAACTCGTTTTGTTCTTCATTAACAAAACCATTTTTACGACAGACCTTAAGAAGATGGCGCTGTCTGGGGGTTGGAGGGAAGGGGGGGCGGACAGGACTACTTGACTATCTCTCTCCCTCTCTCTCTCTCTCTCTCTCTCTCTCTCTCTCTCTCTCTCTCTCTCTCTCTCTCTCTCTCTCTCTCTCTCTCTCTCTCTCTCTCTCTCTCTCTCTCTCTCTCTCTCTCTTTTCAGGACAGCGACCCGTGCACAGTTCATTGATCAATCTGATAATGATGAGAAAAAATGTTAAGCACTAATCCTAATCAGGCACATTTTTCCTACTTTTTTTGTACTGCGGGAGGAACGTTTGTCATGCGCTGGTTTGCATACTGTGAAGGGATGAGTGTATAAAGTACGTATATATGTATATGTATGTGTATATGTATGTATGTATCAACTCACATATTTCTAGTATTACGTTGAGTCGTGTGTGTAGATGTGGTATATAATTTTTTTCCTCCTTGGGCCACTAAGAGTCTGGTGGGAGATGAGTGACACGGCAATTTGGAGGAGGACTCTCTCATTTGCCTCACGACGGAGACTCGCGACTCACCCTCGACTCAGCGGCTCTGGCTTGGGGCTCCAGGCAGACTGCAGACCGACGCGCACCTCTCATTTCGTACTTTATTGCCTTTGTTTTATTATTTTCCTCTGTGATGTCGGCTTAGTGTTGAGGAGGTTTTTTGTATCCTCTTGTCTCTGCTGTTTTCCTTTGTGTCTTGGTGGTAATATTTTTTCTTTTGTGGTTCTTGTAGTGTTTTCATTTTGCATATTTTAACTGGTGATTTTTTTTCTTTGCTCGTTTTTCCTGGTTTTTTTTTGTTTTGTTACTTTGGTTTCTTTAAATAGTCTTTCTTTTTCTTCTCCTTTTTCGTCTTGCCTCCCCTGTGTCTCCCTCATCTCCCATCTCTCCCGTTCCGTCAGTCCCCTTCCATCCATCACCTTCTCCCTTTCCTCCCATCTTCCCTCCTTCCACCTCCTCTCATCCCATTCCATTCCATCTCATCTCCATCTCATCTACTCTCTTTTCCCTTTGTATTCCCCATCCCGTCAGTTCTCATCCCTTCTATCCCTGCTTCCCTTTCATCCCATTCTCTCTTTCAACCTTGCATTTCATTTTTACTTCCTTCTTTAAGTATTTCATGTTTTTTTTTATCCACCTTTATCCCCTACATCCTTTTCTGTCTATTTTTTTCCACTTCTTCCCTCCTCCTCCTCCTCCTCCTCCTCCTCCTCCTCCTCCTCCTCTTTGTCGGTCATTCAGGAATCTATGTTTATGATGTGTTAATGGACAGGCTTAGGAATGATCGGGTCTCCCTGGCATCCTGGAGTCGTGGAACACATGTATTAGCATCACTTATGAATGCCGATGACGGTGGTGTGTTGAGGTGGTGGGCATCCATCTTCGTCTTCATCATCATCTTCATTATCATAATATTCTTGGTCATCCCCGTCGCCCACCTGCCCTATCGCCAATTGGTATCATGGTATTTATTATAATGAGTTGCTCTGGCGCTCTCTTTTTCTCCCTCGCTTGCTCTCGCTGTGTCTGTCGTATTTTTGATGATGCTACACTACTGAAAAATACATACAAATAGGTAGAAATATTTCACATTACCTACAATTATTATTTTTTTTTAGGGAAGAAAAGCAAAAAGACTGAAGACTGCACACAGTTTTCTTTCTTCTTCTAATTGCAATGAAGAAAAAGATCAATGTACGTATTTTACACAACCACACCAAGAAAAAACGACTGACTTACATTTGGGTTTTGGAATTGGAAGTGAAAGACGTCACGAGGATGAACAGATGTTAGGAAGGTGCTTTGAAATATTCCACTGATACCTGGGTGTGTGTGTGTGTGTTTTTCTGCAAGATTGATTTAGCTGGTATTCCTTTCTTTCAAAATATCGTTCATAGAGAGAGAGAGAGAGAGAGAGAGAGAGAGAGGAGAGAGAGAGAGAGAGAGAGAGAGAGAGAGAGAGAGAGAGAGAGAGAGAATGAGGTCGTAGGTAGAACAATGAGGATCCGGAGAGGTCTCAATCTCTCCTCTCTCTCTCCTCCTTCTTTTCCTCCTTTCTTTATTCCAATCCTTTGACCCTTGCCCTCATCCATTCCACCTCTTTCTCTTT
>JAPQNM010000019.1:13290608-13328108 GCA_029783475.1 Metacarcinus magister | reverse complement strand
ACTTCCTCTTCATTATACTTATTCTTCTCTTCGTTCTCTTCCACTTCTCTTCCTCGTTTGTATTTATCATTTCCTGTCACTTTTTTATCTGTATCTTTTCTTTTTTCCATTTTTCTCTCTTCCTTTTTCTCCATTTTTTGTTAATTTTCCCATTTTTCTCCTTCTTTCACCCATCTATCATCATCACCTATTCCCTTTTATCCATTTACTTATTCACATGACCCCTACTTTCCTATACCACCTTTCATCACCCTCCCTCCTTTGCCTCCATCCTTTTCCTCCCTCCCTTTCTCCCTCCCTTTCTCTCTCCTGCTGCCTCGTTCACCTGTAATTAAGAAGAAGCTCTTAATACCCGTCTCGCAGGACCCATTATGCCATCCATCGTGTTATTTATTATTCTCGGGAAATAGATAAGAGTCTCAATAGACACCCATTATATTGACAAATTAGGCAAACAGTCACTAAATCCAGGTCTTGTTGGCACACGGAAATTGGGCTTTTTCAGTGAGGGGGGGAAGGGGTGGGGGGAAGGGGGAGATGTTTTAAAGGGGGTGAATAAGAGGTGATGCAGTCTTTTTTTTTAGGGGTTGTAGGGGTGAGGGGAGACTAAAGGGGATTTTCTTGTAGTAATGGGTGATTTGAGGGGATTTTTTTTTATTTGAGGGGGAAAGCAGGTGTTGAAATGGGTTCTTTGGAAAGGGATTTCTTGTAATTCTATTTTAGGGGCGAAGAGAAGTCAGGGAATTTTGAGCTCTAGAAAAGGTTGAACGTTTCATGGCATGCCAAAAATAAATAACGGAAAGGGATTTATTTAGTACTTAGAAACAGGTATTGCTGAAGGAATCAATTATGTTATTTCTTGTTCTTTTGGTTTCTTGTTATTCCACTTTCCTCACCTCCACTCCCTGACATCCACTTCCTCATCACCACTCCCTCGCGTCCACTCCACTCCACTCCCTCATCCTCCAAGGTCCAGACAAAGCCCACTCCACATCACCTTCTCCCTCTTTACAACCCTTACACTTTCCAGGAATCGTTTCCCTCCTATGTCTTCCTTTCACTATTTTCCCCTCATTCTCCTTCATCTCTCCCCTCCCCCACCTCTCACCCCACCAGCCTTCCCTCCCTCATCTTCCCTTACAGCATAACACTCCTTCACTCTCCTTCTTCTCCTCAAATATTATAATTAGGCTGCTTTAATGCTCTATTCAATCCGCTTACGGACAGGTAAATATGACCATAATTAGCAGGTGTTTACCAGGGCCACAGGTGTGCATGGGGGGCGGGTGTGTAGGGTGTGTGTGTGTGTGTGTGTGTGTGTGTGTGTGTGTGTGTGTGTGTGTGTGTGTGTGGGTGTGTGTCTGTGTGTGGTATAGTGGTAATCGAAGGACTTGTTTGCATGTTTTCCTTGTTTGCTGCCTCGTTTGGTTTGCTTTAATGATTTGTGTTTGTTTGGCTTTGTTTATTTTTTCCCACTTCTCGTCATACTTATTTTTCTTTTCCTAATATTCTGTTTTGCCTATTTTTTTTGTACTGTCCTCCTATTCGCCCTTCTCGAAACCCTAACACTAACATTAATACAATCACTAATACATAAATAATAATAATAATAGTAATAATAATAATAATAGTAATAATAATTTCCTAACATTTACAGTCGTCATAAAAAAGTTGCCTCCCTTCCCCTTTTCTTCCGTCTCGCCTCTAGCTTCTCTCTTTTTTTTCCACTCCCTCTTATTCTCTTTACTAGCCTCCCGGAACGCCTTCTTAAAAACCTCCCATACTCACCCTCCCCCCTCTTCCCTTCCTCCTCTTCCCTTCCTCCCACACTGTCCCAGCCTCCTTCTGTCCTTACCTCTCCCTCCTCCTCCTTTCCTCCCTCCCTCCCTCCCTCTTTTCTACAACACTTCCCTCTCTTCCTTACTGATTATTATCGTCACACACAGCACCATTAACGCTAAAAACTCTGCTTGTACATCATCGTTATAACTTCCTTTCTGTTACCCTGCCTGCCTGTGCCTCCCTACCTCCCTCCATCTCTCCTTCCCTCCTTCCCTCCTTCCCACTCTGAGTCTTACCCTCTTTTCTCTTTTTTTTCCCAGATGGTCTGCCTTCCTTCCTTCCCTCCTTCCCTCCCTCCTTCCCTCCCTCCCTCCGCCCTGATTGCTCCTTTCGTCGCATTCCTCCTCTCTCAATCTCCTATTTTTTTTCCTCATGTCCATTTTTTCCCTTTTCCCCTTTCCCTTCCCTTCTTGCCGCCTCGCCTTTGCGTTTTTTTGATATATTTCTTTGCCACCTTCATAGAGTTTTCCAGACTTGTCATAAGTGGCAAAGTCGGTTTTTTTTGTCATTTATATATATATATATTTTTTTACCTTTCTTTTTTTATTTTAATTATTTATATTACATTTATTTAACTGAAAGAGGCACTCCAGTTAATGTACAAGTGTAGGATTTCTGTACATAATTATTTTTTTTTTTTAGATAGTATATTAATGTTTTATAAATTATCGTTTATGTAGTAATTATATATTTTTTTTTCTTGTTTTATGGTTTAATGTGTTTTGGGTTTTTTTTTTTTCATCGTTCGCATGTTGTATTGACATTCACACGTGTTGGTATCACTGCATGTTACGTAATAGCTGGTGTATAATAATGTTCTTGTTTCTGTATTTTTTTTTTTTTTGGGGGGGGCCATCCGATATTCATTATTAACTTGTGTACGTGTCCCATTACACGCACATACTGGATATACACACACATGCGGCTCCTCCCTCTTACATAATTATTTTCTACACATAACTATATATAACAAAGAATTTTCTCTACTAAAGATCTATTCAATACTTGTCTAGTGTATATGGTACATTTCACACACACACACACACACACACACACACACACACACACACACACACACACACACACACACACACACACACACACACACACACGTACACCTTCCCTCCAACATCCATAACGTCATTTTTACTTCCCCTTCTCTACAGGTCACTTTTTCCTCCACTCCTCCCCTCCCCCCCTCATACCCTACATATATGCCTCCCTTTCTCCCTTACACCCCCTCCCTCCCTTTCTCCCCCTCCGTCATGACTCACACATTTTTCCTCCCTCCCTCCGTCCCTCCCTCCCTCCTATACGCCGTCCCTGATGCCTATTTCTCTCCCAGGGTCGCAAGGGAGGAAGTGGACAGGTTAATTATATGTCTCTGTACACCTGGGCGTCAATATACCTGGACAGTGAGTCATTACGAGATACATCAAGCAGGGAGACAATGATGGTGGTGGTGGTGGTTGTGGTATTGGTAGTAGTAGTAGTAGTAGTAGTAGTAGTAGTAGTAGTAGTAGTAGTAGTAGTAGTAGTAGTAGTAGTAGTAGTGGCACAGGTGGTGGTAATGGTAGAGTGAGAATTAAGTTAGTATCTCTTTTTTTTTCTCGTCTGTTGTTGATTGTTGATTGTTTTTATTTTTTATTTTCTTCACCTTACTTGTGTGTTAGAGAGACAAAAAAATATGTGAAAAAAATGTACATGTACTAGTGGTTTATTGATGGGTTTATCAATAGGTGTAGCATGGATTTTTTTCTTAATCTTTTTTACTCTTTTTTATCTTTCTCCTTCAAGCTTTTTAATAGTTTTTGTGTGTGAGTAACCACTTTTTTCTTGGTCATGTTGTGGTGAGCTTACATTTCTTTCATATATTCATTTATTTGTGTGTGAGGGGAGAGAGAGAGAGAGAGAGAGAGAGAGAGAGAGAGAGAGAGAGAGAGAGAGAGAGAGAGAGAGAGAGAGAGAGAGAGAGAGAGAGAGAGAGAATGTTTCCTCTCTCTTTATCCATTCAAGTTTACTGAACACCTGTCTATCATTGCCTCTTTCTCTCCATCTATCAGTCTAGCCTTCCCTTCTCCTGTCTGTCTACATTCCTGTCTGTCTGTCTGTCTGTCTGTCTATCCACCACCACTAACACAGACCAGCTCACTCCTGTTTATGAAGAGGACGTGTCAAGTGTCGGGCTGAAGTGTTTTTTTTCCCTCTCTCTCTCTTTTCTCTCACCCTTAAGAGTCTCAATGATGAATGTGTGTTTTTTGTTTAGCTCTATAGGCTTAATGTGGCACCTTGATCCACCTCTTCCTCTTCTTCCTCCTCCTCCTCCTCCTCCTCCTCCTCCTCCTCCTCCTCCTCCTCCTCCTCTTCCTCCTCCTCCTCCTAGATTTTAATTAGGTCTATCAGATGCTGCAATGATATTTCGAATATCTCTAATAGCTTTCGAGAAAATGAGGAGGAAAGTCATGTTTTTATATAAATATATAGTTTCATTTTACTGCGTAATTAATGGTCAAAAAAAAATATTCATAATGTCAGTTTTACAGTTTAATTAGGTCTATCAGATGCTGCAATGATATTTCCAATATCTCTAATAGCTTTCGAGAAAATGAGGAGGAAAATCATGTTTTTATATAAATATTAAGTTTCATTTTACTGCTTAATTATTAGTCATGGAATGAATATTCATAATGACAGTTGTACAGTTTAATTAGGTCTATCAGATGCTGCAATGATATTTCCAATATCTCTAATAGCTTTCGAGAAAATGAGGAGGAAAGTCATGTTTTTATATAAAAATACGGTTTTATTTTACTGCGTAATTATGTCATAGAACAAATATTCATAATATCAGTTGTACAGTTGAATTACGTGTATCAGATGATGCAATGATATTTCCAATATCTCTAATAGCTTTCGAGAAAACGAGGAAGAAAGTAATTAAAAAAAAAGTAAAATTCAGTATTTATTAGTACTAGTGCAAATATTCATAATGACAGTAGTAGATTTTAATTAGGTATATCAGATGCTGCAATGATATTTCGAATATCTCTAATAGCTTTCGAGAAAATGAGGAGGAAAGTCATGTTTTTATATAAATATATAGTTTCATTTTACTGCGTAATTATTAGTCATAGAACAAATATTCATAATGTCAGTTTTACAGTTTAATTAGGTCTACCAGATGCTGCAATGATATTTCCAATATCTCTAATAGCTTTCGAGAAAATGAGGAGGAAATCATGTTTTTATATATATATTAAGTTTCATTTTACTGCATAATTATTAGTCATAGAATGAATATTCATAATGACAGTTCTACAGTTTAATTAGGTCTATCAGATGCTGCAATGATATTTCCAATATCTCTAATAGCTTTCGAGAAAATGAGGAGGAAAATCATGTTTTTATATAAATATTAAGTTTCATTTTACTGCATAATTATTAGTCATAGAATGAATATTCATAATGACAGTTGTTTAGTTTAATTAGGTCTATCAGATGCTGGAATGATATTTCCAATATCTCTAATAGCTTTCGAGAAAATGAGGAGGAAAGTCATGTTATTATATAAATATATAGTTTCATTTTACTGCGTAATTATTAGTCATAGAACAAATATTCATAATGTCAGTTTTACAGTTTAATTAGGTCTATCAGATGCCTCAATGATATTTCCAATATCTCTAATAGCTTTCGAGAAAATGAGGAGGAAAATCATGTTTTTATATAAATATTAAGTTTCATTTTACTGCTTAATTATTAGTCATGGAATGAATATTCATAATGACAGTTGTACAGTTTAATTAGGTCTATCAGATGTTGCAATGATATTTCCAATATCTCTAATAGCTTTCGAGAAAATGAGGAGGAAAGTCATGTTTTTATATAAAAATACGGTTTTATTTTACTGCGTAATTATGTCATAGAACAAATATTCATAATATCAGTTGTAGAGTTGAATTACGTGTATCAGATAATGCAATGATATTTCCAATATCTCTAATAGCTTTCGAGAAAACGAGGAAGAAAGTAATTAAAAAAAAAGTAAAATTCAGTATTTATTAGTACTAGTGCAAATATTCATAATGACAGTAGTAGATTTTAATTAGGTATATCAGATGCTGCAATGATATTTCGAATATCTCTAATAGCTTTCGAGAAAATGAGGAGGAAAGTCATGTTTTTATATAAATATATAGTTTCATTTTACTGCGTAATTATTAGTCATAGAACAAATATTCATAATGTCAGTTTTACAGTTTAATTAGGTCTACCAGATGCTGCAATGATATTTCCAATATCTCTAATAGCTTTCGAGAAAATGAGGAGGAAAATCATGTTTTTATATAAATATTAAGTTTCATTTTACTGCATAATTATTAGTCATAGAATGAATATTCATAATGACAGTTGTTTAGTTTAATTAGGTCTATCAGATGCTGGAATGATATTTCCAATATCTCTAATAGCTTTCGAGAAAATGAGGAGGAAAGTCATGTTTTTATATAAATATATAGTTTCATTTTACTGCGTAATTATTAGTCATAGAACAAATATTCATAATGTCAGTTTTACAGTTTAATTAGGTCTATCAGATGCTGCAATGATATTTCCAATATCTCTAATAGCTTTCGAGAAAATGAGGAGGAAAATCATGTTTTTATATAAATATTAAGTTTCATTTTACTGCTTAATTATTAGTCATGGAATGAATATTCTTAATGACAGTTGTACAGTTTAATTAGGTCTATCAGATGCTGCAATGATATTTCCAATATCTCTAATAGCTTTCGAGAAAATGAGGAGGAAAGTCATGTTTTTATATAAAAATACGGTTTTATTTTACTGCGTAATTATGTCATAGAACAAATATTCATAATATCAGTTGTAGAGTTGAATTACGTGTATCAGATGATGCAATGATATTTCCAATATCTCTAATAGCTTTCGAGAAAACGAGGAAGAAAGTAATTAAAAAAAAAGTAAAATTCAGTATTTATTAGTACTAGTGCAAATATTCATAATGACAGTAGTAGATTTTAATTAGGTCTATCAGATGCTGCAATGATATTTCGAATATCTCTAATAGCTTTCGAGAAAATGAGGAGGAAAGTCATGTTTTTATATAAATATATAGTTTCATTTTACTGCGTAATTATTAGTCATAGAACAAATATTCATAATGTCAGTTTTACAGTTTAATTAGGTCTACCAGATGCTGCAATGATATTTCCAATATCTCTAATAGCTTTCGAGAAAATGAGGAGGAAATCATGTTTTTATATATATATTAAGTTTCATTTTACTGCATAATTATTAGTCATAGAATGAATATTCATAATGACAGTTCTACAGTTTAATTAGGTCTATCAGATGCTGCAATGATATTTCCAATATCTCTAATAGCTTTCGAGAAAATGAGGAGGAAAATCATGTTTTTATATAAATATTAAGTTTCATTTTACTGCATAATTATTAGTCATAGAATGAATATTCATAATGACAGTTGTTTAGTTTAATTAGGTCTATCAGATGCTGGAATGATATTTCCAATATCTCTAATAGCTTTCGAGAAAATGAGGAGGAAAGTCATGTTTTTATATAAATATATAGTTTCATTTTACTGCGTAATTATTAGTCATAGAACAAATATTCATAATGTCAGTTTTACAGTTTAATTAGGTCTATCAGATGCTGCAATGATATTTCCAATATCTCTAATAGCTTTCGAGAAAATGAGGAGGAAATCATGTTTTTATATATATATTAAGTTTCATTTTACTGCATAATTATTAGTCATAGAATGAATATTCATAATGACAGTTGTACAGTTTAATTAGGTCTATCAGATGCTGCAATGATATTTCCAATATCTCTAATAGCTTTCGAGAAAATGAGGAGGAAAAGTCATGTTTTTATATAAATATTAGTTTCATTTTACTGCGTAATTATTAGTCATAGAATGAATATTCATAATGACAGTTGTACAGTTTAATTAGGTCTATCAGATGCTGCAATGATATTTCCAATATCTCTAATAGCTTTCGAGAAAATGAGGAGGAAAGTCATGTTTTTATATAAATATATAGTTTCATTTTACTGCGTAATTATTAGTCATAGAACAAATATTCATAATGTCAGTTGTACAGTTTAATTAGGTCTATCAGATGCTGCAATGATATTTCCAATATCTCTAATAGCTTTCGAGAAAATGAGGAGGAAAGTCATGTTTTTATATAAATATAAGTTTCATTTTACTGCGTAATTATTAGTCATAGAATGAATATTCATAATGATCAGTTGTTTAGTTTAATTAGGTCTATCAGATGCTGCAATGATATTTCCAATATCTCTAATAGCTTTCGAGAAAATGAGGAGGAAAGTCATGTTTTTATATAAATATATAGTTTCATTTTACTGCGTAATTATTAGTCATAGAACAAATATTCATAATGTCAGTTTTACAGTTTAATTAGGTCTATCAGATGCTGCAATGATATTTCCAATATCTCTAATAGCTTTCGAGAAAATGAGGAGGAAATCATGTTTTTATATAAATATTAAGTTTCATTTTACTGCTAATTATTAGTCATAGAATGAATATTCATAATGACAGTTGTACAGTTTAATTAGGTCTATCAGATGCTGGAATGATATTTCCAATATCTCTAATAGCTTTCGAGAAAATGAGGAGGAAAGTCATGTTTTTATATAAATATATAGTTTCATTTTACTGCGTAATTATTAGTCATAGAACAAATATTCATAATGTCAGTTTTACAGTTTAATTAGGTCTATCAGATGCTGCAATGATATTTCCAATATCTCTAATAGCTTTCGAGAAAATGAGGAGGAAAATCATGTTTTTATATAAATATTAAGTTTCATTTTACTGCATAATTATTAGTCATAGAATGAATATTCATAATGACAGTTGTTTAGTTTAATTAGGTCTATCAGATGCTGGAATGATATTTCCAATATCTCTAATAGCTTTCGAGAAAATGAGGAGGAAAGTCATGTTTTTATATAAATATATAGTTTCATTTTACTGCGTAATTATTAGTCATAGAACAAATATTCATAATGTCAGTTTTACAGTTTAATTAGGTCTATCAGATGCCTGCAATGATATTTCCAATATCTCTAATAGCTTTCGAGAAAATGAGGAGGAAAATCATGTTTTTATATAAATATTAAGTTTCATTTTACTGCTTAATTATTAGTCATGGAATGAATATTCATAATGACAGTTGTACAGTTTAATTAGGTCTATCAGATGCTGCAATGATATTTCCAATATCTCTAATAGCTTTCGAGAAAATGAGGAGGAAAGTCATGTTTTTATATAAAAATACGGTTTTATTTTACTGCGTAATTATGTCATAGAACAAATATTCATAATATCAGTTGTACAGTTGAATTACGTGTATCAGATGATGCAATGATATTTCCAATATCTCTAATAGCTTTCGAGAAAACGAGGAAGAAAGTAATTAAAAAAAAAGTAAAATTCAGTATTTATTAGTACTAGTGCAAATATTCATAATGACAGTAGTAGATTTTAATTAGGTATATCAGATGCTGCAATGATATTTCGAATATCTCTAATAGCTTTCGAGAAAATGAGGAGGAAAGTCATGTTTTTATATAAATATATAGTTTCATTTTACTGCGTAATTATTAGTCATAGAACAAATATTCATAATGTCAGTTTTACAGTTTAATTAGGTCTACCAGATGCTGCAATGATATTTCCAATATCTCTAATAGCTTTCGAGAAAATGAGGAGGAAATCATGTTTTTATATATATATTAAGTTTCATTTTACTGCATAATTATTAGTCATAGAATGAATATTCATAATGACAGTTCTACAGTTTAATTAGGTCTATCAGATGCTGCAATGATATTTCCAATATCTCTAATAGCTTTCGAGAAAATGAGGAGGAAAATCATGTTTTTATATAAATATTAAGTTTCATTTTACTGCATAATTATTAGTCATAGAATGAATATTCATAATGACAGTTGTTTAGTTTAATTAGGTCTATCAGATGCTGGAATGATATTTCCAATATCTCTAATAGCTTTCGAGAAAATGAGGAGGAAAGTCATGTTTTTATATAAATATATAGTTTCATTTTACTGCGTAATTATTAGTCATAGAACAAATATTCATAATGTCAGTTTTACAGTTTAATTAGGTCTATCAGATGCCTCAATGATATTTCCAATATCTCTAATAGCTTTCGAGAAAATGAGGAGGAAAATCATGTTTTTATATAAATATTAAGTTTCATTTTACTGCTTAATTATTAGTCATGGAATGAATATTCATAATGAGAGTTGTACAGTTTAATTAGGTCTATCAGATGCTGCAATGATATTTCCAATATCTCTAATAGCTTTCGAGAAAATGAGGAGGAAAGTCATGTTTTTATATAAAAATACGGTTTTATTTTACTGCGTAATTATGTCATAGAACAAATATTCATAATATCAGTTGTAGAGTTGAATTACGTGTATCAGATAATGCAATGATATTTCCAATATCTCTAATAGCTTTCGAGAAAACGAGGAAGAAAGTAATTAAAAAAAAAGTAAAATTCAGTATTTATTAGTACTAGTGCAAATATTCATAATGACAGTAGTAGATTTTAATTAGGTCTATCAGATGCTGCAATGATATTTCGAATATCTCTAATAGCTTTCGAGAAAATGAGGAGGAAAGTCATGTTTTTATATAAATATATAGTTTAATTTTACTGCGTAATTATTAGTCATAGAACAAATATTCATAATGTCAGTTTTACAGTTTAATTAGGTCTACCAGATGCTGCAATGATATTTCCAATATCTCTAATAGCTTTCGAGAAAATGAGGAGGAAATCATGTTTTTATATATATATTAAGTTTCATTTTACTGCATAATTATTAGTCATAGAATGAATATTCATAATGACAGTTCTACAGTTTAATTAGGTCTATCAGATGCTGCAATGATATTTCCAATATCTCTAATAGCTTTCGAGAAAATGAGGAGGAAAATCATGTTTTTATATAAATATTAAGTTTCATTTTACTGCATAATTATTAGTCATAGAATGAATATTCATAATGACAGTTTTTAGTTTAATTAGGTCTATCAGATGCTGGAATGATATTTCCAATATCTCTAATAGCTTTCGAGAAAATGAGGAGGAAAGTCATGTTTTTATATAAATATATAGTTTCATTTTACTGCGTAATTATTAGTCATAGAACAAATATTCATAATGTCAGTTTTACAGTTTAATTAGGTCTATCAGATGCTGCAATGATATTTCCAATATCTCTAATAGCTTTCGAGAAAATGAGGAGGAAAATCATGTTTTTATATAAATATTAAGTTTCATTTTACTGCATAATTATTAGTCATAGAATGAATATTCATAATGACAGTTGTTTAGTTTAATTAGGTCTATCAGATGCTGGAATGATATTTCCAATATCTCTAATAGCTTTCGAGAAAATGAGGAGGAAAGTCATGTTATTATATAAATATATAGTTTCATTTTACTGCGTAATTATTAGTCATAGAACAAATATTCATAATGTCAGTTTTACAGTTTAATTAGGTCTATCAGATGCCTCAATGATATTTCCAATATCTCTAATAGCTTTCGAGAAAATGAGGAGGAAAATCATGTTTTTATATAAATATTAAGTTTCATTTTACTGCTTAATTATTAGTCATGGAATGAATATTCATAATGACAGTTGTACAGTTTAATTAGGTCTATCAGATGCTGCAATGATATTTCCAATATCTCTAATAGCTTTCGAGAAAATGAGGAGGAAAGTCATGTTTTTATATAAAAATACGGTTTTATTTTACTGCGTAATTATGTCATAGAACAAATATTCATAATATCAGTTGTACAGTTGAATTACGTGTATCAGATGATGCAATGATATTTCCAATATCTCTAATAGCTTTCGAGAAAACGAGGAAGAAAGTAATTAAAAAAAAAGTAAAATTCAGTATTTATTAGTACTAGTGCAAATATTCATAATGACAGTAGTAGATTTTAATTAGGTATATCAGATGCTGCAATGATATTTCGAATATCTCTAATAGCTTTCGAGAAAATGAGGAGGAAAGTCATGTTTTTATATAAATATATAGTTTCATTTTACTGCGTAATTATTAGTCATAGAACAAATATTCATAATGTCAGTTTTACAGTTTAATTAGGTCTACCAGATGCTGCAATGATATTTCCAATATCTCTAATAGCTTTCGAGAAAATGAGGAGGAAATCATGTTTTTATATATATATTAAGTTTCATTTTACTGCATAATTATTAGTCATAGAATGAATATTCATAATGACAGTTCTACAGTTTAATTAGGTCTATCAGATGCTGCAATGATATTTCCAATATCTCTAATAGCTTTCGAGAAAATGAGGAGGAAAATCATGTTTTTATATAAATATTAAGTTTCATTTTACTGCATAATTATTAGTCATAGAAGAATATTCATCATGACAGTTGTTTAGTTTAATTAGGTCTATCAGATGCTGGAATGATATTTCCAATATCTCTAATAGCTTTCGAGAAAATGAGGAGGAAAGTCATGTTTTTATATAAATATATAGTTTCATTTTACTGCGTAATTATTAGTCATAGAACAAATATTCATAATGTCAGTTTTACAGTTTAATTAGGTCTATCAGATGCTGCAATGATATTTCCAATATCTCTAATAGCTTTCGAGAAAATGAGGAGGAAAATCATGTTTTTATATAAATATTAAGTTTCATTTTACTGCATAATTATTAGTCATAGAATGAATATTCATAATGACAGTTGTTTAGTTTAATTAGGTCTATCAGATGCTGGAATGATATTTCCAATATCTCTAATAGCTTTCGAGAAAATGAGGAGGAAAGTCATGTTTTTATATAAATATATAGTTTCATTTTACTGCGTAATTATTAGTCATAGAACAAATATTCATAATGTCAGTTTTACAGTTTAATTAGGTCTATCAGATGCTGCAATGATATTTCCAATATCTCTAATAGCTTTCGAGAAAATGAGGAGGAAAATCATGTTTTTATATAAATATTAAGTTTCATTTTACTGCTTAATTATTAGTCATGGAATGAATATTCATAATGACAGTTGTACAGTTTAATTAGGTCTATCAGATGCTGCAATGATATTTCCAATATCTCTAATAGCTTTCGAGAAAATGAGGAGGAAAGTCATGTTTTTATATAAAAATACGGTTTTATTTTACTGCGTAATTATGTCATAGAACAAATATTCATAATATCAGTTGTACAGTTGAATTACGTGTATCAGATGATGCAATGATATTTCCAATATCTCTAATAGCTTTCGAGAAAACGAGGAAGAAAGTAATTAAAAAAAAAGTAAAATTCAGTATTTATTAGTACTAGTGCAAATATTCATAATGACAGTAGTAGATTTTAATTAGGTATATCAGATGCTGCAATGATATTTCGAATATCTCTAATAGCTTTCGAGAAAATGAGGAGGAAAGTCATGTTTTTATATAAATATATAGTTTCATTTTACTGCGTAATTATTAGTCATAGAACAAATATTCATAATGTCAGTTTTACAGTTTAATTAGGTCTACCAGATGCTGCAATGATATTTCCAATATCTCTAATAGCTTTCGAGAAAATGAGGAGGAAATCATGTTTTTATATATATATTAAGTTTCATTTTACTGCATAATTATTAGTCATAGAATGAATATTCATAATGACAGTTCTACAGTTTAATTAGGTCTATCAGATGCTGCAATGATATTTCCAATATCTCTAATAGCTTTCGAGAAAATGAGGAGGAAAATCATGTTTTTATATAAATATTAAGTTTCATTTTACTGCATAATTATTAGTCATAGAATGAATATTCATAATGACAGTTGTTTAGTTTAATTAGGTCTATCAGATGCTGGAATGATATTTCCAATATCTCTAATAGCTTTCGAGAAAATGAGGAGGAAAGTCATGTTTTTATATAAATATATAGTTTCATTTTACTGCGTAATTATTAGTCATAGAACAAATATTCATAATGTCAGTTTTACAGTTTAATTAGGTCTATCAGATGCCTCAATGATATTTCCAATATCTCTAATAGCTTTCGAGAAAATGAGGAGGAAAATCATGTTTTTATATAAATATTAAGTTTCATTTTACTGCTTAATTATTAGTCATGGAATGAATATTCATAATGACAGTTGTACAGTTTAATTAGGTCTATCAGATGCTGCAATGATATTTCCAATATCTCTAATAGCTTTCGAGAAAATGAGGAGGAAAGTCATGTTTTTATATAAAAATACGTTTTATTTTACTGCGTAATTATGTCATAGAACAAATATTCATAATATCAGTTGTACAGTTGAATTACGTGTATCAGATGATGCAATGATATTTCCAATATCTCTAATAGCTTTCGAGAAAACGAGGAAGAAAGTAATTAAAAAAAAAGTAAAATTCAGTATTTATTAGTACTAGTGCAAATATTCATAATGACAGTAGTAGATTTTAATTAGGTATATCAGATGCTGCAATGATATTTCGAATATCTCTAATAGCTTTCGAGAAAATGAGGAGGAAAGTCATGTTTTTATATAAATATATAGTTTCATTTTACTGCGTAATTATTAGTCATAGAACAAATATTCATAATGTCAGTTTTACAGTTTAATTAGGTCTACCAGATGCTGCAATGATATTTCCAATATCTCTAATAGCTTTCGAGAAAATGAGGAGGAAATCATGTTTTTATATATATATTAAGTTTCATTTTACTGCATAATTATTAGTCATAGAATGAATATTCATAATGACAGTTCTACAGTTTAATTAGGTCTATCAGATGCTGCAATGATATTTCCAATATCTCTAATAGCTTTCGAGAAAATGAGGAGGAAAATCATGTTTTTATATAAATATTAAGTTTCATTTTACTGCATAATTATTAGTCATAGAATGAATATTCATAATGACAGTTGTTTAGTTTAATTAGGTCTATCAGATGCTGGAATGATATTTCCAATATCTCTAATAGCTTTCGAGAAAATGAGGAGGAAAGTCATGTTTTTATATAAATATATAGTTTCATTTTACTGCGTAATTATTAGTCATAGAACAAATATTCATAATGTCAGTTTTACAGTTTAATTAGGTCTATCAGATGCTGCAATGATATTTCCAATATCTCTAATAGCTTTCGAGAAAATGAGGAGGAAAGTCATGTTTTTATATAAATATTAAGTTTCATTTTACTGCATAATTATTAGTCATAGAATGAATATTCATAATGACAGTTGTTTAGTTTAATTAGGTCTATCAGATGCTGGAATGATATTTCCAATATCTCTAATAGCTTTCGAGAAAATGAGGAGGAAAGTCATGTTTTTATATAAATATATAGTTTCATTTTACTGCGTAATTATTAGTCATAGAACAAATATTCATAATGTCAGTTTTACAGTTTAATTAGGTCTATCAGATGCTGCAATGATATTTCCAATATCTCTAATAGCTTTCGAGAAAATGAGGAGGAAAATCATGTTTTTATATAAATATTAAGTTTCATTTTACTGCATAATTATTAGTCATAGAATGAATATTCATAATGACAGTTGTTTAGTTTAATTAGGTCTATCAGATGCTGGAATGATATTTCCAATATCTCTAATAGCTTTCGAGAAAATGAGGAGGAAAGTCATGTTTTTATATAAATATATAGTTTCATTTTACTGCGTAATTATTAGTCATAGAACAAATATTCATAATGTCAGTTTTACAGTTTAATTAGGTCTATCAGATGCTGCAATGATATTTCCAATATCTCTAATAGCTTTCGAGAAAATGAGGAGGAAAATCATGTTTTTATATAAATATTAAGTTTCATTTTACTGCTTAATTATTAGTCATGGAATGAATATTCATAATGACAGTTGTACAGTTTAATTAGGTCTATCAGATGCTGCAATGATATTTCCAATATCTCTAATAGCTTTCGAGAAAATGAGGAGGAAAGTCATGTTTTTATATAAAAATACGGTTTTATTTTACTGCGTAATTATGTCATAGAACAAATATTCATAATATCAGTTGTACAGTTGAATTACGTGTATCAGATGATGCAATGATATTTCCAATATCTCTAATAGCTTTCGAGAAAACGAGGAAGAAAGTAATTAAAAAAAAAGTAAAATTCAGTATTTATTAGTACTAGTGCAAATATTCATAATGACAGTAGTAGATTTTAATTAGGTATATCAGATGCTGCAATGATATTTCGAATATCTCTAATAGCTTTCGAGAAAATGAGGAGGAAAGTCATGTTTTTATATAAATATATAGTTTCATTTTACTGCGTAATTATTAGTCATAGAACAAATATTCATAATGTCAGTTTTACAGTTTAATTAGGTCTACCAGATGCTGCAATGATATTTCCAATATCTCTAATAGCTTTCGAGAAAATGAGGAGGAAATCATGTTTTTATATATATATTAAGTTTCATTTTACTGCATAATTATTAGTCATAGAATGAATATTCATAATGACAGTTCTACAGTTTAATTAGGTCTATCAGATGCTGCAATGATATTTCCAATATCTCTAATAGCTTTCGAGAAAATGAGGAGGAAAATCATGTTTTTATATAAATATTAAGTTTCATTTTACTGCATAATTATTAGTCATAGAATGAATATTCATAATGACAGTTGTTTAGTTTAATTAGGTCTATCAGATGCTGGAATGATATTTCCAATATCTCTAATAGCTTTCGAGAAAATGAGGAGGAAAGTCATGTTTTTATATAAATATATAGTTTCATTTTACTGCGTAATTATTAGTCATAGAACAAATATTCATAATGTCAGTTTTACAGTTTAATTAGGTCTATCAGATGCCTCAATGATATTTCCAATATCTCTAATAGCTTTCGAGAAAATGAGGAGGAAAATCATGTTTTTATATAAATATTAAGTTTCATTTTACTGCTTAATTATTAGTCATGGAATGAATATTCATAATGACAGTTGTACAGTTTAATTAGGTCTATCAGATGCTGCAATGATATTTCCAATATCTCTAATAGCTTTCGAGAAAATGAGGAGGAAAGTCATGTTTTTATATAAAAATACGGTTTTATTTTACTGCGTAATTATGTCATAGAACAAATATTCATAATATCAGTTGTACAGTTGAATTACGTGTATCAGATGATGCAATGATATTTCCAATATCTCTAATAGCTTTCGAGAAAACGAGGAAGAAAGTAATTAAAAAAAAAGTAAAATTCAGTATTTATTAGTACTAGTGCAAATATTCATAATGACAGTAGTAGATTTTAATTAGGTATATCAGATGCTGCAATGATATTTCGAATATCTCTAATAGCTTTCGAGAAAATGAGGAGGAAAGTCATGTTTTTATATAAATATATAGTTTCATTTTACTGCGTAATTATTAGTCATAGAACAAATATTCATAATGTCAGTTTTACAGTTTAATTAGGTCTACCAGATGCTGCAATGATATTTCCAATATCTCTAATAGCTTTCGAGAAAATGAGGAGGAAATCATGTTTTTATATATATATTAAGTTTCATTTTACTGCATAATTATTAGTCATAGAATGAATATTCATAATGACAGTTCTACAGTTTAATTAGGTCTATCAGATGCTGCAATGATATTTCCAATATCTCTAATAGCTTTCGAGAAAATGAGGAGGAAAATCATGTTTTTATATAAATATTAAGTTTCATTTTACTGCATAATTATTAGTCATAGAAGAATATTCATAATGACAGTTGTTTAGTTTAATTAGGTCTATCAGATGCTGGAATGATATTTCCAATATCTCTAATAGCTTTCGAGAAAATGAGGAGGAAAGTCATGTTTTTATATAAATATATAGTTTCATTTTACTGCGTAATTATTAGTCATAGAACAAATATTCATAATGTCAGTTTTACAGTTTAATTAGGTCTATCAGATGCTGCAATGATATTTCCAATATCTCTAATAGCTTTCGAGAAAATGAGGAGGAAAATCATGTTTTTATATAAATATTAAGTTTCATTTTACTGCATAATTATTAGTCATAGAATGAATATTCATAATGACAGTTGTTTAGTTTAATTAGGTCTATCAGATGCTGGAATGATATTTCCAATATCTCTAATAGCTTTCGAGAAAATGAGGAGGAAAGTCATGTTTTTATATAAATATATAGTTTCATTTTACTGCGTAATTATTAGTCATAGAACAAATATTCATAATGTCAGTTTTACAGTTTAATTAGGTCTATCAGATGCCTCAATGATATTTCCAATATCTCTAATAGCTTTCGAGAAAATGAGGAGGAAAATCATGTTTTTATATAAATATTAAGTTTCATTTTACTGCTTAATTATTAGTCATGGAATGAATATTCATAATGACAGTTGTACAGTTTAATTAGGTCTATCAGATGCTGCAATGATATTTCCAATATCTCTAATAGCTTTCGAGAAAATGAGGAGGAAAGTCATGTTTTTATATAAAAATACGGTTTTATTTTACTGCGTAATTATGTCATAGAACAAATATTCATAATATCAGTTGTACAGTTGAATTACGTGTATCAGATGATGCAATGATATTTCCAATATCTCTAATAGCTTTCGAGAAAACGAGGAAGAAAGTAATTAAAAAAAAAGTAAAATTCAGTATTTATTAGTACTAGTGCAAATATTCATAATGACAGTAGTAGATTTTAATTAGGTATATCAGATGCTGCAATGATATTTCGAATATCTCTAATAGCTTTCGAGAAAATGAGGAGGAAAGTCATGTTTTTATATAAATATATAGTTTCATTTTACTGCGTAATTATTAGTCATAGAACAATATTCATAATGTCAGTTTTACAGTTTAATTAGGTCTACCAGATGCTGCAATGATATTTCCAATATCTCTAATAGCTTTCGAGAAAATGAGGAGGAAATCATGTTTTTATATATATATTAAGTTTCATTTTACTGCATAATTATTAGTCATAGAATGAATATTCATAATGACAGTTCTACAGTTTAATTAGGTCTATCAGATGCTGCAATGATATTTCCAATATCTCTAATAGCTTTCGAGAAAATGAGGAGGAAAATCATGTTTTTATATAAATATTAAGTTTCATTTTACTGCATAATTATTAGTCATAGAATGAATATTCATAATGACAGTTGTTTAGTTTAATTAGGTCTATCAGATGCTGGAATGATATTTCCAATATCTCTAATAGCTTTCGAGAAAATGAGGAGGAAAGTCATGTTATTATATAAATATATAGTTTCATTTTACTGCGTAATTATTAGTCATAGAACAAATATTCATAATGTCAGTTTTACAGTTTAATTAGGTCTATCAGATGCCTCAATGATATTTCCAATATCTCTAATAGCTTTCGAGAAAATGAGGAGGAAAATCATGTTTTTATATAAATATTAAGTTTCATTTTACTGCTTAATTATTAGTCATGGAATGAATATTCATAATGACAGTTGTACAGTTTAATTAGGTCTATCAGATGCTGCAATGATATTTCCAATATCTCTAATAGCTTTCGAGAAAATGAGGAGGAAAGTCATGTTTTTATATAAAAATACGGTTTTATTTTACTGCGTAATTATGTCATAGAACAAATATTCATAATATCAGTTGTACAGTTGAATTACGTGTATCAGATGATGCAATGATATTTCCAATATCTCTAATAGCTTTCGAGAAAACGAGGAAGAAAGTAATTAAAAAAAAAGTAAAATTCAGTATTTATTAGTACTAGTGCAAATATTCATAATGACAGTAGTAGATTTTAATTAGGTATATCAGATGCTGCAATGATATTTCGAATATCTCTAATAGCTTTCGAGAAAATGAGGAGGAAAGTCATGTTTTTATATAAATATATAGTTTCATTTTACTGCGTAATTATTAGTCATAGAACAAATATTCATAATGTCAGTTTTACAGTTTAATTAGGTCTACCAGATGCTGCAATGATATTTCCAATATCTCTAATAGCTTTCGAGAAAATGAGGAGGAAATCATGTTTTTATATATATATTAAGTTTCATTTTACTGCATAATTATTAGTCATAGAATGAATATTCATAATGACAGTTCTACAGTTTAATTAGGTCTATCAGATGCTGCAATGATATTTCCAATATCTCTAATAGCTTTCGAGAAAATGAGGAGGAAAATCATGTTTTTATATAAATATTAAGTTTCATTTTACTGCATAATTATTAGTCATAGAATGAATATTCATAATGACAGTTGTTTAGTTTAATTAGGTCTATCAGATGCTGGAATGATATTTCCAATATCTCTAATAGCTTTCGAGAAAATGAGGAGGAAAGTCATGTTTTTATATAAATATATAGTTTCATTTTACTGCGTAATTATTAGTCATAGAACAAATATTCATAATGTCAGTTTTACAGTTTAATTAGGTCTATCAGATGCTGCAATGATATTTCCAATATCTCTAATAGCTTTCGAGAAAATGAGGAGGAAAATCATGTTTTTATATAAATATTAAGTTTCATTTTACTGCATAATTATTAGTCATAGAATGAATATTCATAATGACAGTTGTTTAGTTTAATTAGGTCTATCAGATGCTGGAATGATATTTCCAATATCTCTAATAGCTTTCGAGAAAATGAGGAGGAAAGTCATGTTTTTATATAAATATATAGTTTCATTTTACTGCGTAATTATTAGTCATAGAACAAATATTCATAATGTCAGTTTTACAGTTTAATTAGGTCTATCAGATGCTGCAATGATATTTCCAATATCTCTAATAGCTTTCGAGAAAATGAGGAGGAAAATCATGTTTTTATATAAATATTAAGTTTCATTTTACTGCTTAATTATTAGTCATGGAATGAATATTCATAATGACAGTTGTACAGTTTAATTAGGTCTATCAGATGCTGCAATGATATTTCCAATATCTCTAATAGCTTTCGAGAAAATGAGGAGGAAAGTCATGTTTTTATATAAAAATATGTTTTTATTTTACTGCGTAATTATGTCATAGAACAAATATTCATAATATCAGTTGTACAGTTGAATTACGTGTATCAGATGATGCAATGATATTTCCAATATCTCTAATAGCTTTCGAGAAAACGAGGAAGAAAGTAATTAAAAAAAAAGTAAAATTCAGTATTTATTAGTACTAGTGCAAATATTCATAATGACAGTAGTAGATTTTAATTAGGTATATCAGATGCTGCAATGATATTTCGAATATCTCTAATAGCTTTCGAGAAAATGAGGAGGAAAGTCATGTTTTTATATAAATATATAGTTTCATTTTACTGCGTAATTATTAGTCATAGAACAAATATTCATAATGTCAGTTTTACAGTTTAATTAGGTCTACCAGATGCTGCAATGATATTTCCAATATCTCTAATAGCTTTCGAGAAAATGAGGAGGAAATCATGTTTTTATATATATATTAAGTTTCATTTTACTGCAGTAATTATTAGTCATAGAATGAATATTCATAATGACAGTTCTACAGTTTAATTAGGTCTATCAGATGCTGCAATGATATTTCCAATATCTCTAATAGCTTTCGAGAAAATGAGGAGGAAAATCATGTTTTTATATAAATATTAAGTTTCATTTTACTGCATAATTATTAGTCATAGAATGAATATTCATAATGACAGTTGTTTAGTTTAATTAGGTCTATCAGATGCTGGAATGATATTTCCAATATCTCTAATAGCTTTCGAGAAAATGAGGAGGAAAGTCATGTTTATTATATAAATATATAGTTTCATTTTACTGCGTAATTATTAGTCATAGAACAAATATTCATAATGTCAGTTTTACAGTTTAATTAGGTCTATCAGATGCTGCAATGATATTTCCAATATCTCTAATAGCTTTCGAGAAAATGAGGAGGAAAATCATGTTTTTATATAAATATTAAGTTTCATTTTACTGCTTAATTATTAGTCATGGAATGAATATTCATAATGACAGTTGTACAGTTTAATTAGGTCTATCAGATGCTGCAATGATATTTCCAATATCTCTAATAGCTTTCGAGAAAATGAGGAGGAAAGTCATGTTTTTATATAAAAATACGGTTTTATTTTACTGCGTAATTATGTCATAGAACAAATATTCATAATATCAGTTGTACAGTTGAATTACGTGTATCAGATGATGCAATGATATTTCCAATATCTCTAATAGCTTTCGAGAAAACGAGGAAGAAAGTAATTAAAAAAAAAGTAAAATTCAGTATTTATTAGTACTAGTGCAAATATTCATAATGACAGTAGTAGATTTTAATTAGGTCTATCAGATGCTGCAATGATATTTCGAATATCTCTAATAGCTTTCGAGAAAATGAGGAGGAAAGTCATGTTTTTATATAAATATATAGTTTCATTTTACTGCGTAATTATTAGTCATAGAACAAATATTCATAATGTCAGTTTTACAGTTTAATTAGGTCTATCAGATGCTGCAATGATATTTCCAATATCTCTAATAGCTTTCGAGAAAATGAGGAGGAAAATCATGTTTTTATATAAATATTAAGTTTCATTTTACTGCATAATTATTAGTCATAGAATGAATATTCATAATGACAGTTGTTTAGTTTAATTAGGTCTATCAGATGCTGGAATGATATTTCCAATATCTCTAATAGCTTTCGAGAAAATGAGGAGGAAAGTCATGTTTTTATATAAATATATAGTTTCATTTTACTGCGTAATTATTAGTCATAGAACAAATATTCATAATGTCAGTTTTACAGTTTAATTAGGTCTATCAGATGCCTGCAATGATATTTCCAATATCTCTAATAGCTTTCGAGAAAATGAGGAGGAAAATCATGTTTTTATATAAATATTAAGTTTCATTTTACTGCTTAATTATTAGTCATGGAATGAATATTCATAATGACAGTTGTACAGTTTAATTAGGTCTATCAGATGCTGCAATGATATTTCCAATATCTCTAATAGCTTTCGAGAAAATGAGGAGGAAAGTCATGTTTTTATATAAAAATACGTTTTATTTTACTGCGTAATTATGTCATAGAACAAATATTCATAATATCAGTTGTACAGTTGAATTACGTGTATCAGATGATGCAATGATATTTCCAATATCTCTAATAGCTTTCGAGAAAACGAGGAAGAAAGTAATTAAAAAAAAAGTAAAATTCAGTATTTATTAGTACTAGTGCAAATATTCATAATGACAGTAGTAGATTTTAATTAGGTATATCAGATGCTGCAATGATATTTCGAATATCTCTAATAGCTTTCGAGAAAATGAGGAGGAAAGTCATGTTTTTATATAAATATATAGTTTCATTTTACTGCGTAATTATTAGTCATAGAACAAATATTCATAATGTCAGTTTTACAGTTTAATTAGGTCTACCAGATGCTGCAATGATATTTCCAATATCTCTAATAGCTTTCGAGAAAATGAGGAGGAAATCATGTTTTTATATATATATTAAGTTTCATTTTACTGCATAATTATTAGTCATAGAATGAATATTCATAATGACAGTTCTACAGTTTAATTAGGTCTATCAGATGCTGCAATGATATTTCCAATATCTCTAATAGCTTTCGAGAAAATGAGGAAGAAAATCATGTTTTTATATAAATATTAAGTTTCATTTTACTGCATAATTATTAGTCATAGAATGAATATTCATCATGACAGTTGTTTAGTTTAATTAGGTCTATCAGATGCTGGAATGATATTTCCAATATCTCTAATAGCTTTCGAGAAAATGAGGAGGAAAGTCATGTTTTTATATAAATATATAGTTTCATTTTACTGCGTAATTATTAGTCATAGAACAAATATTCATAATGTCAGTTTTACAGTTTAATTAGGTCTATCAGATGCTGCAATGATATTTCCAATATCTCTAATAGCTTTCGAGAAAATGAGGAGGAAAATCATGTTTTTATATAAATATTAAGTTTCATTTTACTGCATAATTATTAGTCATAGAATGAATATTCATAATGACAGTTGTTTAGTTTAATTAGGTCTATCAGATGCTGGAATGATATTTCCAATATCTCTAATAGCTTTCGAGAAAATGAGGAGGAAAGTCATGTTTTTATATAAATATATAGTTTCATTTTACTGCGTAATTATTAGTCATAGAACAAATATTCATAATGTCAGTTTTACAGTTTAATTAGGTCTATCAGATGCCTCAATGATATTTCCAATATCTCTAATAGCTTTCGAGAAAATGAGGAAAATCATGTTTTTATATAAATATTAAGTCATTTTACTGCATAATTATTAGTCATAGAATGAATATTCATAATGACAGTTGTACAGTTTAATTAGGTCTATCAGATGCTGCAATGATATTTCGAATATCTCTAATAGCTTTCGAGAAAATGAGGAGGAAAGTCATGTTTTTATATAAAAATACGGTTTTATTTTACTGCGTAATTATAGTCATAGAACAAATATTCATAATATCAGTTGTACAGTTGAATTACGTGTATCAGATGATGCAATGATATTTCCAATATCTCTAATAGCTTTCGAGAAAACGAGGAAGAAAGTAATTAAAAAAAAAGTAAAATTCAGTATTTATTAGTACTAGTGCAAATATTCATAATGACAGTAGTAGATTTTAATTAGGTCTATCAGATGCTGCAATGATATTTCGAATATCTCTAATAGCTTTCGAGAAAATGAGGAGGAAAGTCATGTTTTTATATAAATATATAGTTTCATTTTACTGCATAATTATTAGTCATAGAATGAATATTCATAATGACAGTTGTACAGTTTAATTTAGGTCTATCAGATGCTGCAATGATATTTCCAATATCTCTAATAGCTTTCGAGAAAATGAGGAGGAAAGTCATGTTTTTATAATTTAAATGTTCAAGATAATCAAAGGATTCGATAATATCAATGCAGAAGATTACATTACTTTTGATCGATCAAATATAACAAGAAGACGTCATTCTTTTAAGATTACTGGTAAAAGATTCACATCAAACGAAGCCAAGCACTTCTTTTTCAATCGGATCGTTAACGTTTTGAACTCCCTGCCCGCCAATGTCGTCGACAGTAAAATAATTACTACGTTCAAAAATAGACTTGACAAATATTTAGAAGCAAATCCACAACTAAAATACTATCCGTTAACGTAGCATACTTTGAGTAAGTTCATCCTGATGTACCTAACTTACGAAATGTCGATTCAAAAGTCGTCGCTAGTGGCCTGACATCGCTTGCCAGGAAGTAGTGGTAGCAGTAGTGGTAGTGACAGTCTGGTCTTGGTTGGCCTTCCTTTCCCTGCCAGCCATGGCTGGGGAGAGAAGCCTTCACCCTTACTATCCTGTATCCTTCACTCTAGAGTAGATAGTGTAGTCTCACAAACAGCCTCGTAAGGGCCAGCAGGCCTGTTGTTGTTTGTTCTTCCTATGTGTTCCTCCTCATCCTCCTCCTCCTCCTCCTCCTCCTCCTCCTCCTCCTCCTCCTCCTCCTCCTCCTCCTCCTCCTCCTGTTCACACCTTCATATATTTTCCTCATTTTCACCTCATTCATTTTACTCTTCATAAAACTAATTTGTGTGATGTTTTTTTCCTCTTAATTGTAGTGTTTTTTTCATATTTTTTCACAGTTTTTTTTTATTAAGTTTGGAAAATTTATTTATATATAGAAAAAAATTGTGGATAGCCTCGGAATGTATATTATTTTTGGGGGGTTTAAGGGTTTTGTATTTTTTCTCTTTCCTGTTATAATTTTATTCTTTATTTTCTTACTATTTCAACTTTTATGTTCCATGCAATTCTTAATGGTGATCCTCCTTTCTTCTACATTATTTTTTCCCCCTTTTGCTTTTAATTTAATATCACCTTTCCCCCTCAGTCCTTTAATTCCTTCCTTCCTTCTTTCCTTTCTTTCCTTCCTTCCACTCAATCCATTTCCCTCGTTTCTCCTCAATCCTATAATCTCATCTTTTCTTTATTTTTTCCCCTTGTTCTCAATATTCCTTTCTCTTCCAGACTAATTTTCAACTAAATAACCTCACTCTTATTCTTTTCCCTTCTTCCCTCTCCCTTGCCTTTCTCTCATTCTCTCTCTTTCTCTACCCATCCTCCTTCCTTCCATTCTCCCTCCCCCCCCTCCCCTCCCCTTGATCACCACTTCCCTGAATATCTCTGGTTAACAAATAGAACTTCTGTGTAACAATCAACACAATTTGGTGAAGTTTAGCAGGTAACACAGATCGACGCAGACAACACACTCACTACCCCTCCTTCCCCTCCTTCCCCTCTCTCTTCCCCTCCCTTCTCCTCTTCTCTCTTCCCCTATGACTCCCTAACCCCCCATCACTCTCTCTCTCTCTCTCTCTCTCTCTCTCTCTCTCTCTCTCTCTCTCTCTCTCTCTCTCTCTCTCTCTCTCTCTCTCTCTCTCTCTCTCTCTCTCATTCCTTCCTTCCTTCCTTCCTTCCTTCCTTCCTTCCATTGCTCTCTCCTACCTTTCCTTACCTCTGTCCTCCCCTACCCTCCAACCAACCTTTCCCTCCCTCCCTCCTTCCTTCCTTCCGTCCCTCCCTCCTTCCTTCCTTCCGTCCCTCCCTCCCTCCCTCCCTCTGTCCCTCCCTCTGTCCCTCCCTCCCTCCATTGCTCCCTCCTATCACTCTCCGCACCCTCCCTTGCTGTACACATCAAGTAAGCAGTGTGTGTGTGTGTGTGTGTGTGTGTGTGTGTGTGTGTGTGTGTGTGTGTGTGTGTGTGTTACGGTGGAATACACACGCCTCTGTGAAATGAACGAAAGACTCTAGTGGGCAAAGTGCACACGCAAAGGGAAGGGGAAAGGGAAGGGAGGATGTGAGGGGCTGTGTTAGACTGTTGTGGTGGTGGTGGTGGTGGTGGTGGTGGTGGTGGTGGTGGTGGTGGTGGTGGTCGGTGAATGTAATGTAACTGCTAGATATTGCTATGTGATTAAGTATATTAACAACCCTCGTAACACACACACACACACACACACACACACACACACACACACACACACACACACACACACACACACACACACACACACACACACATGATAACAGCACATTAGCAGGTGTACAGTGACACGTGTGCAACAGAGGCGTTGATGCATATCTAAAGAGATTAAGAATAATAACATTCGGGGCAGGAAATAGCGGCGGAAGATGATAAGCGAAGATAAGAAAACAAACGATACTTGTAATATAGATAAATAATACCTTGGAAGGGTGTACACGAAACATACTAAAAAAAACAAAAAAAAAGTATAAAGAACATGAAGAAAAACAATAGAGGAAAGACATGGGAAGATTGTTAAAAGGAAGAAAATTGAAGAAGGGAAGGAGGAGGAGGAGACGAAATGAAAGGAAGGAACGAGGAAGGTAAGGAAAAATTAGAAGTAAGAGACATGCAATAACTGGAGAAGACAGGGACTTGGGGAGGAAGAGGAGATGAAAAGGCAATTAACGAAGACGGGAAGAGAGAGAGAGAGAGAGAGAGAGAGAGAGAGAGAGAGAGAGAGAGAGAGAGAGAGAGAGAGAGAGAGAGAGCGAGAGAACACACCTGGTTGACCACGTGACACTCTATAAACCGGTAAAATATCCCTTACTCTTCCCTTCCCCCTCCTACACACCCCCCTACACACCCCTCTACACCCCACCCCCTACACCCCTCACTATTCAAGGTGTATCATTTGTCCTAATACACCTGAATACAATACACACCCAACACCTGGCCTCACCCGAAATTGTGTAGCGGGTATAGAATTACGACAGCCTCTCACGATACCACCTGACAGCTAAATTTTGTGGCCCTCCCTCCTTCCCCCCTATTCCTCCCTCTCCCATCCCCCTCCCCCATTCCTCCCTACCTCCAAGTAAGGTGAAGAGTACAGCAAGGGAGAGAAGGCATAGGTGAAGGAAAGTGTAATAAGATAAGGCAGGATATAGGTATGGGGAAAGTAGATATGATAGGAATAGAAAGGAGGTAATAGTTGATAAGGGATAGACAGGAGGAGTAAAAAGATGTTTAGGGAATAGATATGGTGGAAAAAATGAGGTGAAGGGATAGGAAGAAGAGAAATAAAAGTGCATTGGAAAGTTGAAATGTATAGAGGGGGAAGAAGAGGGTTGGATAAAGGGGAGGGTAAGGAAGGAGGGGAGGGGAGGCTATGGGAGGAGGGAGGATTTTTGAGAAAGGAGAGTGAAGCGGAAAATGGAAAGAGGAGGAAGAACGCTGACGGTGATTAGAAGGAAAAAGGGAGAGGAGAGAGAGAGAGAGAAGGAGAGAAAAGGAAGGAACAGTGGGAAGTGAAAGTAGGGATATAGAAGAATTGAAATGGAAATATAGAAGAATATGGAAATAGAAAGGAAAAGATGAGACAACACTTATTATTATCGCTTGGAAGAAAGGAAAGAAAATACATAAAAAAAAACTCGATAAAAGTGGAGATAGGACAAAAAAAAAGTAAGAAAATAAATTAATATAAATATGAAAAAGATAAAGAAAATAACACAAAAGAAATGAAGACTGTAAACATACATAATAGGGATGAAACAGAAAAAGAATAAAATGGGAGGATGAATAGGAGAGAAGAAAGAGAATAGAAGATGGAATAGGAGGAAGGAGGGAGGAGAAGAGGGTAGGAAAGGAGTGTGGGGGGGAGGGAGAGGGAGTGTGTAGGGGGGGAGGGAGTGTACGGGGGGAGGGAGAGCATCAAAGACATGTTTGTTTTGCGTTTGTTAGGGAAGGGAGAACACGAGAGAGAGAGAGAGAGAGAGAGAGAGAGAGAGAGAGAGAGAGAGAGAGAGAGAGAGAGAGAGAGAGAGAGAGAGAAAGCAAACCCCCAACGTAAAGAAATTCATGCATGTTATTACCAAAAAAATATGACAGTAATAAAGACATATCATTCGTAAAATATTCCTAAAGATAAGGAGGAGTAAGAAGTAAGAAAATTCCGCAGAGAGAGAGAGAGAGAGAGAGAGAGAGAGAGAGAGAGAGAGAGAGAGAGAGAGAGAGAGAGAGAGAGAGAGAGTAGAGAGTTTTCACAGCAATATTAAGTTATTAAGCAAATTGCCTCGTAGGATTCGCCTCATCCCTGGCAGTATTTCACGTCTAAATGACCACCACGTCACCTCTTGTTAGCGGGGGAGTCGCTCACAACCACGCTCTCTCTCTCTCTCTCTCTCTCTCTCTCTCTCTCTCTCTCTCTCTCTCTCTCTCTCTCTCTCTCTCTCTCTCTCTCTCTCTCTCTCTCTCTCTCTCTCGCTCTTTTACTCATTTCTTTTTCTCTCACCTCTCTTCTCCCCCTCCTCTCTTTTCTCCTCTTTTCTTCTCTTTTCTTACCCATAAAGTGCCTCAATGGGAAGGAGGGGACAAAAAACGATGCCAAACTTTGAGGTAACGAAGCAAATTTGGAAGTAGAAAGGAAGAAGTGAGAGGGGAAACACAACGCCGAGGGGACAGACAGAGACACTTCCTGCTCCTCATCGTTCTCTTAAATTTAATTATGGCTTAATTTGTGAGTCAGATTTGCACCACTACACTGACTTTTCTTCTTGAGAGAGAGAGAGAGAGAGAGAGAGAGAGAGAGAGAGAGAGAGAGAGAGAGAGAGAGAGAGAGAGAGAGAGAGAGTGTGGGGGAAGCGTTTCTTAGAAGACCAAATGCTTGTGAGTTTTGCCTTTTCTTTTTTTCAAGCTGTCATGCTAAGATTGGGTCTCTCTCTCTCTCTCTCTCTCTCTCTCTCTCTCTCTCTCTCTCTCTCTCTCTCTCTCTCTCTCTCTCTCTCTCTCTCTCTCTCTCTCTCTCTCTCTCTCTCTCTCTCTCATTACAGCTTATACCCGTCTGTTAAATATTTCGTTCCTCCTTATTCCTCTTACTTTGTTATTATTTGCAGCAAAAACATAACAGAAACCAGGAAATAGTCACACCATAACCTTGTCTTCTACCTTAACCCTACAATTTTCACTTCCATTATACCTACGTGCCCATAGAACACCTGCCAAACACCTGTATTCACCTGTGTCCACCTGTACTATGAAGGCAGGTAGGTCACGTGAGCGTCAGGTTAGACAAGAGGTGCTTACTAATTTTGTGACGTTAGGTAGTGGTTGTAAATCTCACCTTGTATGACACCTGTGCATGTGAGGATCACCTGTGTTACAAGGGAAGAAGACGTCATGACTTTTAGTGCTGTGCTTTACGTTGGCAGTAATTGTGTTGCAGGTGAAGAGGAGGAGAAGGTGGTGGTGGTGGTTGTTGTTGTTTTTCCTTTTGTCTTCTTCTAGCAGTCTCCACTTCAACTTCATTCCTCCATTTAAGACTATACTTCACACGAATGTTTTTTTTATTTACTTGCTTCTTATTCTCTTCCCCTCTTTTTCTTCTTCCTCCTCCTCCTCCTCTTCCTCCTCCTCCTCCTCCTGTTCTTCTTGTTCTTGGCCTTCAGGAAAAGCTACTCATGACCTTGTGTTCGCGTGTGTCTTAATGCTTCGTTCAACACGCCACAGAGACTCTTTTGCAGTGTTTCAGCCACAGTTTGGTCACTATTCGGTCATTTCATTTGTTTACTTTTTTTTCTCTCTCATTTTCTTCTTCTTCTTCTTCCTTTCCACCTCCCATTCTCTTTCATTTTGTATCGTTACTTTTATGTTTGTTGTTACA
This sequence comes from Metacarcinus magister, assembly GCA_029783475.1. Classification (NCBI taxonomy): domain Eukaryota; kingdom Metazoa; phylum Arthropoda; class Malacostraca; order Decapoda; family Cancridae; genus Metacarcinus; species Metacarcinus magister. Next base: position 13,297,444 of record JAPQNM010000019.1, on the reverse strand, counting down.
CTTTTTTCTCTTTTTTTTTTCCTTTTATTGTGTTTTTTGAGGTCGAAGATAATTTTTTTGTTTTGGTTTTATTCCTTTCTATATTTTTTGGGGTATGTTTTTTTTTTTTCCAGTTGAATCGCATATTTCGTAAATGGGTTTTCACTGTAGTGTTTTATTGGCTGAGAGAGAGAGAGAGAGAGAGAGAGAGAGAGAGAGAGAGAGAGAGAGAGAGAGAGAGAGAGAGAGAGAGAGAGAGAGAGAGAGAGAGAGAGAGATGCATGTTTCGCCTATTGTAGAAGGGGAGAGAAGAAAGTCTTACAAGGTTATTTCAAGGGGAGAGGAGTAGGGAAGGAGGGGAGGAAAAGGAAGAAAGAAAAAAAACAGAGTAAAAATCAACCCCAATTTCTTTTCTTAAACTAATGATTTTGTTACACGTTTTTTTACTCAAATAATTTTCCTCGTTAGTCAAATTTTTTCCCCCTTCTCCATTTGTATTTGTTTCCCAAGAGAAGGACAGTTATTTCCCAACACTCTCCCCTCACATTTCTTCCTCCCCATGACAGTCTTAATCCCTCTCTATCTTACCTCCTAAAACCTCTCTCTTTCTTTTCCTTTTCCTCTATTTTTTTCCCATTTCTTGCTATCCCCATTCTACGGTGTATGCAAGACTCTCTCTCTCTCTCTCTCTCTCTCTCTCTCTCTCTCTCTCTCTCTCTCTCTCTCTCTCTCTCTCTCTCTCTCTCTCTCTCTCTCTCTCTCTCTCTCTCTCTCTCTCTCTCTCTCTCTCTCTCTCTCTCTCTCTCTCTCTCTCCATTTATCACTACACTGGTAATATAAGACAAAGATCACATCAGGAATTTCTCGAGGCATTTGACGGGTCCTTCCCTCCCTTTAGTTCTCCCCTTTCCTTCCCTTTTCCCCTCTTTCCTCCCTTTTCCCCCCTTTGCCTTTCCTCTTGACTCCCTCCTTCACTCTTCAATTATCCCTCCCTTCCTTTTCCATGCTAATTACTTGTCCTTTTCCCTTCCCTCCTTCCCTTCTTCCTCTTTCCCCTTCATCCTTCCCCGTCTCCTCGTGTGTTTCCCCCTCACCATTACTGTAATCTTTTCCTCTTCTGTTTCTTCCTTTCATTATCAGTTATGTTTCCTGTTCCGTGTATTTCTTGTTCTTCGTTCCTTGTTCTATTTTTGTTCCCTGTATTTTCCTTGTTCACTTTTTTGTTCATCATTCATGTTACTTATATTTATTTATCTATTTATTTTTTTCATATTAGAAGATAATGGAAATTTGGGTTTTAGAGTAAATTTTTGAGGGACAATGAAGAAAAATGTAACTTGTAGAATATATTAGAAAATTAATGCATATGAAAAGGAAACAAGGTGTGAATACGATGCTAGAATAGTGTACAAAAGAATGAAAATAAAGAAAGAACTGAGAAATAAATAACTACAGAATGATCAAAAATGAATGAAAACAATAAAAATAACAAAAGAGAGAGAGAGAGAGAGGAGACAAGAAATAGAATAGACTAAAAGGTGCGAAGAGAGGAAGTAGAAAGAGAACGATTGAATATAGAAAAATGAATAAATAATAAAGCAATATTTTAGAGAAAGAAAGAAAGAAGAAAGGGTGGTAGTGAAAGCAATTTGAGAGAGAGAGAGAGAGAGAGAGAGAGAGAGAGAGAGAGAGAGAGAGAGAGAGAGAGAGAAAGAGAAAGAGAGAGAGAAACACGCCATCAACACGCCACTCACTCCTCCCTCAGAAACAAAAACACATCGACTAATCCACTAATGTATGTGATTATTATTGGGTTCCCTTTACTCCCTTATTATTGGCCTGCTCTCTCTCTCTCTCTCTCTCTCTCTCTCTCTCTCTCTCTCTCTCTCTCTCTCTCTCTCTCTCTCTCTCTCTCTCTCTCTCTCTCCTTCCTACCGTTCCCCTTCCCCTCACTCCCCTCACTCGTCCAATCACTCTGCACACTCATAATAATAGTCCAACGCCTAAATACAGACATTTAAGAGCTTTAGGCATTAATAAAGTGCTTGATTTATATATCCACCCAATTGAGCTGCTTCGATCTCCTCCTCCTCCTCCTCCTCCTCCTCCTCTTCCATCTTTGTTCAGTTTGCTTTCCTTTTCTTTACCCTTTTCCTATTTTAGTCTCAATATTATTTTTCTTCCATTTTCTGCTCCATTCAACTCACTGTATCCTCTTTAGTATTCTCTTCTTTCTCTCTTCTTCGTTATCCCATCTCTCTTTATTCTCTCCTAAGTCCCTAACCTCTTAATTTCCCCTCTCTCTTTCCCCTATCTCTCTCTCTCTCTCTCTCTCTCTCTCTCTCTCTCTCTCTCTCTCTCTCTCTCTCTCTCTCTCTCTCTCTCTCTCTCTCTCTCTCTCTCTCTCTCTCTCTCTCTCTCTCTCTCTTCTTTTGCAACATTTATCTTGACATTGGGAGCCTAAGATTACCCATAATGCACACCCTCGTGGGTCATGACAGGAGGTGGTGAAGAGGAGGAGGAGGAGGAGGAGGAGGAGGAAGAGGAGAAGAATCGAGTAGTAATGGTAGTGAATATTGTGATGGATTGATGAAGAGTAAGATAAGGAAGAAAAGATAAGAGCTATATTTGTAATAGTGATAGAGAGGAAGAGGGAAAAGGAGGAGAAGATAGATAGAGAGAAGAATATTATGTCGATTTCGTGACTTAAATGTTTACTTAGATAACAAAGAAATAACTACAGGAATTACTGCTTTTGTTTTCTTTTCTTTTTCTTTGTTCTTTCCATCTTCATCAACCTTTTTCTTCTTCTTCTTCTTCTTCTTCTTTTATTCTGCATCAAGGAAATTAAGCTAACGTGTGTAGAGATATAATTAAATCCAAATTACTAGTTAAATGAATTATAATGATGAAAAACAAAGCAAAGTGAGCGAATTCATATGAAAAAGACAGCCTTTTCTCCGCTTTAAATACTCTTTTGCATTCATTTGAGGATATTGGATTTCCATTTCGTTCCTGCATTTTTTTTTTTATCAGTGGGAAAAATGGATGAAGGAAAAACTGGATAGCCAGAAGTAATTGGGTGGAGGGAAAGGAGACTGGTGATTGGAGGAAATATTAAATTGGAGGAAACTGTTGGGGGGGGGAGAGAAAAAATTTGGAATGATGAATGTAGGGGAGGGAAAAATTGATCAACGAAGATATAGAGAAAAGGAAGAAATTAAACTAAATACATAGAGGAACAGAATCTTACTAAATATCAGACTTCAATTGAAATTTTCTGGATGTAAGAAAGGAAAAAGAAATATTTCATAGGTTAACAGAGGAAATCAGTGGATATAATAGTAGGAGTAGTAGTAATAGTAGTGGTAGTGGTAGTGGTAGTAGTAATAGTAGTAGTAGTAGTAGTAGTAGCAGCAGTCAGGCAGCAGGGCAAGGTAAGGCAGGAGAGGGCAGGGAAGATATATAGGACAGTAATTGGATGGTAAAAAAAAATGGAGTAGGGTAAGAGTGTGTGTTCAGGAGAGAGAAGAAAAAAATAGAGGAGGAGGTGGGAGACGAGGAAAGTAATTGGACAGTAAAAGTAATAGATTAAGGTAAATTATTATTATTAGCTTATATAATGTATTTTCTTGGTTTCTTTGTTTATTAATGTTTTCTAGGGTTTCTGAAATTATTACATTTGTTTTCTGATTGTTCTAAAAAAAAATAATGTTTTGTTTCATATTAAGGAAAATAAACTATAAATGAGAAATTATTTTGACGTAACATTTTCATTGTGCTTTAAAATTTTATAAAACAAAAGGGAGATAATTTAATAAACACTTTGGGAGAGAGCACACAGACCTGGACACCACTTAATAAGAAACAAAACATTATATAAACACGATACTCATCTATTAAACACTTTCATCCTAGCTTACCGAGTACAACTGACACAATATACATCTATTTTAGAGTGAAATATTGTTTAATATATGAGTGATCACAAAGCTGTACTATCCCTATTCTAATTGAAGTACTTAGTGTAGAGTAGTTATATCAAACAGCCTTCACAGGGACCCTAGAGTATGTTACTGTTTGTGTTCCCTTGTAGAGCTGAGTAAGTTAGACGAGGAGGAGGAGGAGTAAGAATTCCATAGTAATAGAATAAAATAAAGCTCAAACACGGGTAGTCTGAGGATAAAGAGATGGACGACGACGAAGAGGAAGAGGACAAATGGAGGGAGGAGGAGGAGGAGAAGGAGGAGGAGTGTTCTGCACGCACGACTGACCTCTTCAAAGTCGCATTGAATTAAGCTCCCGATAAATTACTTAATTAGGATGAAAAGTGAACACAGGAGCCGACAAGGTGAGGCCGTCCAGGTGAACTCAGCAAGTCACCCAACACCCTCACCCACTCCCCCTCTCACTGCATCATGCTCAACCACCTCCCCTCAACTCTCTCCCCTCAACTCTCTCCCCTCACTCATCTCCCTTCACTCATCTCTCCTCACCTCTCTCCCCTCACCTCTTTCCCCTTATCCTGCCTCTCCCTCTCATGGTTCTTCTTTTCCATCTTCCTCTCCCTTCCTTCCTTCCCCTCACCCACTCAATCTCCCTTTTTCCCTCTCACTCACTTGTCTCCCCTCATTCACTTCCCTTTCAGCCCATAGTGGCATCCCTCCCTCCCTCCCTCCCTCCCTCCCTTGTCTAAGCTTCACTATCTCTAAGCTTCAGGTAGATAAGAGGTAACAGAACACATGTTGATACCTAAGTAATTATATATTGGATGAATTATACGTAAACGAGGAAGATGTTTAAAGGGAAAAATTGGTGTTGTTGGTGTCTCGCTCTGCACATTTGAATTGGCTTCCTCTGCTGCCTCTTGTCATGACCTAAGAGTCTTTTTGATGTTGCTGATACTATTTATATGTATGTATATGTGTAGAGAGAGCGAGAGAAAGAGAGAGGAAGAGAGATACCTCCCTTTTGATACTTAGGGATTTGTGTTTTATTCTCAAGGGTTTAGTGTAATCCTTTCTCAGTACTTTGTAGCTACGCACATAGTTATACACTGTACTGATGGGTTTTTTTTTTAGAGAGAGACGAAGAATAGATTATACACATGAATTTTCAGTTAGTTTATTCAATGATATTATATGTGACTTGTTTTCATCACGTTAAGTTTTATATAAAGAAACAAAATTATCTATCACTTTGTTGTGTCACCTTCCTTAAAGACTTGTTAATTATTTATCATTTATTATTTATTTCGGGTCGGTACTAATTATGTTCAAAAAAAAATGTCGAAAGTTGTCTTAAATAGGTGGTGTTTGGAGTGAAAACCCTTGATCCCCTTCCACGTAGCAGCTTCAATAGCATCCAAACACAATATAAGTACAAAAAACATGTACAAAGAATGTGGTTCTTTTCATATATAGGCTTTAATACCTTGTAAATCCTTCTTATTCCTCCTTCCTATACAAAGCCACCCATAAGAGCGCTATTTAGAAGAGGTTCAGACTCCATCCCTTCCCTGATTCTTTTTCTAGATTTTTTGTGAGTGTTTATACTGATCGGTGGTTGATGAAACGAATCCGATCGGCCACGTCGATGCTCCCTTGTTTCTTAAAAGGGATCCAGGCGAGGCGGGCGGAGCGGGGTGACAGCGGCTTCCTTGTGACACCTGATACTGACTTTCCTCCCGACTGGCGATGCTCCTCCTCCTCATCTTCCTCCTCCTCCTCCTCCTCCTCCTCCTCCTCCTCCTCCTCCTCCTCCTCCTCCTCCTCCTCCTCCTCTTCCTCGTCTTCCTCGTCTTCCTTCTCCTGTTGGTACTTTTCTTCCTCTTCCTCCTCGTTTTCCACATTCTTCAGCTGGTATTCCTCCTGCATATTGCCAATCTCTACATCTTCGCCCTCCTCCTCCTCCTCCTCCTCCTCCTCCTCCTCCTCCTCCTCCTCCTCCTCCTCCTCCTACATCTCATCATCATCATCATTATCATCATCATCATCTTTTTCCTCCTCCACAACCTGACTTAGGGGCATCGATGGAGGGCAGGGGAGAGGGAAGCAAATGAGTGGGGAGGAGAAAGGGAAGCTTAGGGGCGGGGAAGGGGTAAGCACACGTCAATTCTCCCTCCAGGATGGCCGTCAGCTCCCCCTCCTCCCCTCCCCACCCCGCGAGTCCTTCGATCAATTATCATCCTGGGAAAGAAAGAAAAAAAAAAGAAATCGATAAGTTAACAGCTCATTTAAGACCGACCGTGTTTCCGGGTCGTTAAGCTCGTACCGGGTCGAGATTGGCGGGAAGGAAGGTTAGTTTTAAGGGGAGAGCCGGGTGGGTTACTGGTGCCTTTGAGGAGGAAAAGAAGGAAGAGTTACAGAAATATTGACCAAAATACAAGACAATACATACAAGAAAATTTAAGTTTGAGTATATAGTTTATCAGGAAATTGATACTCATGGAATTTTCTTTGTATATACAGGGCGAGAGAGAGAGAGAGAGAGAGAGAGAGAGAGAGAGAGAGAGAGAGAGAGAGAGAGAGAGAGAGAGAGAGAGAGAGAGAGAGAGAGAGAGAGAGACCCCATGAACCCATACACTGACATTGCATACCAACAACAACAACAACAACAACAACAACAACAACAACAACAGGAGCAATACTCGTATAGCTGCATCAAAGGCTTTTACATGTCTCTTTTTTCCCTTTCCTCCATCCTCTCCCTTCTCCTCTCTTCCCTATCCGTCCCTTCTCCTCCCTACCCCTTCAAATCTCCCTTTTATCCCCATTCCTTCCTTTCATTTCCATTCTTTCCCTCCTCCTCCTCCTTCATCACCTACTTTTTCCCTCTTCCTTCATTTTCCTTTTCCT
>JAPQNM010000019.1:13273108-13285608 GCA_029783475.1 Metacarcinus magister | reverse complement strand
CACGAATAATGAAAGGAATGGAAATGTTGTATACTTGTTATTGTTATCATTGAGTGTTTGTTTATTTATCTTTCTCTTTTTTTTCTTTCGTTTTTTTTTCTTCTTGTTATTTATGTACACACCTTTTTTATTCATTTTTGCGATTACTGAATGTGAATCGGATTTTTTCTTTGTTGTGAAGCGTAAACTAACTCTCTCTTTTTTCATCATCATGGGAAAAACAAATGTATTTTTCATTCTCATATTTCAAGGCCGTCAGACAAATAAAAAGATAAAAAGAAAGAATAGATCCTTTCACCTGCCTCGCGTTATGTTGAGGTTTTCCGGCAGAAAGCATATTTTATTTTTTAAATAACTTGAAAAGCCTGAGATTTAAGTAAAATAAAAAAATATACAATAGTAAAGAAGAAGCTAGAGACGCCCAATCCTTTGAGCTTTAGTGAAATGGAATTGTAATGAAAGTATAGATGTAAGAATGGAGAAAAAGGCATAGTTTATTATTTTTTTTTATCAAAACAAATTAATTTTCTCCGCAAATCTTGGATTTATTGGAATGGTGATGATTGCAGCATATAAACATTATCAAGCTCCATAACTATGTATCCTATTATGTTTGCTATATAACTAATATATCCGCATTTATAGGGAGGGAAATCAAATTACTTTAATCCGTTATTTTGCATGTCTATGCATTTTGTACGTAGGAAACCAGCATCGCCAAGTATCCTTTTAATTTCCTTTCCTTTCTTTTACTCCCTTTCTTCCTCCTTTAATTTTCTAGCTTTTCGGTTCCGCTTTCCTCCTGTGGATTTTCCTTTTTTTCTCTTTCCTTTCTTGATGGTCTCCTTTTCCCCTTCTTCCCCACTTCCACTTATGTACGCTCTTCCCTTGCCTTGCCTCTTCCCCTCAGGTGTTGGTCGTTTACCTGCCTTGATTACAGTCATTAACCTCACTAATCACCTGCTAATAGCACACCTGGCCGCTAGCGTTGTTTTGATTAACCTGCAAAATATATGTAAACACTTAAAGGTTGTTTTTCCTTCAACACCTAAAAAACATTTCCATCGTAGCTTCGTAATTGTTGTGTTTCCTTATAAACATATTAATGAGGGAAGATGGAAACTCTAACAATCGCAATTAAACCACGACCACAATTTGTACTGTTTTCTTCTCTTTAATTGCTCATCATCTGGATATCGCAAGCCATCTATTTTCCTTTCAGAATAATGAGAGGAAGATGGAAGCTTTAACAATGGCAATTAAGAACCGATTCCAGACTTCTATACATGTACTGTTGTTTTGCTAAGATTTGAAAGTATTCGTGCTTTTATCTGAGTCACTTTATACGACATTTTATATTTCAAAACTCACTCGCCATTGTAAGTGTTTAACCCTTTTCAACCCCTGTTTTGATTCCGTGGCTTCCGAGATCCATAATGAGTATAGTTTACCAATCAATCCTTCCCTCGAGAGAAAATAATAATAATGAAGACTATCAACATATCCCTATTAACATTTCCCTATTAACGTTTCCTTCCCAAAGCAATCAATAGAGGAATCAAAACGTCAGTACGGTATTAGCAGTTCAAACGTGTCTCGTGGTATTCTCGCTTACGCTGAGGTTGTTTATTTATACTTTAGGATGGGAATCACTAATGCTTTGGCAAACAACTTGAAAGAAAATTGGAGTCTTGGGGGAGGGTTCGCAGGAGACGCCAAGTCAACACCACCTTGAAGTTGATGGGATGACGGACGATCAGCTGACGGGAGGTAAACAAACAAGATGATAGTCAGCTGATCGAATGTCAACAAAGCATGAGAGAGAGAGAGAGAGAGAGAGAGAGAGAGAGAGGGAGAGAGAGGGAGAGACAGACAGCCATGTGCTTTGCCAATACTATCTTCGCTCACGCTACTAAGGATTATCATTATTATTATCATTATTAGTAGTAGTATTTGTTGTTATTGTTGTTTGAATATTGTCTCTTCTTTTTATAATACTGTATCTTCTTTCTTTTCCCATCTCTTCCATTTTCTAGTTTTTATCTCACTTTCTCCCACTTCTCCTTTACATATTCTTCCCTCATCGTCCTCTTCTGCAACCCACTCCGTCCCCCTCCTCCTCTTCTTCCTCCTCCTCCTCCTCCTCCTCCTCCTCCTCCTCCTCCTCCTCCTCCTCCTCCTCCTCCTCCTCCTCCCATGTTTTCCCCATGACGCTTCGATCTGTGGCTTCCTCTCGCATGCCACCCACTTGTTCCACTCCCACCTTCCCCTTTACATCCTCCCACCTTATCTCCCCTTCCTATCCCCGTCACTTTTCCCCATCATATCCTGCCCCTTCCCCTCCCTACCTCATGCCCAACCCCTTCCCATCACATTCCCATCAAGGTAAGTTTTTTTTTTTTTTTTCTCTCAGACAAAACACAATGGGCGGGATAGGTCAGGTCAGGACTCAGGAGGAGGCTGGGTCACGCACCACTTACTGGGTCACGTGGGGAGTGTCCTTGGGGAGTTAACAATTGGTGCAGGTGGGGAAGAATCACTGTGGGGAGGCGAGGTGGGAGAGGATTAAGAGTACTGATGGATCTGGATGGGGACGGATTAGCAGGTGAGGTGGGGGGGGGGCAGGGTTCAAGTATCACCTGCGTGTGTGTGTGTGTGTGTGTATGTGTGTCAGAATTCCCGTCTCTTCTTCACCCTTCCCTTTCTCTTCCCTCTCTTTACCTACATCCCTTCCCTTCCAGGTTTCTATTACTACTGTCTTATTCCCTTTCATGCTTCTCTCCTTTCCTATCTCAATCATCCTCTTCTCTTACATTTTTTTTCACTTGTGCTACTCTATTAAACTATTTCAAGCGTCCCTCCAACCACCCGACCTCCTCCTCTCCTCTCCATTCTTCCCTCTTCCCCTCCTCCCCTCCTCCCTCACTTATCTCTCCCCACTGTCTTGCTATCCCCCCCTCGCGGCAGAATAGGTCAAGTGGCAAGGAAGGTGAAACAAGAATTGAATTTAGCCCAGCCTATTTGCCTCAAATTGAACGATAAGTTAAGAAGAATGCAGTTATTATTACTTTTATTTTGGCAAAGAGGAAACGCATTGTCAGAGGAAACACAAAGAGAGAGAGAGAGAGAGAGAGAGAGAGAGAGAGAGAGAGAGAGAGAGAGAGAGAGAGAGAGAGAGAGAGAGAGAGAGAGAGAGAGAGAGAGAGAGAGAGGTAACTTTAAGAAATGTTGAAATAAAAAGAGATATAATGGACACTAGGAAAAAAAATTAAGGCAGGAACACAGGTAGATAAATAGATCAATAAGTTCACTTGCTTGATAGACACCTGTGGCCACCCTGACACCTGAGGGAGGAGGCCATGTTGAGACTCGGGTAGAAAGTGCGTATTTCTCTCACTAATTCATGCGGGAACAGAGGACCATTTTTACCCTTGTCTGTTTCCCTGTCTCTTGTTTGTGTGTCTGTCTATTTCTGTCTATCTCTTCTTTCACTTGGGTTTTTATTTTGTTTTGCGATCTCTCTCTCTCTCTCTCTCTCTCTCTCTCTCTCTCTCTCTCTCTCTCTCTCTCTCTCTCTCTCTCTCTCTCTCTCTCTCTCTCTCTCTCTCTCTCTCTCTCTCTCTCTCTCTCTCTCTCTCTCTTTTTCTCTCCCCCCCCCCTCTCTCTCACACAACCTGTCTCTTCATGTTCTTTACACCACTCTCACTTTACCCTTTCCCTCCCTTTCTCTCCCCAGCTTCTCCTCCTCACCCTCCCTCCGCCCTTCACTCTTCCTCTCACTCATTCTTTCTTCCCCTAATCCATAAAAAGTCAACGAGAGGCAAAAAGTTATTCGCATTTTTTTTTGTATCATTTTTGTAATATTTTTATTTGTTATATGTATTTGTTGCATTTTACAGATAGAAAATGTAATGCAGTTCATAACAAGTGTAGAATTGTGTATTTCTCTGCCTCGGTTATTTCCTATTTCACGTTTACCTATAGTCTTTGGTTCGTTTTCTATCATTCTATGTAAACTAATTAACTGATGACCATATATAATTCCATAAATATAATCCTCCCAAAGTAATAAATGCAAGTTAATTCTAAATACCCTGGCTGCTCTCCCTCCCTCATCCCTCGTCCCTCGCCCCTCTCGCGGTCACTTTGAGTGGCTCAGCTTGAACTCATTAGCTAGGTTCACCTGAGAACACCTGTGCGCACCTGAGATCCATCAAGGTGATATTGATGCAGGTGACCTACAGGCTGCTGACCCAGGAATGTAATGTCTAAAGTAGTAGGCGTCGTTGTGGTAAGTAGTAGTAATAGTAATAGTAGTAGTAGTAGTAATTGTTGTTGTATGTCATAGTGTTACCTATCACTATTATCACTACTACTACAACAACAATAACTGGTACTACTGCTATTACCACTACCAATACTACTACTATTACTACTACTACTACTATTACTACTACTACCACCACCAGCTAAAATAACAGCTATATATTGTGTGTATATAAAACTCGCTAACAAATATTTAATTAACACGTTTAGGTACACTTGTCACGGGATAATGTCATCACCGAGACAGCTCATCACACGCACACACACACACACACACACACACACACACACACACACACACACACACACACACACACACACACACACACACACACACACACACACACACACACATCCCTTCAACAATACACTCATATAAAACCCCAAACAGCATCAACTCAATCAGGGAAAAAAGAAAGAAAACACTCAGACAAACACATCGCCTCTCCAAGCAGTCCATTGACGTCAAAATAATATGTGTTCTCTACAAATCATCCACACAGAGAAAAACGACGACCAAGAAAACACAGGACGTAACATTTTTCGTTCTCATCGCACGAACCACGACACGAACGTAAAAATTCCCCGCAAGAATCATAACAAACACACCCAGTAACGCCTGTTGAGTAACTTCTGGCGTGACTCATTCCTCCTTCCTCCTCCTCCTCCTCCTCCTCCTCCTCCTCCTCCTCCTCCTCCTCCTCCTCCTCCTCCTCCTCCTCATGGAAAGAAAAAGTATCACCGCTCGGAATGGGTGGTGATAGCAATACCTGTGTTTACCTGTGAGACTTCTAATTAAGGTGAGCCATAAACACAAGGGCACAGTGCCACGACGTTAACTTTCGGCTCCGTGTTAGTGCCAAGATAAAGACCCCACCCTCCTCCTCCTCCTCCTCCTCCTCCTCCTCCTCCTCCTCCTCCTCCTCCGTGCATGAGAAATTAAGGCTACAAAGTAAGTAGGAAAAAGAAAATGAGTAGTTAATAAAAGGAATAAAAATAAGTAATGGAGAGAAGGAAAGGGGGGAAGAAAGAAAAAGTTGGAATATAATACTAAAAGGAGTAAAATTTTAGAAACGAAGTGAAAGTAAAAGAGGAAAAGAAGAGGAAAGAAGAAGTGGAAGGGGGAGGAGGAAGAGGAGGAGAAAGTGGACCGTAAAACTTGGCCATTGAAGAAAAATTTAAGTTATTATGGTGTTTTCAAGGTGTTCAGGTATTTGGACCAGCGAGAGAGAGAGAGAGAGAGAGAGAGAGAGAGAGAGAGAGAGAGAGGGAGAGAGGGAGAGAGAATTATTGCAAAGGTCGTGTTTTCAACTTTCCACCAATATCATAAAAACATTTTAGGCTCAGTTAGACTCGTTCTCACTATAAATACCTTTGGCTTTTTCCACCATGTGTGTGTGTACGTGTGTGTGTGTGTGTATGTGTGTGTGTGTGTGTGTGTGTGTGTGTGTGTGTGTATGTGTGTGTGTGTGTGTTACAAGTGAAACGAATAAAACACTAAAATGAAAAATGTGTCTATTGAAATACAGAAAATCAAAACTGACTCCTCACCTTTTATTCTTAATTTTACTTCTCCTCTCCTCTTCTCCTCCTCCTCTTCCTCCTCCTCCTCCTCTTCCTCCTCCTCCTCTTCCTCCTCTTTTCGCTGTCATCCTAAAAATTGGATTTTAAACTGGAGACTCTTGTACCTCCTGAAACAAGCTCAGATAACGCAATTAAGAGCTGTTTTCTCCCCCCTTAGCCCCTCCCCTCTCCCCTTTAAGCCTCCCTTTACCCTCCTCTGTGCTCGTACGTCTTGCCCCCTTGTCCCTCCACTCTCCCCTGATGTCTTTCCTTACTCTCCCTTAGTTCCTCCTCCTCTTCCTCCTCTTTATAGTTTCCTCCGCCCTCTTTTTCTCCCTCCCTCACCCCCTTCTAAGTCTCTCCCATCGGTAACTCCCTTGAGGCTGCGTGATGCCCTTCTTAGACCCTCCTCTTCCTCTTCTTCCTTTGTTACTTCCTCTCTCCTCCACCTGGTTGTCCTCGTCGTTCTTTCCATCTGATCGTAGTCTTGTTTTTAATTATCTTGTTGGTACTCATATGGTTTTCCTCTCCCACTATCTCCTCTGTAGTAGTAGTAGTAGTAGTAGTAGTAGTAGAAAAAAGGAGATAGGCACTACTAATTATAAGTGTTCCCCTCAAAATTAAGTAAAAAATTTGACCTTGAAATAATATAAATGAATTCCAAGTGTTTTCTTCTACTTATCTTTTTATCAACAATTGTCCATCCACTGTCATCTTAACTCCTTTCCTTCACTTTAACTGAACTCAACTCCCTCCCCTCCCTCTTCACGCGGAAAGGTTGATGGAAGCAGACCTGTTGCATTGTCATCTATGGAAAGAAACATTGAGCCTTGATTTCCAGTGCTCTGCGTGAAGAGATTAATATGAACAAAAGAAGTTTTCAACCTATATAAACAAAAACAAAACAAAAAAATACTGACTCACGAAATGTTTTAGAAGTTATGAAAGCGTTGAAAGAGAAACTATGAGAGAGAGGGAAAGAGAGTGAGTGAGAGAGGAAAGAAAAAAAAAGGATTAAATGATGTGAAAGAGTTATAGGAACGAAAGGAAAAGAGAAAGAAGTAGTAAGTCCTCGTCACACACCTTCATTCCCTCATTGGTTTGCAGATTTTTTCGCTCACTGTGGTCACTCACTTCGCGCATTATGAGTGAAATGGCGCAAGGGAATGAAATATGAATTATACCTCCTTCTAACCCCCCCCACACTTTTTTTTTTCTCTCTCTCTCTCTCTCTCTCTCTCTCTCTCTCTCTCTCTCTCTCTCTCTCTCTCTCTCTCTCTCTCTCTCTCAGCATTGTGGAGTATTGTAGCTATTATGCAACAAGGATTTTAGGTTTATTTCCCAAGTAAGGGTTATGGAAGAGGGAGTAGCGTAGAGAGGGAGGAAGGGAGGGTTATGGGAGAGGAAGGGAGGGGAAGGGAGGGGAGGACTGATTGAGAGTAAGAGGGGGTGAGCAGAGTAGGTGAAGGAAGGAAGGAAGGAAGGAAGGAGGGAGGAATTAGCTATGGACGGAACTACAAGACTGAATTTCTCCTGACGTATGTCTTAGAGAGAGAGAGAGAGAGAGAGAGAGAGAGAGAGAGAGAGAGAGAGAGAGAGAGAGAGAGAGAGAGAGAGAGAGAGAGAGAGAGTAAAATTATGTCATATAGTAACATAACATGCTAAAAACAAGAAATATAAAGAAATGAAGAAGCTTAAATACAAGTTGATCAAAGATATATGAAGATAGGTAAGAGAGGAAGGCGAGAGGGTAGGAGATGGGAATGTAAGATTAGGGGAAAAAGGTTTGCAATAGAGTGGTTACGGAGCCTGAGGGAGGAAGGGAGGTGGTGCCAGGGTGAAGGTAGGGTAAGAAGGGTGTAGTAAGGATGTCTAGAGCACTTTATAGGGAGGGTGAAGGGTGATGCCTTGCCTCTAAGGGTGTTTAAACAAGGGTAAGGGTGGGAGGAAGGGTAGATGTGGCTATAGGTAAGGTATTTATTAAGTGATGTTAAGGGTTGTTAAAATGTCACTATCTATTATTATTTTTTTCTATGGGAAGGAGTCAGGCTTCCTCCCTTTTTTAGATGTAAGGGGGGGAGGTGGGGGTTTATTTTTTGTTTGTTTTGCTCCCTTATCTTTTGGTGCACGTCTCTCTCCCTATCCTATCACCATTCCTTAGTTCCTTATTCTCCCTCCCTTCCTTCCTCTCTCCCTCTCTCCTCCTCCTTTAACTTTTCCATCCCTATTCCCTCAGACCATGACCTTATTCACTATTTTTTACCTCCTCCTCCTCCTCCTCCTCCTCCTCCTCCTCCTCCTCCTCCTCCTCCTCCTCCTCCTCCTCCTCCTCTATATACCTAATTCTAGTGAGCCTTATCTTGATGCAGCAGCATTTAAGAAGGTCAAAGAAAGGCTATGTACACTACAGGAGTAATCAAACAGACTCTGCCATCCTGAAATAGTGTATAAAAACTTGTTTTCATCATATGTTCTACTTAAACAAGTTGTAACTCCTTTCGTTTTACTCGTATTGAATTTTCAAGCAATGCTTCAAAATCTGCACCTCTTTCTGATCCTTATGGTATGTAACAAGTACTGATAAACACAATATTAAGAAAATATATATTACGTCCTCACGTAAATTACGTAGATTATAAATAATGAAAAAAGAAACTAGACGCAGGATTGGAATGGGATAGGGTTTAAAAAGAGGAGAAAAATATTTATAATTTCACAATATAACTCTTTGTTATATTTGATCGGTATCTATCTCATGAAAAATAGTTATCTACTAAAATAATGATATCATTAAACAAACAATATTAGCTTCTAAGCTAAGATACCAATTGAACAAAGTGCTTTGTTTATTAGTTGGTAATTTCATAAGGAATATCTGATATCTTTTCCATCAACATTGGTAAAGTATTAGATCCACCATACTGATTTTATCATCTATTTTAACCCAAATAAATTAATTTATAGCAATAAAAGTTTCTGGTGAAATTAACTGAAACTATGCTGAAAGTCTTACATTATTCCCATGTACAACATAGTTTAAAAAAAACAAAATCGAAGAGGAAATTTTGCAAAAAATTTCCCGTAGTAGAAAAAATGACAGAAATTCACTCTATGTTGAGGTCAATTCTAGACATCCACGAGGGTCTGTAAGATGGTTAAACGTGTCGTAAGGCTTAGTTATGAACTGCTTTAAGCTGTAACAGTCATTACAAGAATATTCGTGGACGTTAAGACAATATGTGTTCCTTACGGGGTAACGTGTCGTGTGTAGGAGTATACGCGGGTTACTGATGGCTATCATATCCTCTCGATGGAGCTTGACACTGCAATAAAAGTACTGCATTACATTTTTTAATGAAAATAAATCACTTCCATAGCCATTGGCACCGGTGACAGAGTCAGTAGTGAAAATTTTGATCGGTCGGTCATGTCCGAATGAGCGGTGGGAATTGAATTGTTTTCTGCCTCTATATACCTAATTCTAGTGAGCCTTATCTTGATGCAGCAGCATTTAAGAATGAAAATAAATAACAAATAACTTCCATAGCCATTGGCACCGGTGACAGAGTCAGTAGTGAAGATTTTGATCGGCCGGTCATGACCGAGCGAGCGGTGGGAATTGAATTGTTTTCTGCCTCTATATACCTAATTCTAGTGAGCCTTATCTTGATGCAGCAGCATTTAAGAATGAAAATAAATCACTTCCATAGCCATTGGCACCGGTGACAGAGTCAGTAGTGAAGATTTTGATCGGTCGGTCATGACCGAGCGAGCGGTGGGAATTGAATTGTTTTCTGCCTTTATATACCTAATTCTAGTGAGCCTTATCTTGATGCAGCAGCATTTAAGAATGAAAATAAATAACTTCCATAGCCATTGGCACCGGTGACAGAGTCAGTAGTGAAGACTTTGATCGGCCGGTCATGACCGAGCGAGCGGTGGGAATTGAATTGTTTTCTGCCTTTATATACCTAATTCTAGTGAGCCTTATCTTGATGCAGCAGCATTTAAGAATGAAAATAAATAACTTCCATAGCCATTGGCACCGGTGACAGAGTCAGTAGTGAAGATTTTGATTGGCCGGTCATGACCGAGCGAGCGGTGGGAGTTGAATTGTTTTCTTTCTCTATATACCTAATTCTAATGAGCCTTATCTTGATGCAGCAGCATTTAAGGTCAAAGGAAGGCTATGTACACTACAGGAGTAATCAAACAGACTCTGATCAGTAAACCGCTTACAATCTTATTCAATAAATCCTTCTTCCTATGTGTTCCTATGTGTTCCTCCTCCTCCTCCTCCTCCTTTAATAGCGCACGTAACAGCCATACAAGCAATGAAACAAATAAACAAACAAAAAAAGCAACTATAAAGAGGCTGGAGGAGTAGATGAAGGAGGAGAAAGAAGATTTATGCTACAGTAAGAGGGTGAAGGAGGAGGAGGAGGAGGAAGAGGGTCACCAAAGAAGATCAGAATCCCGGTAAGAGGATCGAACCGAGACACCTCTTCGGAGTGGCTGAGGTCTTCCAAGTAGCATTCACTTTCCTCCCTTCTCCTCCTCTCCCTTTCTTCCTCCTCCTCTCCCTTTCTTCCCTCCTCTCCGTTTATTCCTCCTTTCCCCTTCTTCTTCCTCCTCTCCCTTTCTTCCCTTCACTCCCTTTCTCCTTCATTTTTTTTTCTTTGTCTTCGATAGCAATCTTCTTTGTCTATCTATTAATATCTTCTTACGATCGATTTTGTCTTTTATTTCCTGCCATTACCGTACGCGTGGTTTGTCCTTCTCTTGACTATTATCTCTCTCTCTCTCTCTCTCTCTCTCTCTCTCTCTCTCTCTCTCTCTCTCTCTCTCTCTCTCTCTCTCTCTCTCTCTCTCTCTCTCTCTTTCTCTCTCACACCTTTTCCTCACTGAACAATATCAAGGTGCAACTCTAATTAGCACCACTAATTAATGAGGGAGTCACCTGCCACCTGAGCTTGAGAAGGTGAGCGAAGGCCACGGGGAGAGGGGGAAACTAAGGGGAAATGAAGTGATAGAGAGGAAAGAATAACGCAAAGAGGAAAAAAAATATTATTCTTTCTCTCGTAATAAAATTTGCAACTTTTTCTTCCTCCCCGAATAAAAAGTTATATGTAAATATGTCCTTGTTTCCTGCTGTTTCCCCTCTCTTTCCTTTTTGATGTCCTCTTTTTTTTTACTCCTTCCTCTATTCTCTTTTCTTCATCTCCTCTTCCCTCTTCATTCTACGCATCTCTTTATTCTTGTTGTATCTCTCTTCTTAATTGTTTTCCTTATTCTCTCTCTCTCTCTCTCTCTCTCTCTCTCTCTCTCTCTCTCTCTCTCTCTCTCTCTCTCTCTCTCTCTCTCTCTCTCTCTCTCTCTCTCTCTCTCTCTCTCTCTCTCTCTCTCTCTCTCTCTCTCTCTCTCTCTCTCTCTCTCTCTCTCTCTCTCTCTCATTTAATATTTCATCCTTACTCTGTCTACTCTCCTTTTTCATTCCATTTTTCATTTCTTCCTTCCCTTACACCCGTTTATTCTCTTCTCTCTCTCTCTCTGTATCTCTCACATCTTCATCTCATTTCATCTTCTCTACTTTCTTCATTTTTTTACCCTTTTGTCATCCCTCTTCATTCTTATTGTCTCATCCACCTTTTCATCTATATATTGTTTTTCCCTTCCTTCTCTCTAGATATATATTCTACCTTTTCCCTCCTTCTACCTCCTTCTTTCTTCTACCCACGCCTCCTCCTTCCTCCTCCTTCCTCCTTCTTCTTCCCCTTCCTTCATAACACACAGATCCGCCCTCGCCTCACCTCCTGCTAAACACATTTCCTCCTCCGTCTTCTTCCCCTCTTCATTTCCACTCCCATTTCCCTGCTTCCTTTTCCTCCCCATTTCCTGCCCGGACTCCTGTTTCTCTTTTCCAGGTAAATTGACTGAGTGATGGAGCGACAGTCGTGTTTTCCTTGTAGTCGATGGAAATTGATGGATGAATGGATTGATGGATGGATGGGTGGATGGATAGGTGGGTAGGAGGTGGATAGGTGGGTGCACAGACAGACTGATGGCTTTTTAGATCAAGAGTAATGGGTTGCAAAATATGTATCTATTTTATGCAATTCCTCCGAGGTTTTTTCTCTCGTATTAATGTCTTAGTAATAATAATAATAATAATAATAATAATAATAATGATGATAATAACAACAACAACTACCTCCCCGCCTCCCCTCCAATAACAACACCAGAAAACAAACGAGTTTAATAATAGGTTTAATTACGTGCATAATGACCCCACCTGATGACACCGCCACGCCAATACAGGTGTGCTCATGAGGTGTTGTGTATCTAATTAGCAAAGCTGCACACGGCTCATACACCTGGGGGGGAGGGGGGGCGGGCAGGCCATTCCAGGTGTATTTTTTAGGGGGGGGGAGGGTAAGCACACGCCATAAGAGACACATATGAACCATGTAATTAGACAAGTTTGAATGGATTTATTAATTATTGTTATTAATGATGATGATAATATTGTTGTTGTGTGTGGAAAAAAGAAGTGAAGAGAGAGAGAGAGAGAGAGAGAGAGAGAGAGAGAGAGAGAGAGAGAGAGAGAGAGA
>JAPQNM010000019.1:13250608-13268108 GCA_029783475.1 Metacarcinus magister | reverse complement strand
TTGTTTGTGTAAGGGGAAAAGGGAAGAAACGGAGGAGGGGAAGGCAGCGATGAGGGGAGCTGGAGGGAGAATGATACGAATAAGAGTATGGTTGAGGAAAGAAGCGGAAGGTTGAAGGATAAGAATTACACGGTTATATTCAGCTTTTCCTTGACGTCCTTGACTCACCTGAGCTGGAAACTAATTATGGTTACCTGCGGCTCAACGTTTTTTAGCGGAAGGCACTAAATGTTTACGTGCGACGGTGATGAAACGCACGAAAATGAAATTATAATAACGCGCCTAATAATATTTCCAAAAAGAAGAAAAATATTGCGCATAGACTGATGGAAGAAGGGAATATGTCAGTGTAATTTTATTTTTTATCATAATTTAGTAATGGAGACTTACAAGCATGAATATAAACTACATATTAATCAGTATTTTATGTATGCATTAATAATGTATAAGAACGTAATAAAAATACGTATTTAAATAGGATAATGAACCAAAATACGTCAGAAAAAAATTATCTCGCAATAAAAGATGAAATAATGACGATAATGATAATGAAACATGCTGATAAAATAAAAATAAAAAAATTAATAAAAAAATTAAATATAATCTTAACAAATTACAAAATAAATTATGAAAACCACAGCATTTCACAATTTTTCCATCATTATGAACTCTCACTGAAACTATTACTCTATATTGGAGAGTGAAGGGCAATTAGCTGTTTTCACACGCAGGTGACTATAATTAAGGAGGAAGTGCTAGGTGTAATGAGGCGACAGGTAAGCTGGGATGCGAGGACGTTTTCACCTGTGCGAGACCAGTGACGTGCAGGTTAATGACTGGAGATGATAATGACGTGTTTTGGAACCAGGTGTTAGGGAGGGTAAGGATGGAAGGAATAGGTAAAGAAGGGATATGGGGATTAAAAGAGGGATAAGGAAGAGGAGAGAAGCTAGAGGTGCATAGAGAAAAGGGTTGAAGGATTTAATTATTTTTATTAAGCAAGCAAGGGTGAAATAGGGTTTGATATTATAGTAATTAGAAAACTGAGACCAGATTCGGGTTCAGCATGATTGAGAACCTTTATGTACTAATTTTCATGAGATTCGGAGGTGTCGATATTTTCATGGAATTTCCCTTAGAGTTTTTGTCAGAAATTATGTTTATTGAAATAATTTGAAAAAGTATGATTTGTACTTGAATAGAGTATAGTATATATCCTTTGAATTTTTTGTTTTTATTTTCTTCCAATTCTTTTTTCCCTTTTTTTTTACGGTTTATTTATGTTTTTCCTGTTTGTCTTCTTTCTTTCCTCGTGTCACTTTTTCATTCCTGTGATTTTCTTCCTCCTCCTCCTCTTCATTTTTTACGTCCTCTTATTCATCTACTAATATTATTTGTTCACTAATTTCGTTGTATATGCATTTCGCTTTGATTATAAGCATTATGACTATATGTTATATTCTCTCTCTCTCTCTCTCTCTCTCTCTCTCTCTCTCTCTCTCTCTCTCTCTCTCTCTCTCTCTCTCTCTCTCTCTCTCTCTCTCTCTCTCTCTCTCTCTCTCTCTCTCTCTCTCTCTCCTTCTCTGTATATGTGTACGTTAAAGGAGAGAGAGAGAGAGAGAGAGAGAGAGAGAGAGAGAGAGAGAGAGAGAGAGAGAGAGAGAGAGAGGTGAGAGAGAGAGAGAGAGAGAGGTAGGTTCGCTGGCCTCACTTTTAAGACCACGGCTCAATACGCTTGGTGATCCTGTTGGTGTTGCTGTTTTTATCGTTAGTTCTGCGTCAGCTTCTTTGTTTTCTCATTCCTGGTGTTATTGTTGCTGCTATTGTTGTTCAGTTGACTTTGTTCCTGTAGTTTGCTGCTAATATGAATATACTTTTTTTTTTACCTCCCACCCCCTCCACGCCACCACCGCCGCCGCAAAACTATACATAGAAAGTTTCAGAACTCTAAACCCACACCCCACAACAACAAAAGCAGTAAAACAGCCGCTGCAACAAGAATAGTGCAATGCAGCTACTTTTTTTTAATGTATATATTGTGTGTGGGAGGGAGACGTTAGTTGGAAAAGGATGGAAAGGAGGATTGGTCCTTTTTGAATACTAATGATGTGATAATGGATATTAATATAGTAATGTCTTCGTGTCTGCGTTGCGAGTTAATTAATGGGGTGAGTTAATCCATTATTATAAGAGTTAGTTAGTATTTACCTGTTGAGTCTTACTGACAGTGTACACCTTCCCACGCCTTACCTGCCCTGCTATTTACCTCTCCTCTCACATCCTAGCTCTGGTATTCCCTTTACTTTTATCTTGTGTCCTCCAACGTAAGCTGTTCATTGCATATCTGGCTTTGAAGAATTGGATTTTTTTCTACAATGAGGTTCAGAACCATTGTGTATCTTATCCACTGTGTATTTGTATGTATCTATATGCACATTACCGGTCTATCTGTATGTGTATGATTGTATGTTTGTCTGTCTGCCTGCACATAAGTGTAAGAGGACTATATCTAGCTATAGATTATGCATGCATTTATACTTGCATGGATACATACATACATACATACATACATACATACATACATGCATGCATACTTATATAGATAACATTCAAACAATGAGATAGAAAAATATTTTGCATATCTCGGATGATAATGATTATAATCTGAATTCCCGCAACAAGTCAGTCTCAGATTTTTATCTATCATGATTAGGCATTTTTATATATCTTCATTATTATTTTATTTACCTGTTTATTTGTTTATCTTTGTTTATTATTCTATAATATCATAATCTTATTTATTTCTTTTTTTTTTTCTTTTTATTGTATTTTCCTTTGTTGTGGTTTTATAAATACATGTCAGCCTTGGAGACACATTGATTACTTGTTTTATGAGTAATTAACAATGGCTGCCGCTGATTACTAGCATATTTTCTGCGTCATTTACACATTAAGGCAAAGAAGTGTTCACATCCTCATCACCTACTTTATCCTGCCATTAATCTGCAGTATTTCAGGCATCCCACCCACCTGGTTTTGTTTGAATATCCTCCTTATTTAAATGCACAGGTATTTGCTACAGTTTTGCAATATCACTCATCTCTGTGTTCACGCTGCACTCTTAACATTTGACGCTGGCATTTACGACTCAATGATTTACTATATTAACTGAATTGCGTGTCACAATATTTTTTGTTTCTAGTCCAGGTTTTTTTTTCAACCTTCATCTCGTTTCCATTGTATTATTTCCCGCTTCCATTTGTTTAATTTCTAATCGGGTTAGTAGTATTTTATTTTTTTAAATTTGTAATGATTTATATTTATTCTTTTGTATTTTCTTTATAAAACCATGCGTTGTCACCAAGTTTTTTTTTAACCTGTTTTCGTCTCACTTTCTTTCACTTTCACATTTCCAAAATCTCTTTTCTTGCTTTCCCTTTTTCCTTTTTTTTCCTCCCTCAGTATAAGCATCATGAACGCTTTCTTTTCTTCCCCTCTCCTCCTTCCTCAGCAGCAGCAGCGTTCTCCCTTAACCTTCTCATCCACCTCCATACCCCTATCAACCACCCTTAGGCCACCCCATTCATCTTATACCACCCACCCTTTCCCTATTCCAACACCCTATCACCCCTACCCCCCCTCCCTCCTACCTTCGCCTTACCTCACCTTAATTAGCCCAGGTGTGACGCTTGCCATATGCCTCCCTCACCTGTTGGGCCCAAACCTCCAGGTACATAATTCTATGACTTTGGGATCACCATTGACAGTAGTTATGCCTTGCTATAAGTTATTGTTTTTTTTTCTCTTTTTTTTTTATTAGATTATAATTGTTCATCATCAGCATGTTTTAATTATGTGTATCAGACTTAGTTTTCCTGTAATCAGTCTTGTTCTGTTGGTTTTTTTTTCACATCACATCTAACATCACTGTATTTTGTATGACTCTCCTTAACTTCAGCTGAACTTCAACAAACCTGGCTTACTTTAATGTGGTGTATGTAATCAATAGAGGTTGGATAGCAATCAGCCGGGTGTAATTTCTTCGTTAGATACAATCAACTGGGTGTAATCACTGGTTTGAGGGAGTAATTAGCTGGGTGCGATTGGCATTCTGATATATAATTTGTTTGGTGTAATCAGTATATGCTGAGTATATATAATCTTTGTAATATAGTCTGCCAGGTGTAATCTATGTTTGTGATATAATCTTATAATCCCCGTTTGGATATAATCTTTATGGTGTAATGTGTATTGATTGTAATCTTTGTGGGTGTGATTTATGATGCTATAGGCTTTTTTTTTATAGGGTGTAGGATATAGTGTGTACAGTGATAAAATTTAAGGGGAGCTTAGTGTGTATTGATATAAGGTTTAGGGTGTGTAATATTTTTTGGGGTGATGTGTATTTGGAATGATAATCTGTAAGGGAGTAATGTAAATTCTGATATAATTCTTAGGGGTGTAATGTGTGTGTGATGTGTATTGTGATTGTGATTATTAGGGATGTGAAATTTAATACGACATGACCTTTAAGCTGGTGTAATGTGCTTTTGAATATAATCTTCGGTGATGTGAGGATTAATGTAATATAATTTAGAAATGTATTGTGGTTTAATCTTAAGGTGGTGTATGTATGCAAGCAATCCTCTTGGTGTGGATATTCAGCGATGCGTTTGGCGTTTCGTTCAGTGGGTGAATTCAGCGCAAGGGAGGCGGGGGAGGGGGGCAGCGCCATGAGTAAACACGGGCCCCCTTGTCTTCTCTTTCCGAAAATCACAAATACCGAACTGAATAGCGAATTGATCTTACTATTACTATTATTATTATTATTTCCTTATTTTATATATCTCATCTCTTTGTTTCCTTCGCATATTCGTCCGCTTCTCACTAGCAGACTATCTATCCCAAGCTATCTCAGTTATCAGCAAATGTTTACTCTAATCCGTCCGATATCAGAAATCGGTCCAAAACACACCGATAAAAACACCGATGGTATTATGTAGAATTTTTCCCTCGCGCCAGATTTGGGAAGATTGCAACGTTTAGGATTATTTGTCTCTATGCACGAATCTTTCTCAGCCATAAATAAGAATTCCGTTTTGATTTGGCTCTCGTTTCGCTGGTTGGCTGTTGTTTTGATAGCGCTGAGTTCCGTGTGGCGAGGCGGAGCTGGTGGTGGGAGGTGGATCAGCGGTGTGGTGGAAGATGTTGAGTGGATTAGTGATATTTTGGGTGGATCAGCAGTTGGTGGTAGGCGGTGATCGGTGGGTAGAGGGCGTGGAGGGTGGTGGGCGATGAGCGATGGGCGGTGGTGGGCAATGAGTGATGGTGGGCGGTGGGCGGTGGGCGGTGGGCAATATAGTAATTCCAGTTAAATAATCGTTCGGTTTCCCGCGGTGATGTGGGCGTATAAGCGGTGGTGGTCACGGAGGTGTGGTGCGTGCATACATCAGTGTCCAGCCTGGCTACACTGCTCACTTAATAATCGTAAGGTGCAAAGATTTATTATTATTTTTATTATTATTATTATTATTATTATTATTTTCATTGTTATTATTTTTATTGTTATTTTATATTGTTAATGTAATGTTAAGGCACCATCAGTAATCACCATCATTGCTTGTTCACAATCCTTGTTCACTGTATATACAACACACTACAATATGTTATAGTTACATGATGTTGTATTATCTAGTATGCTTTATATGTCTATCTATTCACTTATCAAATTCATCAGTTTCTTTTATTTTTTTCTTTTCGTTTTTATATCACGTCTAGATTATACTATTTTGTCCTTTTTTTTCATTATTTATCAATCACACGTGTATCAACTATAGTTAAGTCACTGTAACCTCAACACACACACACACACACACCACACACACCACACACACACACACACACACACACACACACACACACACACACACACACACACACACACACATCACACAGGCGCACATACTTACACATGGAATAAACGCCACCATATAAAGTTTCACGCACACACAGGTTTCACATTTCGAATTTCCAGTGAGTCACATTTGTCTTTCCTCTCCACTCTATCTCTCTTTTTTTTTCTCACTTTCCTCTCCCTGCGTTGGGTGTTATGGAGTCATGGCGGACAGAGGCAAAGGAGGCGGAGAAATGGAAGAAGAGATGGAGGAAAAGAGGAGTGAAGGAAAGAGGGAAATAAGATTGAAGGAGAAAATAAAGAGAGAAGGTGACAAACATGACACAGGAAAAAGCGAACCTGGTGGGAGGAAGGTGAAAGAGAATTACGAGAGAGAGAGAGAGAGAGAGAGAGAGAGAGAGAGAGAGAGAGAGAGAGAGAGAGAGAGAGAGAGAGAGAGAGAGAGAGAAGTACATGAAACATAGAATAAAACTTGAAGGTGTGTGATACGAGACGAAGGAAGAAACGGTGACTGAAAATAGTAAGGAAGTGAAGGGGCGATGCAGGACGGACGGTCAAAGTCAAAGTTATGGCAGGGGAGAGGGTGGCGAAGAGGAAGAAGAGGAGGAGGAGGACGAGGAGGAGAGGAAGGAGAAGTGTCAGGAGAAAGAAGAACACGAGCTAGAAATAAGAAGAAGAGGAGGAGGAGGAAGAGGTAGATGAGAGGGAATAAGAGTCGCAGGAGAACCAAGTGTAAGAAGACTCGCAGTAGGAGGAGGAGGAAGAAGATAGACTCGCTTACACGTCGCGGATCACACAGCCCTCTCCGTCCGCCCGTCCTCACCTCACTCACTCACCCCGGTTGCTCCTTCCTTCGCCGCCGCCTCCCTCAGTCTGCCCACGTGTCCTGCCTCCCTCGCCCGGTCCCCCGCGAGCCCTGGCCTGCCTACACTCTCGCCCGGTCTCGTAAAACAGTCACCAGCATGGCCGTGGGACATTCTATGCTGCTGGGACGGCCAAAGATCACGGGGGAATTAATCTAGGATAACGTCTCTGTCTGCCTCTCTATCTTCCTCTTCTTCTCTCCCTCTCTTCTTCTTCTCTCTCTCTTGGTAAGGTGTGGGCCGCCGCCGCTGCCGACACACGCCGATAAAAGCTCCATCTGGGGACGGCGAGGGGAACCAGCTCATTAACATTCCTCACGACCCTGGGACCAGCCAACTCTCAGTGTCGAGTGAGACTTGGTGGCGGGAGGACGTGTGCCGCGCCGCTCCCTTGGACTCTGCCTCCTTGCCTCCGAGTGCAGCACCCTCGAGCTTGTGTTCCTTGGGTGGATGGACGATGGACTGAGTGGCCTCGGCGGGAATCCATGGATGTATAAGAGTGCTAACTGGAAAGTGAGACACGTGAA
Source organism: Metacarcinus magister (assembly GCA_029783475.1). Classification (NCBI taxonomy): domain Eukaryota; kingdom Metazoa; phylum Arthropoda; class Malacostraca; order Decapoda; family Cancridae; genus Metacarcinus; species Metacarcinus magister. Next base: position 13,260,804 of record JAPQNM010000019.1, on the reverse strand, counting down.
CCGGAAGATAAATGCGGTTTTTTTTTCTTAGTCACGAGGGAAAGTTTTGAGGAGTTTGTGAGGTGAAACACGAGAACCGCGACGCACAGAGGGATAGGAAGAGAGAGATAGAGGGAGAGGAGAGGAGAATAAGGAGAGAAAGAAAGGTAGAGAGAGAGAAAAAGAAAGTTTCGTGTCAGTCGTTTTCTGGTTTTGTGAAGGAACTTTTTTTTGTGAAAGATTACAATCACGAGTGTCGCAAGTTGATGATCATGGATATAAGGCAGTTACCGCGGAGCTACTGTTATTATTAGTCCACAACACCTGTGCGATGAAAGGTAAGTCTTAAAGGTGATGTTTTTTTTGTACTTTAAATATACGCTTCCCATTCCTCTCTACTTCTCTTTCTGTCTTTCTATCACCCTTAATTCTTTCTGCCTCACTCCCTCTCTTCGTCTGCCTCCACCCTGGCGACACACACGTGGGGGCTTCCAGGCACCACATGGCGTATTATTTACCAGCCTCGTGACGGCGTGGATGCAGTGACTCGCTGTGGGTGTTGAGGGAGATGCTGTCGGGGAATTAAGCCAGAACGGTGCCGGGAACGAGAGGCGTCGGAGCGTTGGGCGTAGCGGCAAGTTGCTGACTCCACGCGTAAAGGTGGCTGGGCTGGGCTGGGATGGACTTGACTGACTGACTGAGTTAACTGACTTTTCACCGATGGCATGGCTGATTCCCTTGCCGCTGGTAGCTGAATGTAGTGTGGGCTGTGGAAGGGAATGCTGTGGAAATAATAAAATCGAGGACAGAGTGTTGGGAGGTAAACGTCGGAACGAGAAGCAAGGAATATAATATTCTTTGCCACGTTAACTTGATTCTTGTTTTGGTCACACGTATGCATCGCGGAATCTTAAGCTCTCCTCTGCCTTCCACTACCAACACCAACACCACCTTATCCTCCTCCTCCTCCTCCTCCTCCTTCTCCTCCTCCACCACCACTTATCACTCCTGCTGCAGCCACGAACATCCAACGCCACCTTCTCTCTCGCTTAGTGGAGGAAAAGTTGGAATATTCAAGTGTTTTATGTCTCTCCCTTTAAACTTCATTTCACTCAAGTTTTGGAAGGTTTTTTTAAGGACGAGAAGTAGAGTGAGTGTTAGGGAGAGAAGTTTTAGAGGGGAAAAGTGGTGAAGATTCAGGTAGAGAAAAGAGAGAGAGAGAGAAGAGAGGGCTTAGTTAAAACGGAGAGTTGAGACGCTGGTGCGACTTTAAGCTACACACACATCCATCTATCTATCCCTTCATTTATTCTCTTAACAATCCCTTTGCCTTCTGTCTTGAGTCTCCTTTCCTTCCCCGCGGATGAAGCCAAGACGTTCAACATTAAGAAACTATGTAACGTTCCTTCTCTACTCGGTGTTTGTGTGTTATTTTTTCCCTCCCGTGACTTGTAATGAGAATGTGTTTTAGGACTGCGAAGTGGAAGAGATAAACAGAAACGTTGTGTATTAACTGTGTGTCTGTCTGTCTGTGTGTGTGTGTGTGGTGAGTTTTTAAAGTGAAACCCGAAGTTGTTGCGGTTGTGTCTAGGTTTTCTAATCCAGTTGAGTCACTCACTCTCCTTGTTGACGTCGGTGTTTTGAGACGTAACTTTGACGCGATTAAAGAGAGAGAGAGAGAGAGAACAAACACCAGTACGATTCTTATAGTTTGATGAAATATGATACTGAGCCACTGATGTCAAGTGAGGTATAAGATAGAATGACCCTTTAATACGAAGCGAGAATCTTGCTCCAACTCCTCTTTACCCGTGTTGTGGAGGGTCATCAGTAGCTCAAAAGTTTTCTGGAAGGGAGGGAAAGGAGGAGGAGGAATGACAGCTTAAGTGTTTGCTCTCAAATATTATTCAACTAATTGTGTCGCTTCCCAAAACACAGTGAGCGGTGGAGGAATAAAAACAGAAAAAAGAATGTGTTTAAGATAATCCATTGGTGTCAGTTTCCCTGTTTATCCCTTGAAGTTGTATTCCCTGGCGACGAAGTTAAAAAAAAAAGTCTTTGAGTAAACTGGAAAAACACTTGTTGGTCGGATTTCTTTCTCTCCCTTTTTTTTTTTTATCTCTCTCTCTTTGGTTTCATGGATGGACGGAAAGTAGTATTGAAAAAGAAGATAGGAGTGAAGTGCGTGGTGTATAATTACGATGTTAAATGATGGCGCACCGTGCTTGTTTTCAGTGTAAATAAGTGAACTAGCTCACTCTGCTCCGGTCAGCGTGTAGTGGCCGCGTCTATCTCGCAGTTCATCTGTTTTTCTTTCGATCTCCACTACCGTCGCTTTGCCTGTCTCTTGTTTTTCTTCCTGTCCGCACCTCTTTATATCAGTTACATACACACACACACACACACACACACACACACACTCTCTCTCTCTCTCTCTCTCTCTCTCTCTCTCTCTCTCTCTCTCTCTCTCTCTCTCTCTCTCTCGCTGACGCTACTCTACGGGCTTTCCACGCACCGCCAGTTCTTTTCTCTCATAAATAAATAAATAACGCAGCTCCACCGCCACTCACCTGCCCAAGTGTGTAAAGTGTGTGCATTATTAAGATACGTGTGTGTGTGTGTGTGTGTGAATGTGTGCGTGTGTGTGTGTGTGTGTGAGTGTGAATGTGTGTGTGTGTGGAAATGGTTATGTGTATCCCAGAATTCTCATGAAATGTGTCTGATCCAGTTATTGCTATGAGAGTGATTTTGAAGCGAAGTAAGTGTTATCTCTTTTTTTTTTTACCTCTCTCTCTCTCTCGCTCTCTCTCGTCTGTGTTTGATGTTATTCGGAAAATTTCAACGGAACTATTATTACTCTCTCAGGGTTATTATTTGTATCCTATTCTATTGACTTTAGTTCTGGACCATAAATAACGATAGGCTTTTTGTTATTTATGTATTTTTATTTGTGTGTGTGTGTACGTGCTTTGGGAGTCTTTCAAAAATGCATAAGAGATATTGCGCTTGTATGCAAGTGTCGATACGTGATTTTATTTTTATGTTCACCGCTGCTATAATGCTGCAAACAAAATTATTATCAAGCGTAGACCACAAGCAAGGATGTCCAGAATCGAGAGAGAGAGAGAGAGAGAGAGAGAGAGAGAGAGAGAGAGATCTTGAAGGTTTTACACAGAGGCGCAAGTGGCTGGCGGGTAGTGAAGATAACAATACAGATAGTAGACTAGTAATTGAACAGCAATGGTCGATGGTTACTGAAAGTTAAATGGTTCGGCACAGTAATGCAGCTGGCGATGGCGACCAGTGTGAATAGCAGTGAAAATAGCAACGCGTACCAGTAATGGAATAATATATATAAATAAAAATCAATGTTCGGTATTAATATTTTACCAGTGTGGAATATTTTTTTTTTTATTTTATTATTTTTTTTATATGTATGTATGCAACCCAGGAATTGGTGTGGAAGGAAAGGCATTGATTCGCATGTAGTAAACGAGCTGTCACTATAATATTTTTTTCTAGTTAAGTGAAGGGGTGTTACATACTTATAAATGTGTGTGTGTGGATAGGGAGGAACCCACATGCAACACCACTATCACACACTATATAGGACGTGATAGTATGGGAAAGCATCAGGATAGGGAGTTAAGGAAGGTGGTGGAGTCCTTATAGAATGTAGAACTGTGTGTGTCTGTGTAGGTGGGTGGGTGTGTGTGCGTGTGTGTGTTGGGATTCTGGAGATTAAGTTAATTAAGCTGAGTGTGTTAAATGTGTCTGTGTGTATGTATCTGTGTGTGTGTGTATGTGTGTGTGTGGCGGAGCTGATACAGAGGTGGTGGTGGTGGTGGTTCGCGTGCATGATAGAAAAGTCGTGACGTTACATGGCGAACAGTGTGTGTGTGTGTGTGTATGTGTGTGTGTGTATAAAAAGAGACATAGAGAGGGAGGCAGAAATACATCATAAATCGTAACACGTATATATTCTACTCACCAAAAACTCACCCAAACTTTAATAATAAAAAAAAAAAACTAGATGTTTGAACTCACATCACACTCTTGTCCTCCTTCACATAGTTTCCTTTCATCGTCTTTGACCTCGATGTGGCCGGGAAGTCGATGCGGCGGTGGTGGTGGTGGTAGTGATAGTGATGAAGGTGGTGGTTGGGTGGTGATAGTGATGGCAGATGTAATAGTAGTGACGTGTGGATGGTGGTGAAGATGTTTTGCATATAGTAGTAGTAGGTGGTAGTGGTGGTGGTGGTGGTGACGTGAGTGAGAGAGTAAGTAGAGATAGTGACAAGTCTTACTTTGGCTGTCACAGTAAAGGCTTGAGTAAGGTTGACAGTCACTCTGCCGTTTGAGAGTGGCAACACACACACACACACACACACACACACACACACACCACAGAGGGAGGCTATCATCGACGTGTGGTGGGTGGGTGGGTGGGTGTGTGTCAGACCAGATCACGTGCGTCCCATTTGTACCACTTCCCTCATTTACTGATTATTGTTTTTCTGTCCCAGGCTACGTAACAGGTAGTAGTACAGAACCCTTCTCAGTATTTCATTGCCATTTAACCACCACTTACCAGCTCACCTAAAAAATGGAGGAAACACTGAATATCCTCCTCCTCCCTCTGCTCCCTTACCTCCACACCTTTAATCGTAACTGCAAACAGAGAGAGAGAGAGAGAGAGATAGAGAGAGGATAATGAAATAGTGGTATGATAAATTTGAGGGCGAGTGGACTGCTTGCTCGGGTAGAGACTGAAGGAATATTTTTGTTTATCTCTGTGGGTCTGTGCGCCACCCAAACCAAGCCTTGGAAAATAGCTTCGTTAGTCTCCCTCCCTATTTCTTTGGGGAGAGAGAGAGAGAGAGAGAGAGAGAGAGAGAGAGAGAGAGAGAGAGAGAGAGAGAGAATAGGAGGGTTTGGGAAAATAAACTAATGGAAAATATTTGTAAACCAAGTAACAGAGAGAAAGAGAGAGAGAGAGAGAGATGGGAGTATGCAGAATTCACCTGGCGAAGAAGTGTGCCGAACAGGTGGAGTTTCACCTTTACGTGGAACCGATGCTCTCGTAATTTTTGGATGCTATTCCCTACCTTTCCTCCCTCTTGCCACCCCCCCCCCCCCCCTCCCCTTCCTTCTCCCTCTCCCCAGCCTTTTTCCTTCCCTTCTTTCCATCATAGCTGTTGCAATTCATTCAAAATAAATTGTATTCCTTCTATTGTCTGTAAATAGCATTAAGATTGTGTATTATTATTGTTGTTCTTGTTATTGTTGTTGTTGTTGTTGTTGTTCTTGTTGTTGTTGGAAGATATATGATGTTCTCGCCTTCATATTTCATGTAAATTATGTTGCATGCTAATAACGTTTGTCTTAGTCTGGAAATATGGCAGTAATTAATGTGTATGCGTGCGGTGTTTGCCTCCAACACCACTAACGATGTATAAGTTCATCACCTTTTTCCTTAATATATCACCACCAAGGTTCCGCTGTTAACACCAAGCTGAGGCCGAGGTTGAACCCATCTACTCGAACACCATTGATAACCCGAATACTTGGTTCTCCGTATGCAAATTAAATCATTACCCGCTCGGTGTACTTTTAATTACAGGTGCTACTTGTAAATACCGGTGCCCGCTTCTCTCTACGTAACGACACCTTTGAACTTTATCATTAACACTGGCGTAATCGTAATCGTATATTCCTTTTTTTTTTATCTTTACACTTGCACATACCAAATCCCAAGAAAATTTAATAAAAAGAAGATACTGGTAATATCAAACGTGGATAGCTTACCAATTTAAGAACCACACAGTCTTGCATAGATAAGATAAAAAAAGAAAGAAGTAATAATTAGTATTCGTAAATGTAGATATTAAAACTCCTTTGTCTTTAAATAATAGATAGATATTGCAGGGCATAATTTTTCTTCGTTAATTTCTTCTTTTCCCTCGGGGGCGTCCAGGCAGCGAGCGATCCTGGAAGAACGAGACAAATATTCACATTTTGACGCGTTCTTTTTGCGGTTAAGCCTCTAGGGGCGGGGACTGCAGAAAAAGCATTGAATTCGCCTTAAGTTACACCAGAGAGAGAGAGAGGAGAGAGAGAGAGAGAGAGAGAGAGAGAGACGATAGGGTTTAATAAGGAAGCAACTTATTGATCTGAAATTAATGTAAACAAACCATGAAGGGGATGGAGTGTATGTGTATGAGAGAGAGAGAGAGAGAGAGAGAGAGAGAGAGAGAGAGAGAGAGAGAGAGAGAGAGCACCATATTTATTTCTAATTTAAAAGGATTGTTGGTATCTACATGGACAATAGTAGTATTAGTGTTGTACCAATAGTTGTAGCCGTAGTAGTAGTCGTGGTGGTAGTGTTGTAATTGTTATTCATATTTTTACTTTTACTACTACTACTACTACTAAAACTACTACTACTACTGTTAAAATTACTACTACTACTACTACTACTACTACAACATCCGTCTTATTTTTCCCGACACACACACACACACACATACACACATTTTCATTGGCAGTAGCAATAATACATTAATGGCAGTAGTTGTATTAGTAGCAGCACCTCTTTTGGTAGCTTTGATGGCGTTTTTAGTATTCTGGTAATGGTGATGGCGGTGGTAGTGGTAGTGGTAGGAGTAGTAGTAGTAGTAGTGGTGGTGGTGGTGGTGGCAACAACAGCAGCAGCAGCGGAGGACTGGAGGAGGTGTAGTAGTAGCAGCAGCAGTAGGAGGGAGGTAGGTAGGTTCGGGTCAATACAGGTGGAGTCAGACAGGCAGGCAGGTAGGTCAGGCGGGCAGGTGAGGCGAGGTGAGGCCAGGTAGGGTCAGGTGAGCGTCATATTAATGCTCTTCAGGTGTGGACATCGCCAAGGTGGATGTTGTGGAATGGCGGACGTTTTTCCATTTTGGTTCTTTGTGAAATTGTCTTCTTTTTAATTATTTTTGTTAGTGTTGTTGATTGTTTTTTATATATCATCACAAAGGAAAGTGGAGTATAGAGAATTAAGGCAAGGCTAGGAAACGAGAGAGAGAGAGAGAGAGAGAGAGAGAGAGAGAGAGAGAGAGAGAGAGAGAGAGAGAGAGAGAGTGAGTTTCGTGAGTCATATTAATGTACTAAGAGACTAGAGGAAGGTAACGTAGGAAGGCACCACAAATCCCTCCTCCTCCTCCTTCTCCTCCTCCTCTGCACGATTATTCATGAAGGAAGCTCAAGCCGTGCCTACACCTTTTTTCCCTCCTCCTCCTCCTCCTCCTCCTCCTCCTATGTTTCTTTTTCCTTGCCAGTCTTTTGTGCCAATCCTCCTCCTCCTCCTCCTCCTTCTTGCAAAACCACCACCTTTTTGCGCTAACTCGTAGGAGGCGGAGAGAGAGAGAGAGAGAGAGAGAGAGAGAGAGAGAGAGAGAGAGAGAGAGAGAGAGAGAGAGAGAGAGAGAAAGGATAATACTAGAGTAGGTCTCCCCTCAGACTTGCTTTTATGGGTTGTTGATTTGCTTATGTTTTTGTTTAATGTGGCTTTTGTTATCGTTCTTGTTTTATTTTGTTTTGTTCAGTACTCAGCTTCTATTTTATTGTATATGTGTTTTTGTTTATATTTTTTTTAAGCTTTCGTATTGTTATTATTACTATTATTATTATTGTTATTATATTGATCATTGTTATTATATTGATCATTGTTATTATTTTATTATTTTATGACAGTCAAATGAGGGATTGAGGTTGAAATAGTTACTGATTTGCCTCCTGTCGATGGGTTTTGATTTGGTATGGAGGGCAGACGGTGGGTCGCATACAGCGTCTCCATTTAACACAGGAAAACCATTAACATGAACATCAATCAATCTCTCTCTCTCTCTCTCTCTCTCTCTCTCTCTCTCTCTCTCTCTCTCTCTCTCTCTCTCTCTCTCTCTCTCTCTCTCTCTCTCTCTCTCTCCCCTCATGAATACAGAAAAATCATAAATTACCTCTAGAAATAATAAAATATACACAAAATTATCTATTCATCTACATATCAATCATCACATACAACTACTTCTTTCTATTCTTTTCTTTACCTTTGTGTCTATCAATCTACATCTATCCACCACATTTATATCTATCCGTCGAGGTGTTTATCTATCGCGTGAGTCAATAGATCGTAATGCAAGTCTTTGGGAAAACTAACACATGCACATAGGCCTCTGAAGAGCATTATGTAGACCTAAGAGTGCGTGGCGAGGAGCACTAGGCCTACAAACGGGTGATGGGGGAGGGGAGGGGGGAGGGAATGGTCACACGGGGAGTAGATTTCCTTGTCAGGCGTCGATAATACCCAAGGGAAGAGGGGGAGGTGGAAGGGAGGGGTGGAGGTGGGTGGAGGAGGGAGGGAGAAACGCCACCTGTGTTATCTGAAGGTTACAGGGGCGGTGTTCTTCAAGCCCCTTCCTCCTCCTCCTCCTCCTCCTCCTCCTCCTCCTCCTCCTCCTCCTCCCCCCCTCCTCCTCCCCCTCCCCACATTACCCTCAGTATTGTCTCCGTGTCCCCTCACAGACCTTCCCCTCACGCTGCTGTTGTCCCTTCTCTCCCCGCCTCCTCCTCCTCCTCCTCCTCCCTCCTCCTCCTCCTCCTCCTCCTCCTCCTCCTCCTCCTCCTCCTCCTCCTCCTCCTGGATTCCCCTTGGTAACTGGTTATGAATTGGGTGTCGTGAAAGTTAAGTATATTATCTGGGGTATTCCATTTTTTTTCTTTCTCTCTCTCTCTCTCTCTCTCTCTCTCTCTCTCTCTCTCTCTCTCTCTCTCTCTCTCTCTCTCTCTCTCTCTCTTTCTCTTTCAGCGTTACTCCTTCCTCCCTCTTCTCTCACTTTTCCTTATTTTTTCCTAACACAACTTTCTATTTTTTTCCTTCACTTCTTTCCTCTCTTCCCACTTCCCCTCGGTCTCAAATCTTTCCCCTCCCAGCATCCCAACCCCGTTTCCTCTGCCTCCCCTTTTTCCCTCCCATTCCACCCTCTTTTCCTCCTTCCAAATCTTTCCCTAACCTCCACTATCTACTTGTAAAATTCAAATGTGCTTAAAAGTGAGGATATAGGAAGGGAATGTATGGAGGAAAAGGAGAAGGAGAAGGAGGAGGAGGTGTAGGTAAGTTTGTCCTCCTATCCCCTCATTCTGTCCTCTCAGCCTACCCAAGAAGAATTATATTTTTCATGAATTTAGAATGAGGGTGAACGGATGGATGGGTTTGCCCTTTTCCTCCCTCCTTCCCCTCCCTTCTTCCCCTCCCTTCCCACTCTTCTTTATTTTTCTTCCCTTAAACGTTCGCTTCTCCATTTTTTTCCATTTTTTTTTCATTCGCTCTCCTCGTTTTTTTTTTCTTGTTTTTTTCTAGTGTTCAATTTATAACGCCATCCATTGTTAGTTGTGTGGTTTTTTCCCGTCTTTACTGCCATTGCTTGTTACTCTTCTTCCGTTTTATTTTTTTTTTAATTTCCTGGCAAGAGTTTTAAGCCTTTCGTCTTCTATTTTTTTTTATTCTCTTTGCGATCTTTTCCTTTCCTTTCAAACTATGATTTATCTACACATTGCTTTTATTTTCCCCAAACCTTTCAAATTTTCTCTCTGGGAACCAAACTCTTACTCTCTGCCTCTCCTTCTCTTTCTCTCATTTCCTTGTTTACTTCTTTCTGTCCTCTACCCGTCATTCATTTTGTCCTTCCCTTCTTCCTCTCCCTCCTCCTCCCTCCCTTCCTCTCTTCCCTCCTCACTGACACCGCCTCTGCCGTTCCTCACTCCGTCCTCTGCGCAAAACAAATGTAATCCCAGGAGAGGTTTTCTATAAATCTGTGTCCACCGGGTAATTACGGGAGGTGAAGGTGCGAGGTGGAGGGTGGAGGGCGTTGGGTGCCTGAGGGTGTGTGTGGCGGGTGAAGGGAGGGATGGGGAAGAAGATGGAAGGAGGATTGTGAGCTGGCTGGTAGATGGAAAGGAAAGGATAGTGATGGGATGGTGGAAAGGAGGATTGGTTGGTTGTTTGTGGAGTTGTGGATGGAATTAGGTGGATGATGCGGTGTTTTGAAGGTGAAGTGGAGTTGAGTAAAGAAGAGAAGTGTCTGACTAAGATTTTCAAAGACCATTCTCTTCGTTTTCCTCTTTGTTTTCCTCCTCCACAAGCTATCTCTTCTTCCACAGACGCCACATCTCCCTCTGTCTCCCCT
>JAPQNM010000019.1:13238108-13245608 GCA_029783475.1 Metacarcinus magister | reverse complement strand
TTCCTCCCCTCCCTCATTTTATGCAAAAATTTGGAAGAGATTGGTCACCTTCCACCACTCATCTCCCTCCTCCTCCTCCTCCTCCTTCTCCTGCTCCTCCTCTTCTTCTTCTTTTTACTCCCTCCCCTCTCCCTCCCCCTGCGTGCCTGTTGGTAACTTATATAACCCCTCGGTCCCATCCTTCATTCCCTCTTCTTCCTCTCCTTCCTTTATTCTTGTCCTTATACATCTACATTTTATTTATTCTAATCCTCTTCTTAGCCTGCCACTTACGCTGTATATATTTTCTTTTTTTTTACTTATTTTGTTACTCTCTCTCTCTCTCTCTCTCTCTCTCTCTCTCTCTCTCTCTCTCTCTCTCTCTCTCTCTCTCTCTCTCTCTCTCTCTCTCTCTCTGTTTGTTTGTTTGTTTGTGCTTCTTGTTTGTGTTCCTCTCATTTCTTATTGCAAAACCCGAGTCCAGTCCTCTTTGTCTCCCCTCTTTTTCCCTCCAGCCTTGACCTTCTCTCTCTCTCTCTCTCTCTCTCTCTCTCTCTCTCTCTCTCTCTCTCTCTCTCTCTCTCTCTCTCTCTCTCTCTCTGTCACCACAACCACTCGAGAAAGATATTTTTAAGCCTCCTTCGTCAGAGTAAATTAAGCTATGTAGTATGGACCCTCCTCCTCCTCCTCCTCCTCCTCCTCTCCTCTTCTTCTCTTTCTCCTCCTCCTCCTCCTTTTCTTCCTCCCACAACCGCCTTCCCCTTGTGCCTTCTCTCTCACTCATCCCTCTCCTCCGTTCTCTTCCACTTTACCAACTCGTCTCCTGCTCCATCCAAACTTTCCTCCTCCTCCTCCTCCTCCTCCTCCTCCTCTTCCTCCTCCTCCTCCTCTTCCTCCTCCTCCTCCTCTTCACCATATCCTCGTTTCATGTAGCTGTTCCTGTTGCTGTCTTTTTTTTTTTTTTGAATTTTTATTACCTCCCTTGGTTGTCATGTATTTGTCTTTTCTCTCTCTTCCTATTCTCTCTGCAATTCCCTTTTTCGTTGTGTGTTTCCTTTGCTTTGTTGGGTTGGGCTTGCATTGCGTTGGACTTAAAATTGATTTGTTGTCTCTTTACATTCCTAGTTTTTTATTGTTATTATTATTTGTATTTATTTATTTTTAACTTCTTCTGTCTCTCCACTTGTTGATTGCTGTCCTCTCTTCACTTCCTCCTCCTCTCCTCCTCCTCTTCCCTTTTTTCCTCTTTTCCACCTGGTTACCTCACGTGATATCGTTTCCACTTCCACGGCCTCTTTCTTATCCTTCTTTCTTCCTCCTCTTTCGCTTTCTGTACACGACATTTCCCTCTCCTTCTTTATCTGCCATCGAATTTTGCTTCTCTTTCTTCCCTCTCTTCCTTCACGTCTTTCTATTTACTGGACTCTGCCGCCTTGCCACTTTCCACATTCCAGAATATGCAATGGAATCAGTGTAGCATTTTTATCTCCTATTTATAAATTCTCTTTGTTACAATCCATCATTTTCCTCTACGTTGCTTCTCCCCTTGTGCTGCCTTTCCTTTGCCCTTCCCTACCAGTACATTTTTGCCTTCCCCTTTCTCTTATTCGACTAATATTAAGGTTAGACGGATCCGTTTTGTGCGTACCGCTACACGCGCTTGTATCAATATTGCTGCTTCCTTCCTCTCTTGCCCTTCTGTTCCACCCTTCTCCTCTTTCCCTCGTCTCTCTTACTTACTCCCTTCCTGCGGCGCCCTTCCTCAACTCGTATCATCGTTGTGTATTGTAGTAGGGAAGCGGTGGCCCTCAGGAAGAGCCCCGCAGTCTCCGCCTTCTGCAGTAGAGGTAATGGTTTGTGTCTAATGCGAAAAATAGCTAGAAATGCGAGTGTTTGAAGGGGGGACTAAATAGCGGAGAGAGAGAGAGAGAGAGAGAGAGAGAGAGAGAGAGAGAGTGTGTGTGTGTACATTATGTAATCAGAGAAGCTTTATTTATTCTGTTTTTTATAGATTTTGCTTTGTATTATTCATTGTATGGTAATTTTGTCTTCCCATAATCTCTCTTTTTCTTCTTCTTGAGTCTCGTAATTATCTTTTTTTCGATCTCCTCCATCCTCTTGACAACTGTTCTCTTCTTCTTCTTCTCCCTCCTCCTCCTCCTCCTCCTCCTCCTCAGAACTCGTGAAGTGTCTCCAAAGTACAGCTGATGGAGTAAGTTGCCAAATCCACTCCCTCTCCTTATGCTTCCTTCCTCCTCCTCCTCCTCCTCCTCCTCCTCCTCCTCCTCCTCCTCCTCCTCCTCCTCCTCCTCCTCCTCCTCCTCCTCCTCATTCTCTCACTTCTTCCTCACTCTCCAGCCTCTTCCATCCTTTCTTTTCTTCCTCATTAATACTCCTTCCATCCTCTCGCTCTCACTCTAACCATAAATTGTGTCTTTGGTGGATGAGAGAGAGAGAGAGAGAGAGAGAGAGAGAGAGAGAGAGAGAGAGAGAGAGAGAGAGAGAGAGAGTAAACAGGAGGAGGAGGAGGAGTATTACCAGTTAGACAGGAGTGTGTGTGTGTGTGTGTTGACAACGGGGTGGGATAAACAGACCCTTCCTCCCCCTCCCTGTATGACCCAGTCTGACCTTCACCTCTGCTCTTTTCCCTCCCTCCCTATCCCTTCTTTTACCTCCCAGGCGTCTCTCTTCCCCCATCTGCTCTCTCCCCCTCCTCCCTTTCCTTCGCAAACAGTAATCCAGATGCCCCTAAACATGCCCCTCTCCCTTTGCCCTCCCCCCCTTCCCTTTCCCTTTCCCCTTAGGCCTTGCGTGTCAGGTCCAGTCAGGTCACAGTAGCCACTTGACACGACCAGTGAGACGGAAAGAGAGAGAGAGAGAGAGAGAGAGAGAGAGAGAGAGAGAGAGAGAGAGAGAGAGAGAGAGAAAAGTTTGTCTATGTTTGCTTCCCCAACTTGCCTTCCTTTAATATGGTTACTACTACTACTACTACTACTACTACTTTTTTTACTTCTACTCACCTTTGGCACCTGAATTATTTACTCTACGCCAGATAACGCAATATTGGCGCATTGCTACACACTCGCGCGTCTTTTGTTAACACTACACACTGTTACAGCCATAATAATTTCTCCATTCCCTCTCCACCACCGCCATCACAGTCACCACCATGCCTCCTCCTCCTCCTCCTCCTCCTCCTCCTCCTCCTCCTCCTCCTCCTCCTCCGTAACAATAAGGTCTTCGCGGTAGGAGATGAAAGGGACAAAGCAAACAATGACTGAGGGACACACACACACACACACACACACACACACACACACACACACACACACACACACACACACACACATACACATACATGCGTTCTAATGCTCTATTAATACCACCACCACTACTACTACTACTACTACTACTACTACTACTACTACTACTATTACTATTATTACTATTATTACTATATTATTATTATTATTATTATTATTATTACTACTAATACTAACACATTTTGCAAGGACTTAAGGATATACATTAACCTTGCTAATTATTCGACTGTAACTTAGCTTATGATAACGCCTCATGATGATCAATAAATGGCATGAGAGAGAGAGAGAGAGAGAGAGAGAGAGAGAGAGAGAGAGAGAGAGAGAGAGAGAGAGAGAGAGAGAAACGTAATTATAAGCTCCACTTTGTAGTTTACCGGCAGGAATTTGGGGAATGTATTTAAGATTATGAAACTTTACATAATAATAAAGAAAGGAAAACAAAAAGAACAACATTATTGACTTGAAAACGCGCCAGGAAAATAAGGAAGGAATTAGAGAGAGAGAGAGAGAGAGAGAGAGAGAGAGAGAGAGAGAGAGAGAGAGAGAGAGAGAGAGAGAGAGAGAGAGAGAGAGAGAGAGAGAGAGAGAACACGAGTTATGAAGACAGGAATGTATAAACGGTAAAGGGGAAAGAAGGGGTCATGTAGGAGGAAGGGGAAAGAGTAAGAGGGGGAGGGAGGGGGCGCTGACCCTCACAGATTGGACCATACCGTGCTCCCAGGACCACCTTAATCACGCAGCTGGACACAGGTGGTCACGCTTGCCTTACAAATAGTGGTAGCAGTGGTGGTAGTTGTGGTGGCTTGCCTTACGCTAATGGTGGTTGACTCAAAGGGGGGGAGGTAATTACACTTTGTTGTAGTTAGTGATTGATGTTAGTAATTATGGTTGTGGTTGTTGTTTGATAGTATAGGAAATTGTGGTTATATTGTGATTAATTAGGCATTGGTTATAGATTGTGGTGGTGGTGGTGGTGGTGGCGGTGGCTTATAGGAAGCGAGGGAGTAATGACAAGGTGGAGTAGAGTGGAGTAGTAGTGGTGGTAGTGGTGGTGGTTGTGATGAAGGTTATGTGAGTGGGAATAGTGGTGATTATAGCAAGAGTGATGGAGGTTGATGAGGGTACGAGTGGTGGTGGTGGTGATGGTGGTAGTAGTGGTGGTGGTGGTGGTGGTAGAGGCAATGATGATGATGATGGTTGTGATTGTGGTAGTAATAGTAATAGTTGTTGTTTTTGTTGGAGTTCCTATTTCATTCTCGTTATGTTATTATTTTCTTTGTGTATATATATATTTTCTTCTTTACCTTCTCTGTATCAGTTGTCCAGAGAAACTATTATTACTGTTATTACTATTGTTGGTGGTAGTTAGTATTATTATTATTCTTGTTGTTGTTGTTGTTGTTGTTGTTGTTGTTGTTATCAGGGACGTGGGGTGGGAAGGATTAAGTTTGGAGTCATTAATTGTTGTTGTTTTGATGGCTGACAATGTTTATTAGAGTTTGTGTGATTTGTTTCCTGTATTGGCGTGTATGTATGATTTATTTATTTACTTATTTATTTACCTTTAACTTCATATAACAGTTATTAATATTCCCCGTGATATACAGTTTCCAAATATTCACAGTTCAGTTTTTTATCCCAATATAAATAACCATCATTCCATATCCCCTTATTTTTTATATTGTTTAGTGTCCCTGTGAGTCTTTGTCTTCGTTCTGTATCGCTCTTTTTGCTCGTTATAAAGGCCACACGTCTATCACATTCTCTTCTACCCATCCTCGTCTCCCTTTTCATTTTTGTGTCCCTCCCCCGCGGCCCCAGCTGTCTAGCCGCCCGTCACAATGGTCTTATTATGAAGATGGGACAAGTTTCTCATAGGGAGCGATGGATGGATGCCTATCTTCGTTTTTTCTCCGCCCTTCATCCGTCCCTCCCTTTCCTTTCCTTCTTCTCTGTCTCTCTCTTCTTCCTCCCGTCCTCTCGTCCTTGCGCATCCCTCCCGAAGGTCTGGGTGTCACGTGACCGCCTCGCCATAGGTAATTTATTTCCTCTTTATCAGTCGAAGGCGAACAGGTAATCAAAATGGAAATGTGTGTGGCTTTGATGAGGTGGAAAATGAGGGTTTTGTTCCTGTAGACCTGTTGATGTCTTGTTCTGAGTGAGTTGGCCACACGAGACCTTTCAATTCCTTTCCTCCTTCAGGTTTTTTATTTGTCTTTTATTTTTATTTATATTCGTACTGCTGCTTTCTCTTTCATATACTACTACTACTACTACTACTACTACTACTATACTACTACTACTACTACTACTACTACTACTACTACTACTACTATTATCGCTACTACCACCAGCAATGCGTCCGTTACTACAACAACCACTATTTTAACTGCTACAACACCAATAACTGCGACAGCTACTTTAGTGTACGCTGCAACATAACACTTAAAAAATGCCTATGTTCAGTTCATATTTTTTCCGATGACCAGCTCGGCTCAGCTGGTCCATCTCGGCACCGAATGTGTTATTATTTGAGACCGAAATTAAAAAGTCGCTTCCGGCGAATAAAATATATATATATGTAAAAAAAAAATAATAATTGAGTGACCGGTAGTAGTTTATATTTTTATACTTTTTTTTTATTTTTTCTTTTACGTGGCTCTGGAATTTCGCGTTTTAAAATTTACTGCGAAAATATTTGTAGTAAAAATATGTATTAATTGTATCGAAGGTCGCTCATGGAACTGAATGTTTTGTTGCTGATACTATTATTGATGAATCTTATTATATTTATTATTGATATTATTGTTATTATCATTATTATTATTATTATTATTATCATCATTATTATTATTAACGTCATCACGGTTAACAGAATTCATATTTTTTCACCATTTAAAAACTTAATTAGCACTACAGACTACTAATTAACTTGCATCTCACCTGAGTTCAACCATTGTCTTACTTTTCTTTTATACACACACACACACACACACACACACACACACACACACACACACACACACACACACACACACACACACACACACACACACACACGTAGAATCATCATATATTCAGTTATCAATTTCCCGTCCTGGTCTCGCAGGACACTCGCCATTCCTTGAGCATTATTTATCCAGTTTTCGGAGACGTTCAGGTGACGATCCATGTTTTATTTAGGTCAGTTTGAGCGCGTCTTGTGTACTTATTTATTGGTCACATTCATCTTTTTCCTGCTTTATGTTTTCTTGTTCAATATTTATACAGAATTTATACTTGTTCATGTCTGGTTGTTTGGTGGGTGGGTGAAGTTTGGTCGTCACTCACTCACACACACACACACACACACACACACACACACACACACACACACACACACACACACACACACACACACACACACCCCTGAGAATACGGTGTGAGGGGACGATCTGCATACACGTGTGGCAGGTAAACAGGCAATGACCTCGTGGGTGTATTTTTTACTAATCAATTATTAACTTCACTCTTTTTTATCTCTCTCTTTTTTTCTTTCTCGATTACTGGGTTTATATAATTCATTTTTATATCCAGTTCTTATGTGGAACTATCTGGTTTGCAAGAGTGTTTGTAAGTATTCCTGTATCTCTTTCTCTCTTTCTCTCTCTTACTCTCTTTCTCTCTCTCTCCACACACACACACTCCACACTCACACTCACGCCCCTTCCCCACGCGACATGGGAGTGAACGAAGCCGAAGTCAGTGTTGAACATGACAAATGGATGCAAAGTCATGTCTTCAGTTGCCATAACGTTAAGCTTCTGCCGTATTCGGTGCCCTGTCAGACAATGGCGCCTCTCCTATGGGACCTGTAGACCGTAATGGAGAGTTGTAAGGGTTATCTACAGGCCTAAATGCCCTGTAGGTGTCCGGGCAGGTAGGGTGGCGTTATAAATCGGAGGTGTACTCGTCCGTTCCCCTCGCTATAGCCTTGTCTTCGGATTAACTTATGAGCGGTGGATGGGTAGAATGGCTTGGTGGTGGTGGTGGTGGTGAGTGGAAATAATTGTGGTGTATAGCGGTGGAGTGTAATTGTTGTGGTGGTGGTGGTGGTGGTGGTGGCTTTGTTTTGATTGTGGTTTGGATGTAATTGTTGTTGTTGTTATCTAGGTGGTGGTGGTGGTCTCGTCCTCGTCATTGCTTTCGTCAGTAGGGT
>JAPQNM010000019.1:13210608-13233108 GCA_029783475.1 Metacarcinus magister | reverse complement strand
TTGTTCTTCTTTTTCTTTTTGTTTTCTTCTTTTTCTTCGTCCCTACTATGTGTGTTTCTTTACTTAGGTTTTATTTTTTCTCTCCTTTATCCTTCCTCGCTCTCTTCCTAATTCTCTCTCTCTCTCTCTCTCTCTCTCTCTCTCTCTCTCTCTCTCTCTCTCTCTCTCTCTCTCTACCATATTTTTTTTTCTTAGTTTTTTTCGCAATTTCCCTTCACTTTTTGATGTTTCCATTACCTTTCTTCCATCATCCGTCTTCAGAACTTTTTAATTATAACGAAGACTTCTTTTTTATTATTTTTTTTGGGGGGCGGGGAGAGTTGGGGGGGGGGGGGAGGGGGGGAGTGATAATATGCCTTGCCTTTCTTATATTATATTTCGTCTTACTTTACGTTTTTCTTTCACTTTGTTTCGTTATTTTTACATTTTTTTTATTATTATTATTATTATTTATCATCATCTTCATTATTTTTTTTTTTTTATCATCTTTCTCATCATAATGCTTCGCCATCTTTTCACTTAACGTCTTTTTTTAACTCTTTTTTTTTCTTTGATAATTTACATTCTTAATACATTTTTTAGATGAAAGATTAAAGGCGGTTATATTCTCCTCTCCCACCTCCTCCTCCTCCTCCTCATCCTCCTCCTCCTCCTCCTCCTCCTCCTTCTTCTCCTTTCCTTCTCTTTTCCTCTCATCATCTTTGTTTTTCCTCTATATTTTAACCATTTCCTTAATTTTTCTACCTCCTCCATCTCCTCCTTTTCATTCACCATTTTTCAGTCTAACCTCTTTTCCTATTCCTCACTTAAACGATTTTCCTTGACCATAACCTCCTTTCATTCCTCCTTTCTTCTCCACTTTCCTCTTTCCACCTCCACACTCCTTCTTCCACTCACTTCACCAACCACCACCTTTATCATCATTCTTCCTATCACCTTCCTTCTTATTCTTCCTTGCTCCTATTTCTCTCCGCGGCGTTGGTGAAGATGGCAGCCCTAACGATTTTGCCATTTTTTCCCATTACCTCCTTAATCTCAATGGATGAAGCTGCCTCGGTGTTAGTCCATCGGCGGATCCCAGCGACGCGCGCCTGGTTTTCTTGGGTTCTTGCCGGATTTAGAGGGAAGTATCGGCTGGAAGAGTCTGGTTAGGTCGTGCAGGGCGATAAGGAGTCTGTGAGGGAAGGAGTGAAGGTGGTGGTGGTGTAATGTTTTGAAGGCTGTGGAGGAAGGAGTGAAGATGCGCAAAGAATTCACGGAGGAAAGTGTGTCATTGAAAGAGTTTGAGAAAAATATATGGAACGTTTTGTATATATAAAAAAAATATATTAATTTAAATTGTTTGTATATTTGTGTATTTATTCCTTTTTTGTTTTAACCTCATTTTAAAAGCAGCAATATTTCCAGGAAGCTTTGTTTTTTTAGATAGAGAATGTTTAAAGAATTTCGTTAGTAGAAAATTATTAAAGTTATAATTCTTTTAAAGACTCTTACATTTAGAGAAACAAAAATGTAATGATGCAAATACTTATTACTGAAACTAAGGCAATAGTAATAGTAGTATTTATTGTTGTTGTTATATATATACTGGCAGTAGTATTGGTAGTTGTAATAATAATAATAATAATAATGATAATAAAAGTAATAGTAGTAATAAGAATATCATCACAATTCCATAAAGCCGTAAAACAAATCATCCTTTCCTTATAATACAAACTAACATTCCTCGCAAGATTGGAACTCCTTACAAACTTTCTTATTGTGACAGAAAACATATTTTTTCTTTTATTCATCTTTACATCCATTAATATCTTAGCAGCGTTGAACAAAGCATTCTGATAGATTGACTGTGTGTGTATGAGAGAGAGAGAGAGAGAGAGAGAGAGAGAGAGAGAGAGAGAGAGAGAGAGAGAGAGAGAGAGAGAGAGAGAGAAGGCCATTGACACGCTTCATATATTGATCTGATGGTTTTTTGTTCATTCTTATACATGATCCACTCGGCGCCTTCATTATATTTTTGCTATCTTTCCTCCCTCCCCTAGAGTCATTTTAGTGTGGACTTTTATGACTCCTTCCTCCTCCTTTATTTTTTTCTTCCTTTTCCTCCACAAGTAACAAAACAATCTCTACTCTTAAGTCTCAAAATTTTTTATCCATATTTCGTGAATCTTTTTAAAACTTTACATTGGATTTTATGTTTTTCTTTTCTCATTAATTCAAGTGCTTTTTTTTCACAAACTTTCCTGATTCTTTTTACTTCGCACCACACGTGACCTTGGCAGCTTTAAGCCTAAAGAACCTAAGGAGAGGAGAGAGAGAGAGAGAGAGAGAGAGAGAGAGAGAGAGAGAGAGAGAGAGAGAGATAACAGTAACAACACACACAACAACATGGCAAAAAATCAATAAAGACCAATTCAGTGCATTCTATCTGCATGCCATTTCAAGGTGACGAGTTGAAGCGAATCATAGGTGGAGGGAGTGGAAGGTGTGGAGTGTGGAAGGGAGTGAGTTAGCCGTATGGGACGGACAGAGGGACAAATTGCGGGGGTTGGTAGATGGATGGTCGAGTCTCCGGGCAAATGGAAGGGTTAGAGGGAAGGAGAGAGGAATGAGGGGGAGGAAGGGTGGGGAAGAAGGAGAGGGGGATTAGAAGAGGAGGTCTGATGGTAGAAATGGAGGTAGGGATAGAAGTAGGAGGTTGGATGATGGTTGGGAAGGGAGGGAGTGGGTGAGGAAGACTGGTAAGGAAACGTATAAGGAAGAGGAGGAGGAGGATATGAAGGAAGGTCTGGGAGGCATCCAAGGAGTGATCAGGAGAACAATCTTACTTACTCCTTCGAGGGTGACAAGGCGGTGGAGGAAGAGGACAAGGAGAAGGTGGAGAAAACAGCAGAAACTATGCATAACAAATGAGGGAAGAACGTAAAGAAAGGACGCTAAAATAGTACCGCAAATAATGGAAACTGTCAAGGAAGTCAAACTGGGATAGAGAAGAAAAAAAATGCAAAGTCACTCTCAGGAAGACAAGCATGAGGCAGCAATCGTAAATATAAACACAAACTCGTGTATATGTAAAAATAACAAACAAACAGAAGCAAGAGAATCCGAAACATAAAACAGGACGGCAAATACTGGAAGCAAATAAATAAGTAAGAGAGATAGAGAGAGGGAAAAAAAAGAGAGAGTCGTAAGTCAAGTCAGGGCACGAGGAGTAGGTGGTGGAGGTGGTGTTGGGGAGGGGGAAGGTAAAGGGGGTTTGTTTGCACACTCTCAGCCGCGCGTCGTCCTCGCCTCATCCCGTGTTGGGCGACGATAAAACCCACGACGACGATGTTAATGGCGAGGCGACGAAGGTGACCAACAGAGGGAGTGAAGGAGGAAAGGCCGCGTCTCGCCCCGCCTCGCTACGCCGCCCTACAAACCTTAACATTGAATGCCTGTTTGTCCGGGGAGAAAAGTCTTTAAGCCGTGTATTGAAAGCTGGTCCCCGTCTCTCTGCAGTTGCTCTCTGTGTCTGTGGCCCCCTGGGTGTGTGGCGGGGCTCCCTGGGGTGGCGCGCGGCCCCCCTGGTGGTGGTGGGGCCTTGACGGGGCGTGAGGGGAAAATAAGTGGAGCCCAGGGAGGCCCCGACACACCGCTCAATAGGTAATTCCCGGTTATCACCATATGTTGGCCGCGACCCTGCGGTGGTGGACTTTGTGTGGTGGTGATGACTAGTGGTGGTGAGGTGACCTGTGGCGGCGGTGATGACATGAAGTGATGGGCGTGTTTGTGACCCGTGGAGGCGGTGTTACTGGTGTTGGTGTTGTCAGTGGTGGTGTTGATACTGGTGGTAATTACGTTGGTGGTGAGGGTGCGTGTAATGGTGTTAATAATGATGGTGGTGTTGGTGGTGGTTGTTTGTAAGGAAAGGGGGACGTTGTGTTGATGGTGATGATTATGGTGATTGTGTCAGTGGTGGTGATAATGATGTTAAAAAGTAGTGGTGTTGATGGTGGTGACGGGGGTGGTGATGGCAGCGGCACCCGAGGTCGTTGGTTCGTTCCCGTAACAATTCGTTGCGTCCCCCAGAAAAAGATAACGACGACATGTTATTAAGAAGAGAGCGATGACGGGAACACTGAGGAAGGAAGAAAAGAAAGACGACGAGGAGGAGGAGGAGGTGGTGGTGGTGGTGGTGGCTCTGTAAGCGGTCGAGTCTGATGTGCGGAACTTGACCACACACACACACACACACACACACACACACACACACACACACACACACACACACACACACACACACACACACACACACACACACAACAAATTAATAGTGCTCCCATCAACCGCCATTACTGCCGCATTCTTCCCACCCACCGCCTCTCCGCACCTCACTGCTGCTCCCTCGCCTCAGACACACAAGACACAATGCCGACTCTCATGTTAGACTGAAAAAATCATAAATATACCTACCCAGCCTACCGGAGCCAATGAGCGCCTTTCTTGAGGGTTAGAAGAGGAGGAGGAGGGAGGGAGGGAGGGCGAGGGATGGAGAATTTGAGTGAAAAGACCACTGAAAAAGCCTTGTCGGATGGTGCCTTGAATGTGTGAGCTTCAACCGCGCTTCCCTCACTTTCTTTCATCGCGAGCAAATAGCTTTTAATGAAGCCCTGATAGCTTGCCTCGACCCTTGAAAAAAGACGCCCTGAAAACATCAACAAAGTGCGTAATCCTCGCCCATTGATGTAAAAGCGTCAATGGGTATATGTATGTATGTCTAGCCGTCCCTTCCCTCCCTCCTTCCCTCTCCCTTTCCTCCCTCCCTCCCTTTACTTGCCCTTCCCTCTCCCTCCTACTGTCTCTCCCTTTGCTGCCTTGTTGCCGTTGTTCCCACCTACCTCCCTTTCCCCCCTTCCCCCCTCCCTTCCCTCTACCTTCCCCTATCCTCCTCCCTCCACCACCACCAGGACGCTCCTCCACACTTTTCATTACTCGTGTCTGTCGGTTGTTTTTGATCCTCCCGCGTCCGCTCCCTATTCTCTCTCTCTCTCTCTCTCTCTCTCTCTCTCTCTCTCTCTCTCTCTCTCTCTCTCTCTCTCTCTCTCTCTCTCTCTCTCTCTCTCTCTCTAACTATTTTTTTCCAACTTTCGTAATCTTTGTCCTCTTCCATTATTTTCCTCCTCTTCCTCTTCCTCCTACGCCTCCTCCTCTTACGGATTCTTGCTCTCCTCCAGTCTCTCCCTCATGTCTTGACCTTCCTCTCCTCCTCCTCCGCCTCCGCCTCCGCCTCCTCCTTCCTTCTACAAACAAGCCTCTTTTATTCCTTTCTAAGGCCGCCTCCTCTCGCTCTCCCTCCGCTTTTTATCCTTCATTTTACATCCGCTTTTCTTTCGTGTCAAACGCCTTTTTGTCTTTCTCTTTCATTATTTTGTTTCCTTCCTCCCCCTCCCCCCCTCCCTCCCTTTCCTCCCTCCTCCTTATACAAGCAAAGTTCGTTTTTTTCTTCTCTTTGTCTGCGCGACCTTAGTTTGTTATTCTATTTATATTTGTCGTGTAGTTTGGTTGTGTTTAGGTCGTGGTCTCCCTGCTATTCAGTGAGGGTAAACTTTCTGCCTCCTCGTCTCTGCCTCCTCGTGCCTCGATCTTGCCTCCTCCTGTTACACACTGTCTTCTTGCAACGCCTCGTTATGCAACTCTTTTATCTCTTTTTCTCCTCCTTCTTATCCCTTTCCCTCATCGTATCCTCTTAGTCGTCCTCTCATTTCTACTCATCGCTCTAATTTTCCTCCTCCTCCTCCTCCTCCTCCTCCTCCTCCTCCTCCTCCTCCTCCTCCTCCTCCTCCTCCTCCTCCTCCTCCTCCTGCTCCTGGAAGCCGCCCACTACAACCTCTTTCCCAGTCCAGTAATTTCCTCTTGGTCGATTCATGTTCCTGGTTGACTGATCGCTCCCCCTTGTGGCCCTGCGGAGGTCATTTTGGGCGAACCAAGCTCCGTTCTGGTTGAGTGGTTGAAGCCTAATTCTGGTTGACTGGAGGCTACGTTCGGTCGACCTGAGCCCGTGTCCTCGGCTTTAACGACCACCCAAAAGAGGGAATTTTTCGCGCGGTATCTTGTCTATCTTTAAACGGGAGGGAGGAAAGTTACAAAGAAAAAAGTATTGCTTCTTTCAGTTTTACATCCCTCCAACCCTCCAACCCTCTCTCCTCTCCCGCCTCTCCTCTCCTCTCCTCTCTTCTGTCCTCCTTCTTCTTCTCTTACTTCCAAGAATCCTCCACCTCGTTATCCTCCTCCTCCTCCTCCTCCTCCTCCTCCTCCTCCTTTTTACCTTTTCGGCCCTGAAGGCATTGAACACGTTTATCCTTTATCATGTTTACCTTTTACCTAATTAGTAAAGGATTTTACCTGTTAAATTTGAGTTAATTATTTTCCTTTTTGCTGTTGCTTCAAGTTGTTGTATTTTTTTTCTTATTGATGCTAGACAGAGGCAAGGTGAGGCCTCTCTCTCTTTTTTTTTTTTTTCTCTCTCTCTCTCTCTCTCTCTCTCTCTCTCTCTCTCTCTCTCTCTCTCTCTCTCTCTCTCTCTCTCTCTCTCTCTCTCTCTCTCTCTCTCTTCCCCTATGTTTACTAACTTAACCCTGACCAACCTACTTTCCTCCTCCTCCTCCTCTTCCTCCTCCTCCTCCTCCTCCTCCTCCTCCTCCTCCTCCTCCTCCTCCTCCTCCTCTAAGATCAGTTCTAGTAGCAAGAAGGAGAATGGGAGGAGGGAGAGGAGGAAAAGAAAGCAGAGGAGGAAGAACAAGCAGTAAGAGGCCCTGCAGGAGAGAGAAACGGAAGAAGAGAAGAGGAGAATGAAGAGAGGGAGAGAGAAAACGGGGAGGACTTTAAGAGGAAGAGAGTAAGAAAGGCGGAAAGAATAGAAGTGTGGAGAGAGAGAGAGAGAGAGAGAGAGAGAGAGAGAGAGAGAGAGAGAGAGAGAGAGAGAGAGAGAGAGAGAGAGAGAGAGAGTCGAGGGGGTGAGGTAGCGTGTACAGAATGAGGAAATAATACAAAAGAATTCGAGAGGAAGAGAGAGAGAGAGGGGGGGTTTTGTGTTCAAAATGGGAGCTGTAATGTATAACAAGAGAGAGAGAGAGAGAGAGAGAGAGAGAGAGAGAGAGAGAGAGAGAGAGAGAGAGAGAGAGAGAGAGAGCAATGCAAGTATATGTATGCAGAGACACGAAATACAATATATTCTGAAAAAGCAGGACAAACAGGAATATTGGGAGGGACTAGTGTGAAGGAGGAGGAGGAGGAGGAGGAGGAGGAGGAGGAGGAGGAGGAGGAGGAGGAGGAGGAGGAAGAGGAGGAGGAGATATCTGAGGGTGCCTTGAGTCAACAGTGGAAGGCCAGCTGCTCCTCCCTCCGTGACCCGGCGAACTGTCAACAGTGAATAGTGTGTGTGTGTGTGTGTGTGTGTGTGTGTGTGTGTGTGTGTGTGTGTTCTCGCATATCACTTCGTTTCCGGGAGGGGAGAGGAGGAGGAAGGAGAGGTTGTGGAGTGGGTGAGAGAAGAGAGGAAGGAGTGAGAGGAGACAGGATGCAGGCGGCCAGGTGGTGGAAGGAAATCAAAAGTAGTAGTAGTAGTAGTAGTAGTAATAGTAGTAGTAGTAGTAGTAGTAGTAGTAGTAGTAGTTAGGAAGGCAGTGCTGGTATGGTTGATAGAGGTTCAGAGTTTCAAAAATCAATCAACTTTAGAATTGAGAAAGAATAGAAAGGATTTGTTTACAATCAGAACACAAATGATGCGTCGGAATTAATGACAAAAATAAGGAGCAAGTGAATAATGTCTAGTGTTTCATGTGGATGGAAATAATGATAGTGAAAAAAAAAATATATGTAACGAAATGAAGAAAAGAAGAAAAAAAAAGAGAATAAAATGAAAAAATGAAATGACATATATATTGCAACTATTGAACACCAAGATTAAAGGGAAACGGAGATCACAGAAGCAGTTTGATTGGCCCAACGAACGAACGAATGAACGGACGAACGGTAAAGCTTTGCAGGTATATATCGGAACTGTACCGTATTTTAATAAAGCCAATAGGAAAGGAAAGAAAGAAAAAGAAATAATTTAATACATATTCCTTTTAGCCTGAAGAAAATGGGATTGACATGCTGGTTTCTCGTCTTTTTCGTTAAATATTCCCAATCGTCAAACTTGGTAGAGTTAAATTAACCTAAATTAATACCATTTTCTCTATTCTGATCTCAAGGGAGACGAGTATATACCAGACGATGATAATTTATGGGAACAAATTAGAGGTGAAGGCGAAATATTGGAAGGGAAAAAGTATTGAGTTCAGAATAATACCGGATCGAAGGAGAACAGGAAATATCAGTCTATATATATATTTCATACCCGTTGTAATGTATGGAAAATAGTGGAGGATTATTTCATATTCTTAGGTCAGAGAGAGAGAGAGAGAGAGAGAGAGAGAGAGAGAGAGAGAGAGAGAGAGAGAGAGAGAGAGAGAGAGAGAGAGAGAGGGAGAGAGAGAAAGAAAAAAGAAGCTTGTTAACAATGATATCTCTGGACTGAAAACAATGTGACGTCTTCAGACCTATTAAAGATATAAAAGAAAGCTGCGTTTGTAAGTCATTGTTAGCGTGAAGAGACTTGAACACTGCTTGAGTCAGCGCGTAAGAGAGAGAGAGAGAGAGAGAGAGAGAGAGAGAGAGAGAGAGAGAGAGAGAGAGAGAGAGAGAGAGAGAGAGAGGTTGATTTCACACACATCTACACCCAAACAACATTGATCATAGGGAATAAAATATCACACAGAGCATAAACAAAGCACCTTTATTGTATTTTGCCAGCCAGCACTATAGATTTGACGTGCTGGGGGGGGCGGGGCAGCAAGCGAAAAGGGGTGGGTGGGCGGGTAGATAATTTTTCATTGACCAAAGGGTGAAAGGGGGATGATGAATGTTACTATAGAAGAGAAGAAGAGGGAAGGGTCGAGGAGTAACCTAAGTAAGAGAAGAACATAAAGAATAATATAAAGTATAAAATAAATAAAATAAAAAAAAAGAACAAAGATAGGAGGTGAAGGAGACACAGAAACCAAGGGAAGGAGGCCATGGAATGAGGTAAGTAAGAAATAAATATAAAAAAAAAGAGAACTAGTGGAGAAAGCGCGATTGGAAGGAAGGAGGGAAGGAAGGAAGGAAGGGAAGGGGGGAGAGGAGGAGGAGGAGGAGGAGTAAGTGTGGAGGGAGAAACATTAACCCACAAACAGTGACCGAGTTGGTGGCAGTAACCAACACCTGCATTCCACTGTGGACACCAGCAGGAGGCGCTGAAGGAGGAAGTGGAGGAGGGGGAAGAGGCACTGGAGGAGGAGGGGGGGGAGGTACTGGAGGAGCTGTGGTCATGTTGAGGGAATTTGGCGGTCACTGTGTCTTGTGGAAGGGAGGGAAGAGGGGAGGAAGAAGGGGAGGAAGAGAGGGAGGAGGAGAGAAATAGAACTAGGTTGCAGGTTATGATGTTATTGTGTGTGTTTTACTTCAGTTTTATTTCTTCTCTTCTTTCTTTACTCTTTTTATTTTTATTCTTTTTTTTTTTCTTCAGATTGGGTTTGTTTGTATATTGATTTTCTTTGAGGTTCATGTATGACAGATTTTATTTTGGTTTTCATTTCATTATTTTTTTTCTCATATTTTTCCTCGTTTATTTTCTTCCTTGCATGCTTTATCACTGTATATTTTTTTTTCTCGTCGTTCCTGTGTTCACTCCTCCAACTTGTTTCTTATCTTTGTGTTTCTTTTTTGTATGTCTCATCTTTATTGGCCTTACACACACACACACACACACACACACACACACACACACACACACACACACACACGCACACACACACGCACACGCACGCACATTCCCTTTCATCTATTTATATCTCGTCCTGTACACCGTAATAACATAATAATGACAAAATACCTTAATAATAGACGTCACGTGACTGCGATCCATCAATTTAGATCAGTAAAGAAAATAATAATAATAATAATAATAATAATAATAATAATAATAATGATAATAATAATGATGGTAAAACACAGTAAAAATGTAGTTGTTTTCTTGACCACAACAAGTTCAACGTAGAAGTGGATCAAAGGGAGGGAGGGAGGGAGAGAGGGAGTGATTGTGGCGGAGGGAGGGAAGGGATGGGGAGGGAAGGGAGGGAAGGGGAGCTTAGGTTGCACAGTCATCCTTCACCGCACTTATTATTTGGCCTTTTGTTCTCTCTTCTTTACCCGTCCTCGCGCGCCCATGCACATACACACACACACACACACACCACACACACACACACACACACACACACACACACATACACACACACACACATATACACACACATATACACACAGACACGACATCAGCTACAACAACAACACACCACTCACTAATCATGACAACACACACACACACACACACACACACACACACACACACACACACACACACACACACACACACACACACGAACACACGAACACGAACACCTCGACACACACGCACGCCCCACAACAACCACACTCACGCAACGCCAAACAGAGACAGAGTAAAGGAAAGCATAAATCCTTTTAGCTGGTAACCGAATCCTCTACTTTTCTCATTAAACTCCGAGTAAGGGGGAACTCGATTCTCTGTTCCCTGTCTCCTGGGGGAATTCGAGGCTGTTTTTCGCGATGCTGTGGAGTTGTCGATCTTCTCACGGCTGTAATCTCTCCCTCCTCTATGAACCCGAAAAGGAAGACGAGCAGAAAAAGGCAATGCTAAGGGAGATGGATGGAAGGAATGGTAGAAGCAAGGAAGAGAGAGAGAGAGAGAGAGAGAGAGAGAGAGAGAGAGAGAGAGAGAGAGAGAGAGAGAGAGCCAAGAGGTGCGAAATATTAGACAAAGGAGGAAAACGATATAAGAATGAACGTAGGAGAAATGTTGGAATGTCGAGGGGAAGATGAGGAAAAGGGAAGGAATGTCAGGCAAAGGAAGGAAGGAAGGAAAATAGGGAAGGGAAGAGAGAAAGATGGATAGGAGAAGGAGAACATATTGAAGAAGAGGAGGAGGAGGAGGGAAGGAAGGAAGCATTGCAAGAGGTAATGGAGAGACGGAGGGAAGAGGCGTTGCATAGCATGTTTGTCTCCATTAATCACTTTCAGTCCTTAATATTATACTCTCACCCTCCCCCCCCCCTTCCTATCCTTCCTATACTCTAACTCCTCCTCCTCCTCCTCCTCCTCCTCCTCCTCCTCCTCCTCCTCCTCCTCCTCCTCCTCCTCCTCCTCCTCCTCCATTAGTTTCTCACTCCCTCACACTTCCTTCTTCCTTTCCTTATTTACCTTAATTTTTCTCTGTACCTTGACACTTCCCCTTCTACCTCCTCCTACACACACACACACACACACACACACACACACACACACACACACACACACACACACACACACACACACACACACACACACACACACACACTTACACACACTTACACACCACCTTTCCCCTTCTTCATTTGCTCACTTAACACTTCCTCCAGTCATTCCCTTCACCTTCAAATGTATCTCTGAGACACACACCACACACACACACACACACACACACACACACACACACACACACACACACACACACACACACACGTCACCTTTTTTATATATTTTTCTCTAACTAACTCGTCCTTTCCCTTCCCATTACCTCTCCTATACCTCACCCCTTTCCTTTCTCCTCTCCTCCCCTCTCTACCCTTCTCTTCTCTCCTATTTTCTCATCTTCCCTCTTCCTCTTCTTTCCTCTCTTCTTTCCTCTTCCTCTTCTCTCCTCTTTCCTCTTCCCTCCTCCTGCCTTCCGTGACCCTCTGCCTCTCCTCTCCGCGGGCTGTGTGGAGACCTCACTATTTTAGGCTCGTGTTAATTAGGTCATATTTATCAGGACATATTTGATCATTTATAGCTCCCGCCAGCTTTATTTACATACATGAATAGGGAATGTTGTGTGTATTATGTGAGTGTAGCTTTGTATAATGTAAAGCGCGTGAATCTGAATGTATAATACGCTGCCTTCTATTGAATTGTGTGTGTGAGTGTATGAGAGAGAGAAAGAGAAAGAGAGAGGTGTGTGGGGTGTTGAATTCTCTCTATTCCCTCCTTCCTTGTTAATTTACTTCATGTGCTTTATTAATATTGTTTAACTTACATGTTTTTTTCTTTTTATTTACAGGTAAGATGAAGGAAAGGTCGTGGTGGTGGTGGAGCCCAGGTGATGCCAGGCTGTGCACTACTGATGGTGAGCATAATGATGATGATGATGATGATGATGATGGTGATGGTGATAGTGGTGGTCCCTTGTAATATTGAGTGTATAGGGAGATTTGTTTTTTTTATATTAGCCCTCCTCCTCCTCCTCCCCTCCTCCTCCTCCTCCTCCTCCTCCTCCTCCTCCTCCTCCTCCTCATCTCATACACGTGGCTCACCGTAAAACTTATAGTCTATTTTTCCTCCCTTTCCTGTCTCCCTCTCCCTTCCTCTCTCTCTCTATATGAGCTGTTCCCTCCGGCCCCCTCTCTTTCCTCTACTCTCTCTCTCTCTCTCTCTCTCTCTCTCTCTCTCTCTCTCTCTCTCTCTCTCTCTCTCTCTCTCTCTCTCTCTCTCTCTCTCTCTCTCCTCCCGCCCCCCCATCCAACTCCCAACTTGGACCAATTTCCGATGTACCATTTGCCTGATGTCTCACAGTGGGAGGAGGAGGAGGAGGAGGGGAAGGAGGAGGAGGAGGAGGTGTAGGGAAGAGCGCCATGGAGGTGACACAGCTTGTTCCCCCCCTCTCTCTCTCTCTCTCTCTCTCTCTCTCTCTCTCTCTCTCTCTCTCTCTCTCTCTCTCTCTCTCTCTCTCTCTCTCTCTCTCTCTCTCTCTCTCTCGCACCATCCGCACGCACGAAGTAACACGTTCCTTCCTTCCTTCCTTCCTTCCTTCCTTTATTTGTTGTTTGTTTTATTCGTGTACGAGAATCGCATTGGCCAGCGTACGAAAGCTACGAGGTGCATCTGGCGGCCTAGTACGATAATGGCTTTATTTGTAGGTTTCCCTTAAGTTTAGAATGGCAGCACGCAGTGGAATTTCTTAGCAGCTTTTGGGGTGTCCTCCTTTTCCTCCTCCTCCTCCTCCTCTTCCTCCTCTTCCTCCTCTTCTTCTTCTTCCTCTTCCTTTTCATCTTTTCGGATCTTCTTATCTCCTCCTCAGCATTATTTCCTTCATCCTCTCCCGTTCATACTCCACATTTTTCCTCCACCTCCTCCTCCTCCTCCTTCCTCCTCCTCCTTCCTCCTCCTCTTCTCTCACTCTACTTCACACCCTTTCTTCCCCCCGCTTTCTAGTTTCCAGCGGTGCATTCCTCCTCCTCCTCCTCCTCCTCCTCCTCCTCCCCTCCTCCTCCTCCCATAATACCTCAGAACCACTCAAAACTCACCGGAAGCCACCATTGAGGTGTGTGTGTGTGTGTGTGTGTGTGTGTGTGTGTGTGTGTGTGATGTATGAAGATAGGACGGGGGAGGTAGTAGAGGCGTAGGAGGAGAGAGATAGCAGAAAGGAGGAGGAAGAAGAAGGAGGAGGAGGAGGAGGACAGGCTGCCTATAATCACAAAGTCTCGTGCAATAAACAACGCGACGCCCGTTTGAATATTGGATGGAGAAACGGAGAAGGAAGGGGAGGAAGAGGAGGAAGGAGATGGGGGGGAGAGAGAGAGGGAAGAAAGTTGGGGGTGTTGGGGGTCATATGCCTTGCGTGACCGGGAAGCGTCTGTCACCCACCAACTCTTTTTTTCTTCTTTTTTCGTAAATGCCGTTGTGGCACCCCCGGGCAGGCTGAGGCGCGGGGTGGAAAGGCGCCTCCGGGTGGCTCCACGTCCCCTGGGGCTGGAGAGAGAGAGAGAGAGAGAGAGAGAGAGAGAGAGAGAGAGAGAGAGAGAGAGAGAGAGAGAGAGAGAGAGAGAGAGAGTATCATGGGAAAGACACGAGTGGTAGCAAGTAGAATTAAGGGAAAAAATAGAGGAAAGAAAACCATGAGGAGGAAAGTGTGTATGTGTATGTGTGTGTTTGCGTGTGTGCGTGTGTGCGCGTGCGTGTGTGTACGTACATGTGTGTGGCAAGACGACATAACATGCAAAACGAAAAGAGCATTAAGGTCGCACGCCGCTAGAAAATAACTTAAGGGAAGGGGGGGAAAAAAAATCATGTAGTAAAAGGGGAAAGTAGGAAGGGGAGGGAAAAGGAAAATACTGAACTCGTGTGAATTCCAGAGTGGGCAAGGCAAGAAAGGTAAGAGGTTATGGGTTACAGGCGGGAAAACATGACCATATTGTATACTTTTTTTAATGAATGCTGAGTGGAACGGGAGGAAGCATAGGGAATAAGGGAGGAAGGAAGAGAGGGAGAGAGAGAGAGAGAGTAAAGGGAGGTGGGAGGGATAATGAGAAACATGGGAAAGAGGCCATGAAAGGTAAGTTTAGGTGGAAAGGAAAGGGTGAGAAAGTGGCGTTTAGGTAAATAGTAAAGGGAATGGAAATGACGGATGGTAATGAGCAGGTGTGAAGTGAGAAAGAGGGAGAGAGAGAAGAGGCGAGAAGGGAAACAGAGGAGCAGGAAGAGAGAAGGATAAATGTATATACGTAGAAACAGAGAAAGACAGAATATGGAAAGGAATGAAGGTTGGGAAAAGGGATAAAAGTAGATAAGTAAAGAGACAGAGTGAGTGGAAGGAAGGAAGGAAGGAAGAGGAGGAGGAGGAGGAGGAGGAAAGAATAAGAGTGGATTTATTTCCTTATGCCGCAGGAACCCAAATACCAAAGGAAGACTGGGCTAATGTGGAACTTGGAAACCCTTTAGGAGGAGTGAGAACGAGGGAGGAAGCAAGGAAGAGGAGGAGGAGGAGGAGGAGAAAAGAAAAAGAAAAAGAAATCCAACTCTGAACTGAGGAAAGAAAATATTAATGGATAAAAAATGAGTAAGATTGGAGGAGGAAAGAATAGTGTTAATATATGATAGGAAAAAAAAATGGAAAAGATAAAAAAAAAATGAATGCCAGGAAAGAGTGAAGGAAACGTAAATATAAATTCAGAAGAAAAAGAAAATGAGTGGAAAAAAAAAATGTGAATATACAAATTGACGTAACCGGAAGAGGAGGAAAACCATGTAATTTTAAAGAAACAGAAAAAGAGAGAGAGAGAGAGAGAGAGAGAGAGAGAGAGAAAGAGAGAGAGAGAAAATAAAGATAATACCAGTACTTTCTAATATATCTTCAGGGGGAGGGGCGTGTACCTTACCAGCTGTAGGGGAGACTAAAGAGAAATGTGTTCCCTTAACCACAGCCACAGAGGAACAAAGGCCTATACTTACCCCGGGCAGGAAACATAAGGGCGATGAAGGGAGCTTTTCACTATAATGGACCGTTTACCCTTTGTTTCCATAGGTCTATTTTTTCCCCTTTTCATTATTTTTTCCCCCTTTTTATTTTATTTTATTTTTTTTGTGTGTGTTTTGTCTCTGCCCCTCACAGCTCTTTTTTTTTATATATAGAACGGGGGGGCTAATTTGTGTTTATTGAGAGAGAGAGAGAGAGAGAGAGAGAGAGAGAGAGAGAGAGAGAGAGAGAGAGAGAGAGAGATACTTATCATTCTTGTTTTAAAATTCGTCTGCTGGGCCATTTATTACCAACCTTTTTCCTTCCTTGATGATGAAGAAAAAGAAAAGAAAAAAAAATCCCAATATAATAGTTACGTTATACACAAGAGAATTGAAAAGCTCATATTTCCTTTCATTTTATATCTTCTATTCAACATTTCAAAATTCGTGTTAAATTCTTATCTCATGTCTAATATATTGTAATGTTTTTTTTTCTTCCTTCCTTTTCTTTTCTTTTCTTTCGTGTTAATTTTTACTTATAATTGAAATGAGTGAAAACTGCGTCATATGAGAGAGAGAGAGAGAGAGAGAGAGAGAGAGAGAGAGAGAATGTATAAAATGAATTGTTATGATGAGGAACAGTAGAGTCTAATCCGTACCTAACCTAATTTTGTCTTCCTTCTCCTCCTCCTCCTCCTCCTCCTCCCTCCTCCTTTTCTTTTATATATTATCCTTCCTTTCTTTCTTCCTCCCTCCGTCCATTACTCCCTCTCTTGCTCCATTTATTTCCTCCTTCCTTTCTTCCCTTTTTTCCTTCCTTCTTTTCTTTAGTATAGTGGAAGAAATAGGTGAGAGAAAAAAAAAATTGCTGTAAATAAAAATACAAAAAAAGTCAACGTAGAAAATATATATAAAAATAAGGAAAGGAAAGAAGAGGAAGAGAATGAGGGAAAATAAAAAGCAATATTTTACCGGCAGTATTTTTTTTATAACTATAGAATGCTACCTGTAGTGAACCCGATCCTGCCCTCTCCCCTCTGTGTGTGTGTGTGTGTGTGTGTGTGTGTGTGTGTGTGTGTGTGTGTGTGTGTGTGTCCATGTGGAAGCAATATTCAGGCTGAGGTACGATTGTAGTAATGGGCTTAAGTGCGGTAGTTAGGCGTGGAGGGGAGGTAGAGGTGGAGGTGGAGGTGAAAAGGGGGGGAGGGGTGAACGTGGGGAGGCCCTTCAGAGACCTTGTTTCTGATGTGTTAAAACGTTGTATTGCCCCCCCCACCCCACCCCACCCCCCTCACGCCCACGCCAGGACGTGTTGTAGTTTGTGATGTTGTTTCGAGGTTGTAATGAGGTAGAGAAAAAGAAAACAATGAGACTTAATGTTAAATCTCTTACTTCTTTATCTCTAATCATATGTTATCAAGTTTTATAATGAATTTCTCGTGATTTAGGATAGGTAGATGCATTGTGTACCTAGTTACTTCTGCGGCAAAAGGAGGAAGGAAGTGTTGGTGTCATTAACGTTGTACTGTGTTGTTTGTAGGCCACTGTTAGGCGCAGGAATGGCTGTAAGCACTTGGATTTTATTTCTGTACCATCTGGCGTCTGCTCTGCCGCTCGTTAAAGTCCTTGATAAAAGCGAGCTGATGTGGACGTTGTATACTGTATCGTATTAGTTCGTGCTGCCGCGCTAGTAGTAGGAGTAGCTGTTGGTGGGGTTGTGAGGTGTTGTTTGAAGCAGTGGATGAGAGAAGTGGATGAGGATGATGAGTAGAGAGTTTAAGTTTTCGGCAGATGGATGAAGATCTTGAGTATAGATAGAGTCAGTGTAGTAGATGGAGGGTAATAAAAGTGTGTGTGTGTGTATGTTGTTTTAGAAGTAAGAAAACTGGTGTGTGGTAGTTCAAGGGTAAGAGAGGAAGGCTGGAAGGTGTGCGGGGTGAGTGCGTGAGTGCGTTGGTGTGTGCGTTGTGTGAGGGGCAAAGCTTCGTGTGATGTGACCCAGTTTGTGCTTGACTGAAACGGACCATCACCACCACCACCACCACCAGTCGGTCAGTTGAGTCTGAGCTTCAGCACCTGCAGGGGGAAGGGAGGGGGGCGGGGTGCGGAGTGTGGGTGGCTGTGTGGTGCTGTTGACGTGTAATGGAGCGAGAGGCTGTTATCAGGGAGGCGCGTCCTGCGGGTGAAGAGGAGGGTGATGGGGGGGGCTGAGGGTGAGAGAACACGAGTAGCATGTGTGTCGGTAGTGAGGGGAAAAGGGAGAGGGGAGGAGGTGATGGCAAGGTTGCGTGGGTGGGTTAAGGAAAGATGGGGGTTATGCGTGGTGCCTGTTCTCTCTCTCTCTCTCTCTCTCTCTCTCTCTCTCTCTCTCTCTCTCTCTCTGTGCACGGTAACGCGAGCGGGCCAGCTAATTGCCTGCGTCACGGGTGTTGGCGTGTAACGGGGACTAGTTTGAGCCGAGGTCAGGGTTCACTGGTGCCTGACCCGCCCTGCCAGGTCACCCAGACTGACCACTCGAGGGAAGCAGAGAGGGAGGGAGGGAAGAAAAGAGGAAAGAACGGTAGAGAACAAGGGAGAAAAGAGGAGTAGGGAAGTGGAAAGGGGAGGATTAGAGGGAGGGCAGAAAATGGGGAAGAAAGGAAGGTAAAAGAGGGAGTGAAGTGGTTTGCATAGTGGTAAGATGATCCAAGTTTTGCGCTTTAGTGTTGTTCTCTTATCGTATATTTTTTCTTATTTTCCTCGTCCTTTACCTCGTGCTCGTGTGGGGGTTTTACTAGTAATACCGGCGAGAAATATCGTTTTCTTTATGACGCTCTTTTAAGACTCTGCTCGGTTGTCTTAGAGAGAGGAGGAGGAAGAAGAAGAAGAAGAAGAAGAAGGTGGTGGTGGTAGGTAGAGAAGAGTTGGAACAGGAGGGGGAAGAGAAGGAGAGCGAGTGAAGGAAGGGGAGGAAGGCAGGGTAGGTTGAGATTAGAGGACCAGGCGGTGCATTTGTGTGATTGGATGCAAGATCTGAACACGATCGGGAAGTTGCATAGCAGTCCGCCCGTAAAGCGCCGCCCACCCCTCACCCCAACTCACCCCAACTTGGTATGAACTTTAAAAAGCCTCCTTAGCACAATGCGACGCGGACTTAACCCTACGCAGAAGTTAGGCTCCAGAGATACAATCGACGGGAATCAAATGGAAGGAATGAATGAAGGAAGGAAGGAAGGAAGGAAGGAGCAAAGTTTGGAAGAGAAACGGAGAGTAAGCACAGCGGCAGCAATAAGTTGGGTTAGGGTGTACCAGCGAAGAGGAATCAGAAGGAAGGAAGGAAGGAAAGGGAGGAAAGGCAAGGAGGAGAATTCAGAAGAAAATGTGGCATAATAACAGAAAGTAAGCATAGCGAGAGTAATAAGTCGAGCTCAGGAGACACAATCAGGAGGAATCAGGAGGAAGGAAGGAAGGGAAAGGAGGACGAAAGGACGGAAAATAATATGAAAGTAGAAATGGACAGAGACGGTAATAAGAAGGAAAGACATACACCCTTTAACTTTATCTGTATACATTTTAGAAGATAGTAGATGGGAGGTAAGGAGAGGAAGCCAAGATGGAAAGAGGAAAAGGAGGATCATCATAGAATAGGTGGGTCATCTTCGCCACCAGCAGACTAATAATCAAGTGGTGGAGCGTCTGGTGGTGGAGTGATGGTCGTCAGGGTGCCCTACCTCACACCCAGCCGGTAATGGACCAATTAACCTGGCCAATACCTGTAGTTGAGGACCGGCTGGCTCCTCCTCCTCTTCCCCCTTCTCTTCCCCGTCTTAGTAATTTTTCCTTCAGGCACAGAAGAAAATATGCGCTTTATCGAACACCAGTACATAGAGAAGCAGCGAGGAGTAACTTTAACCTAGTGTAGACCAGCGCTTCTAATACTGTCACAGGAAATAGCGACAAGGGGGAACAGTATCCAGAAGGGAATTATTGACAGCTTCGTTGGGTTTACTAGTACTGAGGTGACGGAAGTAGCGAGTCCTTCTACTCTGTCACTGTAACAAAAAAGTGCACTGAAACACTACTCACTGCCGTCTGTAACATCTGGTGAATACCTACGTGAAACAGGAAACTGGTTAACCGCGACGCCTGCAGCTTTGAAGAGAGACAGAATGAACACAACAAAAAAAGATAGAGAGAGATAGAGAGAAAGAAACAGCCAATAGAAGAGCTTTTGTGAAGAGACAGACAAAGATTTCCACCACAAAGTCAAAACGTTTCTGATTTTACGTTTTTCCACACTGGAATGGCGCGTGGAAGGAACAGTAACTTTAGAATTATTGAACCCAAGCCCAGGACGCACTGCTGTTGAAAGTCTAACGCCGACGCTCGTTTTTCTACTTAGCATGTCGACGCGTGAGGCAATAAGCACGAGAAGGGAGGGAAGGAAAGACTAGCATGGCGTGGCTTGGTGTGGTGTGGTGTGGCGTGGCGTGGCGTGTATGTAGTACTGTTCGAGGTCACCAAGTCAACTAGTGAAATGAAGTCCTTTAAGTCATGACATAAGATGACTTGAGACCCAAACACACGTCAGCTACAAAGGGAATAAGAACACATGAAAAGATTTAGATTGTGTGTTGTCATGTGTGATTTGCTTGTACTGAGGTGTGTTTTTTTATGCCTCGTTTGCACATTTTTGATGCACATTATGAGTGACCTTGAGGTGTTATAGTGTGGTAAAGTGCAGTGACTATAATAAAGTTACTGATTTATTTCGTAATCTGTAAATTAAAGGGATTTTGTATATAATTAATGAGTGTTAGTAACTGTCTCTATCATGAAGGAAGTTTAGAAAGAGTTGTAATGTTGCTTTCACCTTAAAGGGACAGTGTGTGTGTGTGTGTGGGTGGGTGTGTGTGTGGGTGTGGGTGTGGGTGTGTGTGTGGGTGTGTAGGGGAGAGGGAAATTAGTGAGACTTATGGGCAAAGGGAAACCAAACAAAATAAAACTAAATAAAACTAAACAAAACAATAAACAGTAAATCACAAACATACGAAAGCTCGCTGGCCAAACAAGCCGCACGGACTGAGTGTCACGGACGCACCAACGCAGAATGTCAATAAACAATGTAAACAAACACATAATTGTTGAATCATATAATTGTAAAAAAGTTATGAAAAGCGGAAATAACGACCTTCAACCATTTATTTATCTATTCATTTATTTATTTATGTTTGTATGTATGCGTGTGTGTGTGTAGCTTCACCTAACTATCTGTATATATCTGTATGTATTTATTTATTCAGTTCAGTTGAAATTGTGTTTAGTTTTGTTGGTCAGCGGTGGATGAATAAGTGAAAGAAGTCATTCACTCGACACACACACACACACACACACACACACACACACACACACACACACACACACACACACACACACACACACACACACACACACATACACATTCAATGGCTTAATGAATGTGCTGGACAAGTGGTGGGACGTGAGTGGTAGAGTGGGCTGGCAGGTGGGTGAGTGGGCGGGGTGGGTGGGGGGTTTGTGCATACATCTATACTTTCTTTTCATTGTCACAGCATTTCAAACACACTGTGAATGAAGTGGTCAGGGTTTTGTTTGTTATTGTATGTCCTTATTTTATTATTTCTCTTACCCTTTTACTTTTGTTTAGTGTGTTTGTTTGATTTATTGTGTACTTGTGTCCCTTTTCATCATTTCTTTTGTTTATGTTTCCCTTTTATTTATATTGTTTACTTGCCTCTTCTCTTTTATCTATTTTCAATTATTTTCACCCTTCCTTTCTTCTTCTTGCCTTTCATTTCCTTTCCTTCCCTTTCCTTTCCTATCCTTCCCTCTCCTATCCCTTCATATTCTCCCTTATTATTTCCCATTCCCTTTTCCTTTTCCTTTTCCTTTTCCCTGTCCCTTCCTTATTTTCCTCCTTCTCTCCTGTGCTTTCTTAGGGGGAAACATTTCACTGTTGATCTGTCATCCCTCAGGTTAGGGAGAGATTCTACTGTTTGTTTCCCTTGCATTACTTCTTTATCCTCACAATTACAATACATACACGAGGGCTGTTTACACACACACACACACACACACACACACACGCACGGAAATAATTGAAATGTTGGGTAATAAATAATAAGGATGTTTAATGGTTTTATTATTTATGTGGTCGTGATTTTACCTCATCAGTTAACTTTTTTTTTATTAATTTCCCTCCATTGTTGTTGTTCTTTAATTTGTTTGTTTTGTTTTTGTTTTTATTTCCAGTGTTTTGATAGAAGTGTTAATTGTATATATGAGTTTTGTATTTAATTTTTCTTTCGTGTCTCTTTCTGTCTCTTTTTTTCGTTGTATATTTATATTAAAACACTGACACAGATAATTACTTCACACATTTTTCCATACATCTTTTATCTCCTCCTCCTCCTCTTTCCTTATCCCTCCATATCATTATTATCTATTTTACATCAATTCCACTTTACCTTAATATCCTTCCCTCCCTCCACCCCTTCCTTCCTTCCTTCCTTTTATCCTCAACCCATCCTTTGTCCCCTTAACCCTTTCCTCGCTTCAAGGGTCACGTGATGCCTTGATTGGAGGGAGGCTTGGGTCAGGTCAAGGCTGGTCAGGTGAACAATGAAGGGCAGGATGTGAGGTGAGACTCATTAATCATGTTCCTAAGAAAAGACATCGGAAGGCTGAGAATTGCCTGAAAATTGATCACAAGAGCGAAACTATAGGTAAAGATGTTATTTTTCCCTTCTTTTTTTTCTCTCATCCTCATTCAGTATTTTGGTGAAAAGACGTGGAAAATGGATGGGTTGATGGCGTGGCTTTGGCTGTAATTGACCTTTGAGCTTTCTCTCTTCCTCTCTCTCTCTCTTTTTTTTTTCTTTTTCTATTTTAGGAAGAGGAGGAAGAGGAAGAGGATTGAATGGAGAACCGAGTCAATAAAGAGGAATAATTGATTTGTACGTACTATGAAGGATGATGAACGTGGGAAAGTCCAGCCGCTTATTGATGTGTGGGACTATTGATCTGTTTGGGAGAGAGAGAGAGAGAGAGAGAGAGAGAGAGAGAGAG
>JAPQNM010000019.1:13190608-13203108 GCA_029783475.1 Metacarcinus magister | reverse complement strand
ACGTGTTATTATTTTTTCTTATTGTTTTGTACATTAAATTTTGAGTTTTTCTTCGATGGTTCTTTTGTTTTCCCATCATATTTTTTATCTATGATCTATTCTTATATTCGTATAGATATATATTTTTTCTAATCTTTCAACTGTCACTTCTCTTTTCTTTTCGCATATTTTTTTTCACCGTAAAGCAAACCAAAGCGACACAGTTCAGGTCCGGAGCAAGACACAGCCTCTCCCTCAGACCGCCTCTCCCTCAGACCGAATCCGAACGTTCACTTGTCATATTTACAAAGCTGACAGGGACACTATTTTGCATCGGCTCGCCCCTTCCCCTTTCCCCCCCTCCCCCCTCTTCCCTGTCCTTCCTTTACCCTTCCCTGCTCTTCCTTCACCCTTCCCCCACCTTCCCTGCCCTTCCTTTACCCTTCCCCCATCACCTCCCTTCTCTCCTCCACGCTCCTCCTCGCCATTGTTCCTTGTCCTTCACTCTTTCTCCACCTGCTGTCCTCCCTCGCATCACATTGAGCTTAGTTCTCGCTCCACCCTTCACCCTCACCAGCTCATGACCCTCTCTCTCTCTCTCTCTCCACCCACTCCCACGCCTCCATCCACCTCCCCCCCGCTCCTACCTCGCCCTGGTCCTGTCTCACTTTGGACAGACCGTGACTAGGGACCTGTATGGACCGTCCTCACCTGGCGAACTGTCCGTCACAGGTAAGACGAGACGACCTGTTTCTGGCGGGTCACAGCGGGTCACGGAGGAGTAAGAAGAAGAAGAAGAAGAGTGAAGAAGAAGAAAGAGGTTAGAATAGTTGGACGAGACATTTTTCGGGACCCATTCCAGCCTCCGGAGCGACGCCCTTGATTTTTATATTATTTCTCCCGTCTCTCCGACTCTCCCTTTGGTTTGGAGTCGAGAAAAATGAAGCTCCGAATGACTTAGCGAAGCGGTCTTGCTAATGCGCCAATCACCGGAGCGACACCAGGTCACACAAGGTCATGAGTCCGGTGTAGAGTTTCACAGGAATACATATTTTCTTTTTTTTATGCGTGCGATTTTTTCTTTCTTCTTTCCATGAATTTATTTGAATTATATAGTTTCTCCTCCGCCTTCACCTGCTGCTGCCTGTCTATCCGTCTGCCTGTCTGTCTGTCTGTCTGGGTCTGTTAGGCTTCCGTATTCTTTTGTTGTATTTTTAAGAGCTTGCAGTGACTCTTCCTCCCTCCTCCTCCTTCTCCTCCTCCCTCCTCCCAATTGCATTTTTGATGAAGTGTATCTCGTCTGTGAGTTACTTTGGGGAGAAGGAAATAGTGTTGTTCTTTAACCAGTGTTGTTACGTTTGGGTGAGGTTTGTATAGCGGAGGAGGAGGATGAGGTGTTGAAAGCAAGCCAGTGTTCTTCCTGGTTTTGGTGTTGAAAATTATTGATGCAGTGTCTTGAAACTTGTCCTACAGTGATGCTAAATGTTTTACTTGAGCTTGGTTTGAATTCTTCATTTCTGTATCCATGTGAATTTGCATCGAGAAAATCAGAGGTGTGGAAATTATCATGTTTTCAATTTGTTGCAGTGAGGAAATTTTCTTGATATAACATTATTCGGTTAATGTTTAGTTATTTATTAATACTAGTCACTGTCATATCAGCTAACTTATATATTATCAATGCGAACATTTTATCTCCACATATTTCTTTCTTTACACTCTGAGGAATAAAAAAAAAGAAATATACATAAAGAAAAAGTCACATTTCTCGCAGTGACCTGATCGTCCTCCATTCTCGGCGTTCACCTCAAGAAGTCAGTCAGTAGCCACGTGCTTGTGGTGGAGGGAGGGTGTATCGTGCGCTTGTTCGTCCCTCCGCTTGTGGCTTATTCTGTGCCTGACGCTGCCTGACCGGTGAATAGAGGCGAGGGGCAGGCCGTGTCGAGGTATTTATGTAACAAGGGGACGCCTGACACTGGTTTGTCAAGGTGGGTTTTGCCGAGAAAGACAAGCAAACAGAACTATAGTGTGTTATCGAAGTGTTGATTGTCTCATAGTCTGGTTAGGGTCTGTCTGTATTGTATTAATTTTATTTGATGTAGCTATCGTCTCATTCTCTCCTGTATTTCTTTTCTTATATTCCCGTTCCCTTCTCTCTGTTCCCCTCTTCCCCTTCCATTATCATTATTTCATTATCCTTTACATCCTTTCATCCCTTCTACCACCAACACACCACCACCACTACCTCCTACTACTACTCCTCCTCCTCCTCCTCCTCCTCCTCCTCCTCCTCCTCCTCCTCCTCCTCCTCCTCCTCCTCCTCCTCCTCCTCCTCTACATACACGAACCCTTCTTCCATCCCTATTCTCATTCCCTTTCCTCCCTTCTCCCTTCCTCTCCCTTTCTCTCCCTCCTGCCACGCTTACACTTTTACTCCCTCCCACATACTCTTTCCTCCCTTTCCCTCCCACTTCCCTCCTTACTCCCTCACCCCCCCTTCATAGTGGAGGGATTCAGTCACGATGGGACGCTTAAAGGGCGAATCCCCGCTGGAGGCGTGAAATTCAATGGGAACTGAGAGTCACGAGGGAAAAAATCTTTGTCTTGATACCTCTTTGAAGAAATTTGGACACGACTGTTATTATTTCTCCCTTTTTTTTTGTACATATTTCTTGTTATTTTTAATTGATTTTGTACATGGATGGACAAAATACCTTTACTTTACTTTACTAACACACACACACGCACACGCACACACACACACACACACACACACACACACACACACACACACACACACACACACACACACACATACACACATACCTGGAATGGTTCACATGCATCAAGTGTGGCGCCCTTTTGAGTCTGGGCCAGTTTTCCGCGTGGTTACCTACATGGTCACTGCGCATGCGTGGATATCACTGACTCGACCAGCTGGCTCCCCACTTCCCTTCCCTCCTCCTCCCCCAACTCCTTCTCCTGACCCTCTTCCTCCTCTTCTTCCTCCTCTCTCGTATTCTTCCTCTTCCTCTGGTCTTCCCCAACATTCACCTTTTTCCTCAAGCCCCACTTTTTCCTCCTCCTCCTCCTCCTCCTCCTCCTCCCCTACTCCCCTCCCCTCCTCCCCTCCCCTCCTCTTCATACTGTCATTCAAAATAACATGATTTCAGCCAAGAAGTGAAATGGGTGGGAAACGTTAAGGTTAGGTTAAGGTTTTGTTAAAATTTCAACACAACTCTATGAAAATTGGTACCAAGGGGTTCTCGGGCATGCTAATCATGAATCTGGAATTAGTTTTGTCATTACTGTAATATTTGGATTTTCCATTTTGTGGCCCGTAAATTCCACCAGAATTGAGGTCGAAAAAGTTTTTCCCATTTTACTACGTAAATATTAGTCCTACAGG
This sequence comes from Metacarcinus magister, assembly GCA_029783475.1. Lineage (NCBI taxonomy): Eukaryota > Metazoa > Arthropoda > Malacostraca > Decapoda > Cancridae > Metacarcinus > Metacarcinus magister. The sequence goes on along the minus strand of JAPQNM010000019.1, from coordinate 13,199,720 downwards.
AAAATCGTATACAAGTAAAATTATGGAGTTTGATAATGTCTATCCCATGCCGTCATAATCTTTCCAATAACTTCAATACTTATGAAGAAAATTGAAAGTGTATGGAAAAAATTAATGCATAATACTTAACACTCCTACATCTATAATTACATTCCGATTTCATTCCACTATAGCTCATTAGAACAAGCGTATCCTGTTCTTTCTTTTATATTCCATACGTTTTTTACGTAAACCCAATACATTTCGAGTTATTTCAAAATATATGATTTATGTAAAAAATTCTAAGGGTGTACCCTACAAAATTTCATGAAAATTTCCACATCTCCGAATCTCATGAAAATTGGTACAATGAGGTTTTCGGTCATGCTGAATACGAATCTGACCTTATTTTCCTGATTACTGTACTATCAAACTGTATTTCACCCTTGCTTGCCTAATAACAATAATGAAATAACCATAATTTAACTTTACTGGCTGATGCTGGTCTCATATGACAAAATTACATAGAGATCACCTACCTTAAATCTACACAATATAAAGTTTAAATGTTACCATATCTTTTCCATATCTTGAACTGTTAGCGAATTAAAACTGATTAAAACCGATTAAAAGTTATTAAACGTACTTTTTACATTCCTACATCTATACTTACATTCCAATTCCTCTTCACTAATGCACAAAGGAATGCACGTCTATTACTCTTACCCCCACTAACAAAAGTAGATGTAGTTGATATACTCCTTTTCACACTTCCCTCGTAAATTACATGTAGTTTTTTCTATATCACTGGAGGCTGGAGGGATGGGTGGGTGGGGAGGAGCCTTCCACTGTACTATCCTTTCCTTAATTCAAGTAGTTAGTGTAGAACAGCCTTCGCAGGGACCCTAGAGTCTATTGCTGTTTGTGTTCCCTTGTATTCCTTTGTATTCCTTGTATTCCTCCTCCTCCTCTTCCTCTTCCTCCACATCTCCATTTATATATTATTCCCTCCGTGTCTTCCATTTTCTTCCACATTATCCACAATTCATTCACCTTCCACCTGTCGTTACCTGCTTTTTATTTCTTCTTTTTTTTTGCTCCTCTCTTTCATTCTTTCTCTTTTTTACCGTTTCTATTTTCCTTTGCTCTTTTATTATACGTATGTTCTTTTTTCTTTTCTTTTTTTTATTTTCCTGAACATATTTGCTTTTATTGTTCTGTTCTTCTTTTGCATTCACATTCTCTCTCTCTCTCTCTCTCTCTCTCTCTCTCTCTCTCTCTCTCTCTCTCTCTCTCTCTCTCTCTCTCTCTCTCTCTCTCTCTCTCTCTCTCTCTCTCCTAACTTTGTTTCCTCCCAAATCACCATCTTCCCTCCATTTCCCATCAACTTCCCACCCTCTCCTCTCCCCTCTCCCTTCTCCCTTCTCCCCTCTCTCCCATCTTCTCCCCCATTTAGAGGCCTAATGAGGGGTTAATGTCTCCCCCCTACCCGGTTACGACTTACATTAGCGGTGACCTCCTCCCTCCCCTCCTCTTCCTCCTCCTCTTCCTCTTCCTCCTCCTCCTCTTCCTCTTCCTCCTATTCCTCTTCCTCCTCTCTCTCTCTCTCCTTCCACCAAATGATGATTATGATAAAAATGAAATTAAGAATAATAGGAATGTTAATGTTTGATGTAACGGAAAGAGAGAGAGAGAGAGAGAGAGAGAGAGAGAGAGAGAGAGAGAGAGAGAGAGAGAGAGAGAAGTTTGTCTTACCCGCTGGAGGAATCTCTCATCGATAATTCAGTCACCAGTCAGTGTTTGGAGAGACACCTTAGGGAGAGAGTGTGTTCCTTTCTCTCTCTCTCTCTCTCTCTCTCTCTCTCTCTCTCTCTCTCTCTCTCTCTCTCTCTCTCTCTCTCTCTCTCTCTCTCTCTCTCTCTCTCTCTCTCTCTAAATATGCACTTTCTTTTATGTTCTATCATTATCCACTTCCTCTGTCATTAATTTTTTTCACTTAATCCTCTTCATTTATCCCTAATAACCTCATTTTCATTCCTAATTACTCAATATCTATTTCCTGTTTATCACTTTCCTCATTAGACACTCTTCCTCCTCCTCCTCCTCCTCCTCCTCCTCCTCCTCCTCCTCCTCCTCCTCCTTCTCTTTCTATCTGTCTCCCTCGAGTGAAAATTTCTTAACCTTGATGATGATTGGTTAAGAGATGACGTTGTGACGCTCGCTGATTGGCTGTTTATCGCTGACGACATAGTAGATTGTGACGTCACCGTGATGGGAATGTTAATGGAAGGTGTGTGTTGTGGTGGCGGCTAACGAGGCTACCAACGATGGCAATTAGCTGGTAAATCATCCATTGGTGGTGTAGATGTGAAGCTGATGACTTTTTATGCTTAGGAGACCCGGGGTGGATGATAAAATTTGGGGGTAATATATTTTTTTTTTTTACTCATAACTATTCTTCCTCTTCCTTTATTTCGTATTGGTGTTGTATTTTTTTTTTAACTTTTTTTTTTTTTTTGGTCTTTTTTGGGAGATTCTTAGATTGTCATGATTTCTTTCTTTCTTTTTTTTTTTTTTTTTTGGTTTGCTCTTTTTCTTTCTTTCTCTCTTTTGTCTCGTTATTGGTTCCCCCTTTTCTCTACCTGATTAACACATGCGTCCCCTCGTTTCCCCTCTGATTGATTCTCTGTTCCCCTCTTTTGTGGTCTGATGGGCAGGTTCTTTTCCCCTTACAAATGATCTGATGGGTGTGCTTCCTTCCTTCCTTCCCTCCCTCTTTCACCCCTTCCTTTCCCTTCCTTCCTTCCCTCCCTCACACCCCTTCCTCTTCCCTTCCACCCCTTCCTTCTTTCACTATCCTTTCTGCTGTATTCTTCCTTCCTTCAGTGTTTCTCTCAGTTACCTTTTCCTCCTCCCTCCTCTCCCAGTCTTCCTCCTCCTCCCTTCCCCTCCTCCTCCCTGATGACCATACTAACCTTCCCCATAGAGCAGGATGGTCGCCTTCGTACTCCTCTGAATGTGTTCCATCAGTGTAATGGACCCTCCTCCTCCTCCTCCTCCTCCTCCTCCTCCTCCTCCTCTCCTCTTCCTCCTCTTCTCCTCCTCCTCCTCTTATCGTGGTATTCCCCGTCACTTCATCCTTCCATTCTTTGCTCTCTTTCCTCCTCTTCCTCTTCCTCCTCTTCACTCCATGCTAAAATTTTCCTCGTATCTTCCTCTTCCATTTGTTTGTATTTTTCATATCTTGTTTCCATTCTTCTCACCCACTCTTTGTTTTCTCTTCTTCCTCACTTCCCATTCTCTTCTTTCCCCTATCCTGCTTCTCCTCCTCCTCCTCCTCCTCCCTCCTCGTTATTGTTTGTCCTCGTATCTCCTGCTTTCATTTTTCCTCCTCATTCAGGTTTTTCTTTCCTTTCCATTCCCGTTTCACTCCCTCATTCCCACTAGTCTGTATCCCTCTCCCTCCCTCTTCACCCTCCCCTTCTCTCTCTCACATTCCTTACTCCCCTCCCCAGTCTACCTCCACACTTCTACCACCTGAACTCTCTCCCTCCCTCCCTCCCTCTCTCACTTCTATTCCTAATATCGGGAATGTATCTGGGGAATAAATCATATAGAGAAAATATATTACTCAAGAATTCCAATTTTCTGTGGGACACATGACGGTGTGAGAAAACATAAATTGGCAGCATAGAATTGGGAATGGGGAGGAGGAGTAGTAGGGTGGGAATGGGAATGGGAATGGGGAAGAGGAAAGAGGATAGGACGTAAGGCAGTTGGAATGCAAGGAATGAGGAATGTACCGAGTAACAGCTGGATTGAGAGAGAGAGAGAGAGAGAGAGAGAGAGAGAGAGAGAGAGAGAGAGAGTGAGTGAGTTTCATAAAGCAAAGCAGAGCGTATTCACTGCCTCAGGTAAACACACAGACTCAACCATTTCCCGCCGTGAATATTATTAGGTATGAATGAATAAATAAATAACTCGGATCAGGGTGTCAGAATCGCATTTGTGGGGCGTTGCGGTGAATCGAATCCTTCTTTGGCACTGAGAGGGATTTGGAGGCAGGGAGGTAGGGAAGGGAGGGCAAGGGAGGGATGGAGGGTAAGGGAGGGAGGGTGCGTAGGCGGAGGAAAGAGGAGAGAGGAGAAAGAGTGGGGGAAAGAGCAATCAGTTAGTTGGTGTTTGGGTAAAGAAAGAAGGAAGGAAGAGGAGGAGGGAGGAAAAGCGGTGGGATAAATAGAGGAAGAACAGGAATTATGATTATGCAGGTAAAGGTAAGCCTAAATGAAGGAGATTATGAATATTTTTTATTTATTTAGTTTTATTTAATTTGTGGTCCAGTTTAAAGACATCACAAGAAGTAAATAATATCAGACATTTAAGTCACAGATTTTCACAACATTCCAATTATTTTGTATAAGTCTTCAACGTGACGAAACAAGATATTAAAAAAAAATAATAATAATAATAAGGGGAGAGAAACAAATGCAACTCGAAGGTAAACTATTTTGTAAAGAATCAACATTAAATAAAAGAGATAATAAATAAGTGCAAGAGGATTTTTCTTTCCTTTTAGTGTGTGGAGGCATTGAATCTTTTCCTTTCATTTTGCTTATTTTTCTTCATCCCTAAACCATTCCCTCGTATCCTCTTTCCTTGTCTTTCTCGTGTATAAAATTTCACTCTCCCTCCTTCCCTCCCCCCTCCCTCCTTCCCTCCCTCCCTCGTTTCCTCCTCTCCCACCATTCTCTCTGTTCTCTCTATTTTGCCAGCCACACACGCTTCCTTTTCCTCTCTTACTGACTTAAATTATTTTCCTCACTTGTAGGAACTTGGTGGAAAAACGCCGTCGCGCGCCACTTAAAGCAAGCAGCGCGCCTTTGTCCTCCTAAAGACGACGATCTTGACGTTTACTCCCGACCACAACACCGCCTCTTACACTTTTCCTCTTTTTTCTCCTTCACAGAGACGCCCAAAAGGATGGGTGGGGATGGGGCGGCCAGGTGGAGAGGAGCCCCCACCTCCTCCATTACTACAACCACCCGACGCCACCCCCATCGCCTCCACCACGCCCTCATTGCTGGGGTGCTTCTACTGGTCACCTCTGCCGCCACTTCTGAAGCAGGTAAGAACTCGATCATGTGTGTGTGTGTGGTAGGGGTTGTTTATTTACTCTCTCTCTCTCTCTCTCTCTCTCTCTCTCTCTCTCTCTCTCTCTCTCTCTCTCTCTCTCTCTCTCTCTCTCTCTCTCTCTCTCTCTCTCTCTCTCTCTCTCTCTCTCAACTTTCAAAGCTCTTTCAATCAGTTTCTTGATGCTGGCAGACTTTGAAATGTGTTTTATATTTTGTCTTACCTGTCACTTTCGCATCTCATAGTGTCATTCAGTTTGGGGTGTTTTTATTGTGTGTGTGTGTGTGTGTGTGTGTGTGTGTGTGTGTGTGTGTGTGTGTGTGTGTGTGTGTGTGTTGTCTTAGAACGTCATTACATATATATATATATATATATTTCTTATTCTTCCAATTCGATACTTTTTTTTTCCTTTCCCTCTCCTCTGATGTTCTTTTTGTAATTTTTATTCGAACTTTATGTCAATTATATCATGCCCTTCCTTTCTCCCTTCCTTTCTCTCTTTCTTTCTTTCTGTCTTTTCTTTTTTACTCTCTCCCTTCGTGTCGGTGTCGTGTCGGTGTCGCTGTTTACATTCCAGCATCGTCCGGGCAGAAAATTCAGCATGAAGACTTTTCCTCAATGGCCTCCTTTTACCACCGTTCTTTTTCCCTCCTCCTCCTCCTACACCTCCTCCTCCTCCTCCTCCTCCTCCTCCTCCTCCTCCTCCTCCGCTTCCACCGCTTCCGCTTCGCCTTTGGAACGACGAAATAGGAATGGAGAGAAGTTGGCAAGCTCTTTTATTAGTTTCATTACTCTTATTGCCGCCTTAAAGCAAGCCGGGCGTGGAGAGCTGTCGCCGGCCTGGGAAATGGAGAACGTGTGTGTGTGTGTGTGTGTGTGTGTGTGTGTGTGTGTGTGTGTGTGTGTGTGTGTGTGTGTGTGCGTCGCTGGGATTGGTTTTGGTGTAAAGGAGAAACATGAAAGGAATGTTCACCTCCCACCCCCTTCCAAAAGCACACTGGCACACACACACACACACACACACACACACACACACACACACACACACACACACGCACACACACGCGCACACACTGGGAAAGAATAACAACACGCCAATATGTCAGGGAAGAGGCTGAAGCTTGTATAAATTACCTAACTGGCGGTGGTGGTGGTGGTGGTGGTAGTGGTGGTAGTGTGGTGGTGGTGGTGATGGTGGTAGTACTTCTGTTGTTATTGTTGATGACGTTGAGAAGCATCCTAATGAGAGAGAGAGAGAGAGAGAGAGAGAGAGAGAGAGAGAGAGAGAGAGAGAGAGAGAGAGAGAGAGAGAGAGAGAGCAAGCGATGATGTATGTGCGTATATTGTCTGTTTGTCAGTTTGAAGGAGAGGTTAGGGAGAAGCTAAGAGCGTAGTGACCCTTACCTTCCCCCCCTTTCCTTCCCCTTACCCATCTCCCCTTCCCTCCCCTCCTTCCCCTCCCCCAAACACCCCTGATCACCCGCCCATTACTCATCCAAATGGACTCCTGCTTCTCTCCGTGGGCGGGCGGGGGACGGGAGGGGGTGATGGAGGGGTATTGGGGCGAGGTGGAGGTATGGTGGGGGCGTTGTGGGCAGGTGGAAGAGGAGAGTGGAGTAGAAGGTGGATCAGAGAAGATGGAAGGATGGTGGAATGTTAGCAGTGTTAGGGATTGGAGGGGAGGTGGAGTGGAATGCAGGGAAAGAAGTGGAGGAGGAGGAGGAGGAGGAGTAGGAGGTGAACGGGTGTGTTAGTAATATTCCACCTGTATTGAGCCTCGGAATCCTATGGAGAAAGAGAGGGAAGGGAAGGAAGAGGAGGGTATGAATGAGGGGAAAAAAGTTGAAGAGAACGAGGTGGTAAAAGAATATGATTTATGAGCTAGGATAATGTAGTATTAGTGGAGTTTGTAGAAGTAGTAGTAGTAGTAGTAGTAGTAGTAGGAGAGAGACAGTCAGTAGTAGTAGTAGTGAGACAGACAGACTAAATAAAGAGATCAGAACACTTTAACAATTACCATCTTGCCTTCTTAACACACACACACACACACACACACACACACACACACACACACACACACACACACACAGACACGCACACACAAGGAGAGCAGTGAGTGTAGAGTGTATAGCCAACTACAAGGTCATATCAATACCTTACCAAGCCTTACCAAGCCTTCAAGGACACTCGGCACTAACACCACAAGGGGAAACGTGCCTCTAACCCGTACCAGTCAAATATATTAAACTTAAGAGACGAACTTAATCCAGTCAAACTCCGCTTAAGCTTACCGTAAACGTCCTTCAAGAGAGAGAGAGAGAGAGAGAGAGAGAGAGAGAGAGAGAGAGAGAGAGAGAGAGAGAGAGAAGAGCTGCTTGATGGGGGTGTAAGTGGTCGGCCGTGAGACTGACGAAGAGCATCAAGAAAGAGACAGGGAGATATAAACTTTTGTCGCCGGCCCCGGGAGGTGTGCTCGGTTTTATGCATGTTTTTCATAATGGGACACGGGCGAGTGGCTGTAATACACTGGGGGAAGGAAGGAACAGAGGAGGGGAGGAGGTGAAGGACGCGGAGGGAAGGAGAGGAGAGGAGAGGAAGGGAAGGAAGAAAGGAAGGATTTGTTCACGTACTCACAGGTCTCTAGTAAGCGAGTGAGAAACAGAGAGAGAGAGAGAGAGAGAGAGAGAGAGAGAGAGAGAGAGAGAGAGAGAGAGAGAGAGAGAGAGAGAGAGAGAGAGAGACCACGCGCCCTGTCTCACCACATCACGGAATTTTTTTTAGAACTTAGATTACAAATTGTCTAACACTCGGTGAGCCACGTTCCTCCTCAGTAATTACCCTTCAGGCAGGTGTTCCGGAGGTGGAGGAGGAGGAGGAGGAGGAGGAGGAGGAGGAGGAGGAAGAAGGTCACGTATTATCCTCGTTCCGCACAAGTTCCACCGGCGAGACCATGGAACTTCCGGAACGCTTCCCTTCTTCCTCTCCTCCTCCTCCTCTCCTCCTCCTCCTCCTCCTCCTCCTCCTCTTTATATTCATGTGTATATGTAATTATTATCTCTCTCTCTCTCTCTCTCTCTCTCTCTCTCTCTCTCTCTCTCTCTCTCTCTCTCTCTCTCTCTCTCTCTCTCTCTCTCTCTCTCTCTCTCTCTCTCCTGTACACTTGGTTTCCTCCGCACGCAAAATTCTTTCTTTCTTTTCCCTCCACTGTCTGTCTTAACTCTCTCCCTCCCTCCCTCCACCCTCCCTTACCCCCTTCCCCCCCTCCGAATGTGCTGTGGGTGGTCCACTGAACATTATGGGGTCGGCAGTAAGACGGTTCAAATATACAGCTTTGCCCAACGCTACACCAACCCCGCACCCACAGCCTCTACAGGTGGTCGCGTGGGCGTGGGCGTGGGTGTGTGGGTGTAGGTGGGTGAGGGGTGGGTGGGTGGGACTACAAGGACGGATGAGGAAGGATATGGTTGGGTGGATGGATGGATTTTGGTGTATGGATGTTGATATAGGTGTGGGTGGGTGTAGGTGGGTGTTGGTGTGGGTGTGAATGGGTGATGGGTTGTGGGTGTGGATGATGGTGTAATATGGAAGTTTTTGGGTAATGTGAGAATTGGTATTATATATATTGCAGTATTTTTTTTTTACGTATATCTATAAATTAGTAATATTCCACTCCGTATTAGGTTAGTTATTAAGTCAAACATTTAATCATTATATATATTCGCCAACCACACATATAATTATCCCGTCATTATAATACTAATTTACTTCTACTGTAATTAGAGGAAGAATCTTGATGTGGATATTTCTCTCTTTAATTTATTGTTTTGCGCCAAGAATAACTATAGTGTCGACCGATCACAAAGCCGGGTTGTCGCCTTGGGAAATATTTGATTGGCTGAAAAATGTTGTGTTATTCTCTTGACGTGTGGAGCAAGGTTCGAAAAAATTGAAGAGACAACGTAGCTTACATTCTTTTTCTTTCCTCTTTTTTTTTTTTCTTCTC
>JAPQNM010000019.1:13165608-13188108 GCA_029783475.1 Metacarcinus magister | reverse complement strand
GAATGAAACGAAATGGAAGAGAAGATAATGACAAGAACCAACCACGTCAGCTTATCTCGTAATAGACCGAGAGAGAGAGAGAGAGAGAGAGAGAGAGAGAGAGAGAGAGAGAGAGAGAGAGAGAGAGAGAGAGAGGAGGGGGGGGGGCGCATATATGAGGTAAGTCACAGGCGATCTCAGGAAGTTTGGACATTTAGCTTTGACAATAAAGAACTTCGCTGCGAGTTGTTGATAAGAATCGCCGAAAATATGGTTAAGAGAGAGAGAGAGAGAGAGAGAGAGAGAGAGAGAGAGAGAGAGAGAGAGAGAGAGAGTGCAAACTTTTACGAGCCAATAGCTTTTTAATGAAGTGTCTCGAGCCTAATTATACTGTTAAATATTAATAAAAAAAAGAATAAGAAAAGAAGACGTGACAGTGCCCAGAGAGAGAGAGAGAGAGAGAGAGAGAGAGAGAGAGAGAGAGAGAGAGAGAGAGAGAGAGAGAGAGAGAGAAAAAAAAGGAAAGGAGTTAGAGGTAGTTCGGAGCCTCGAGACAGACAGAAACACACAATGAGACGCCCGCCCCTCTGTCTGTTTTCGAAGCATTATCGTGTCATACATCGCGAACCGAGCCTGTTTTACGACCCTTCCTCCCTTCCCCTCTCTCTCTCTCTCTCTCTCTCTCTCTCTTCCTCTCTCCTCTCTCTCTCTCTACGTCCCTCCCCCCCCCCTACGTTAAGGAACCCTTGGAAAAGTTACCCAATCACAGAACGAGCTTAGCATCCTCGTCTTGGCCCTGGGCTATAGCAAGAGAGAGAGAGAGAGAGAGAGAGAGAGAGAGAGAGAGAGAGAGAGAGAGAGAGAGAGAGAGAGAGAGAGAGAGGCAGGCGTCCAACCACTCGAACCATGTGTGATACCGGTTGATATCGGAGGCCTAGGGTGAAATATTTAAGGCCTCTGTGATTTATGGGAATAGAGGCCTAAGGAGATGGGTTAAGAAGCGTGCAAGGGCGTCGCTGAAAGGCCGGACGTGTTTTAGGGTCAAGGGGAAGGTGTAGGACGACTCGTAAAAAATATATACTCGCGGAAGAAAGTTGGGGAAAAAATGTAAGGGAGACGCCACCAGAAAAAATATAATGGGGAGGAGAGTGGTAGGTAGAAAATTGGAGGAACGTAACGGATTGAGGGGCGTAGAGAGAAGAGGAGAACGAAGATGGGAATTAAGGAAATGGATGAGAGAGAGAAAGAAACAGAGAGAGAATACAGAGTTGGAAATGCGTGGTAGAGGGGAAAAAAATCAGACATTCTAAAATTCGTGATCTATTGCTGTGGAATGAAAGGGAAAAAAATGGGACTCGCTACTCACAATAATTTTTTCCTTTTTTCGAAATAACTGAAACTGAAAACCGCGGCTCAGGTGAAGTAGCAAATAGGTGATAGAGTAAGCCTAAAAAAAAATAATAATAATAGATAAAAAAGATTACGTAACACATAACGAAAAGAAAAGAAAGAAAAAATCATATAAAACTTAAAGAAGCGGTAATATGGCTGCCAATCAACAGGTGTAGCCGGCTTAATTAATCGCCTCACACCTGCACAACGCTTCAATGAGCCTCCAGACGTGCTTTTATTGTTAAACCTTTGTTTGTGTTTTTTATAAATCGCTCTATGTATTATTTTTAGCTCAGTATCCCTTGCCTGGCGCGCCCCGATAAGAGAAAAGGTAATTACGTTAAAGAGAGAGAGAGAGAGAGAGAGAGAGAGAGAGAGAGAGAGGAGAGAGAGAGAGAGGGGGGGGGATTTAAGCCACCTTCCACTAGGGGGGGGAGGGCATAGGTCAGTGTAGAAAGCTTGTATTTACTTGTTTTTTGTTAATTTTCTCTTCGTAACTTTTGACAGCTGTTGTGTGTGTACGTAATTTCATTCGTTAACTATCGATATTGTGTTGTCTTTCTTACACCTGCTTAGTTTAATAACCAAACTTTATTTTTTTTCTTTTTATTATATTTCATTTTTTTTTACTAACCAATTGTCTGCATCGCTTCTTCCTTCCTCCTTCATTCATTCCCTTTCTCTTCCTTCCGTCCTTCCTTCCTTCCTTCCTTCGTCCACTCCATCAGCGTCTCGTATATTCCTTAATGTTTGCGTCAGCTGGTGTTGCGTTATCTTTATTTCCCTTCCTCCCATCCTCCCTTCCTCCCCTTCCACCCCTCTCCTCCCTCCCCTCCCGCCGCCCCACCCCCCTGCCATCACCGTCACACCCCCCCCTTTTCCCCATAATAAGATTGTTACCTCTTTATATCACCATCGGCCCCGCCAAATTGCCCCTTCATGGCCCACTGAGCCGTAAATTACCAAGAAATTTGCTAATCGAGGGTAAAAAAGTCGCTTCTCTTAGGCTTCGTAGCTTGGTGATGGGGCGTAGTCCTTCTTCCTCTTCCTATTTTTTCATTATCATGTATTCCTCTTCCTCTTTCTGCTTTCTGCCTCCTCATCCTGCTCCTCCTCCTATTTGTAATGCTGTTTGGTTAGGTAGGATGCGTTTTCTCCTTTTATTTTTTCTTGTTCGTCAAATGCAGCCTTCATTATATTTTTTTTTTTCATTATTACTTCCTTCCTTTTTCATAATATTATTTAGTGTTTTAATATTGTATCATTTATTTTTATATATATTTTATAGGCCTGAGTTGTTGTTTTTTTTATTATATTTCAGTGTTGTTTTTTTTTCTGGGTTTATCAATTATTTTCTGTTTTAGTTCACCCTTCATATATTTATTTTATTTCCCTTGTCTTCCACATCGTTTCTTGGTATTCTTTACTTGTTCGGTCTCTTTACAACCCCCTAACACCCTCCCCTCCCCTCCCTTTACACAGTCTCTTCTTTTATTTCCATTTCGTTTCCTCTTCTTACTTTCCCCTCCCCCCACCCACCCTTTGTATATTTTACTTTTCGCTTCACTTGCTTTTGTTTCTTTCGCCTTTCATGTCATTATTCTTCTCCTCGCTTCCAATTCTAACTTTCCTTTTTCCAGAATTTCTTTTTATTCCAACTCTTTTACTCCTACTTTCTTATTCTAAGCTTCTATTCCTCTATTCTCTTCACTGTTATCCTTTCACTTCCTCCTCCCTCTCTCCTTCCCTCCCTCCTTCCTTTTCTCTTCTCATACATCTGCTTTCCCTCACTCCTTCCTTTTCTTTCTCCTACCCCTTTATTCCTCCCCTCTCCCTCCCCCTCCTCCCCTCTCTTCCCTCCCCTCTTACTTGGTATCACTCACAGAAACTTGTCTGGGTGTTATGTTTGTGTGTAGCTCAAGCCTTTGTTGCAGAGGTCATGCTACGGTGACTCTCTCTCTCTCTCTCTCTCTCTCTCTCTCTCTCTCTCTCTCTCTCTCTCTCTCTCTCTCTCTCTCTCTCTCTCTCTCTCTAACATGTGGATGATAATTTCTATCTAATTGTGCACTTTCTTCTCCAATACCGTGACAGATGACCACAAATATTTATTCAACCAATATTCTACCACTATCTTCCTCCCCTCCTCCTCCTCCCCCCCCTTCTCCTCCTCCTCCTCCTCCTCCTCCTCCTCCTCCTCCTCCTCCTCCAAATCCTGCCACTGTAACCACATCAACCAGTCAAACCACCGCACCAGAACCACAATCTCAAGCGTAGAGAGAGAGAGAGAGAGAGAGAGAGAGAGAGAGAGAGAGAGAGAGAGAGAGAGAGAGAGAGAGAGAGAGAGAGAGTTCAGATTTGCATATTTACTCCACTGCTGACGAAGAAGAAGGCAACTATTCTACTACATTTATGATTTACCGCATCACCTGCCTCTCTTTTCACGGTTCCCTGGGCGTGTGGAGGCGTGGGTGGCAGGTGTGTGCGTGGGCGGGCGTGTAGGGGCGAGGTGTGTGGGTGGGCGTGGGGTGAAGAGGCGTCTGTAGCGTAGGAGATTAGAAAGTGGGTGAATAACGTGTGTGTGTGTGTGTGGGTGCGTAGTAGGCGTGGGCGGGAAGGTGTGTGAGGGCTAGGTTGGTGGGTGGGTGGGTGGGTGGGCGGGTGGGCGGGTGGGCGGGTGGGCTGAGCTAGGTAGAGAATGGGCGAACATAGTCTGTTAACATGGAGTCGTGAGTGTGGTTGGGTGGGATTCCATAGTCTCTCTCTCTCTCTCTCTCTCTCTCTCTCTCTCTCTCTCTCTCTCTCTCTCTCTCTCTCTCTCTCTCGTCATTCTCGTCCATTCTAAATCACAGTTGACCTCAGCATAAGAGCCCGCCATCGTGAATTTCCATCTCTCTCTCTCTCTCTCTCTCTCTCTCTCTCTCTCTCTCTCTCTCTCTCTCTCTCTCTCTCTCTCTCTCTCTCTCTCTCTCTCTCCCGTAAATTGAAAAATTGGCGCGGGCAGCTCCTATATTCCCCTCTTCCACTCCCTTCCACTCCCTCCCTCTTTTGCAAATTGGAACGTACATGGCACTTATGATTCTTTTCTCTCTCTCTCTCTCTCTCTCTCTCTCTCTCTCTCTCTCTCTCTCTCTCTCTCTCTCTCTCTCTCTCTCTCTCTCTCTCTCTCTCTCTCTCTCTCTCTCTCTCTCTCCAGCACTGTTCTTTTGCAATTTTTGGAAAGTTTTCTGTTTTCTGTTTCAGAAGTTGTATTTGATTCTCCTTAAAAGTCAGCGAGTGTGTGTGTGTGTGTGTGTGTGTGTGTGTGTGTGTGTGTGTGTGTGTGTGTGTGTGTACAGCTAGAACAAATAATGCAGCTGAAACAAAAGGGGAGAGAAAATATGCACAAAACTGTAGCAGAGAGAGAGAGAGAGAGAGAGAGAGAGAGAGAGAGAGAGAGAGAGAGAGAGAGAGAGAGAGAGAGAGAGAGAGAGAGAGAGAGACTATCCACTCCACCTCATACAGTTATCAGGTATCAGGGCAGCTGCACGGAAGCCCTGAGGGTGAAGGGAGGGAAGTATTGTTTGAGGCAAGTGGGATGTGTTATCTAAATGCTACTACAAACGCCACCACTTCCTCTCTCGCCATTTCCTATACTACTACTACTACTACTACTACTACTACTACTACTACTACTTTACTATTACGACTATTTCCACTATACCATAACTGTATCGTGTGGTATTGATGGTGGTAAAATTTGTTTGATTTGCTGACTATTAGTACATTACATTAACGAGTACTATTTGATTACCATTGATTATAAAATTGATGACATCGCGGATTACCACCACCACCACCACCACCACTACAATCACCACCACAATGAACAACAATAGCCACACAATCACTTCAAGAACAATACACTCATTCACTCATAACAATATTAACAACCACAACAACAACAACACCAGCTATCAATAGTTCCCAATTTTACCATTACTACACTAGTCTTACTGCAAACAATGGGATTTATTTTTTGTTCAATTTCCATTCACAACCACCACCACAACTATGATTTCCACCTCCCCTCGCCGCCCACCACCACCACCACCACCACTGCATGAATTCATTTAGTTAATACGATTTGCATTGACGAATTGTGAAGCCGAGCGGTTAATATGGTTTTAATGGAGGCGTGTATGTGTGTATGTGTGTATAGAGGCAGGGAGTAAGGGAGAGTGTATGGGGGTGTAGGGTAGGGGGCGCATCTCCCTTTCAATATTGCATAGAAGGGAGGGAGAATGTGTAGTAATAGTGCTATAGACTCTTGCGTGTGTGATTAGCGTTGTGTCTCCTGGGTGTTGGGTGCTGTGTGTGTGTGTGTGTGTGTGTGTGTGTGTGTGTGTGTACGTACGGAACACTTTAAAGTAGCACGCTGTTTGCCTAGACCACTTTTCCTGTCTGTCAATATTGCATCGCTTCATAGCAACATAAAACGTACACGAACATACATACAAACAGACAGACAAATAGACAAACAGACAGTGCAAGGGAAGCCATACAGTCCATAACACAGACGTCAACAATACAAGAAAATACACCTTTCTTGATTTGTGGAGCTTTTCTTCTTTTTCTTTTTCTTTTTCTTTTTTTTTCGTCTTCGTCTTCGTCTTCGTCTTCGCGTGGCAAGCTTTCGTTATGTTATATGTGTCACTTTTTTCTTCTTTTTTTTCTGTATCGTCTGCTACACGTGGTAAGCTTATATACTGTATTGATGTCATTGTTATTTTTCTTCCTTATTTTCTGAGCTACCCGGAAGCAAGGTATATAGACACAGGACAAACAGGCTAAAGATTGTTGTATGTATATAGTGTGTATGTATTGTGTATGTATAGTGTGTGTGTGTATTGTGTATTGTGTATAAGAGTATTAGGGTGATACCGCACGTTGGAAAAGAAAGACGACATTGGGGTGACTTTTTTTTTCTTTCTTTCTCCCTCTCTCTCTCTCTCTCTCCCTCCCTCTCTTCCCTTCTCCCGTTATGAGATTAGTCCTCTCTCTCTCTCTTTCTCTCTCTTTCTTTTTTACTCTTGCTATCAATTGTTCTCTTTTACTCTCTGTTCATACTGCTATTTGCTGCTTCATTTCACTTGTCATCGCTATAATTATGCACACACACACACACACACACACGTACACACGCATAGAGAGAGAGAGAGAGAGAGAGAGAGAGAGAGAGAGAGAGAGAGAGAGAGAGAGAGAGAGAGAGAGAGAGAGAGAGAGAGATGTGCAGAATAATGATACCATAGGATCAGTCCAAGCTTCTTATCAGTGCTAGTAAAATATTTATCTCATTTAAGACATCTGTGGCTGGGTCGTTTTAGAGGGATGGAAGGGAGGAGGAGGAGGAAGAGGCATGAGAAGGAAGGAGGGAGGGAGGGAGAGAGAAAGAAGCTGGACCTGTATTCAAAGTGGAGATATTAAATTCATGTGACACCCCCACCCCCCCTTACCAGCGTATAACCCCCTCACCCCCTCATACCCTCACCAGCATATCACCTGAGCCCGTTTCGCGACGAGAGAAAATTATCAGGTTACCCTCCTCCCCCCCCACCCATCATAACCCCAACCTGTTTTTTTACATTCCTTTTCTTCCTCCATCCCTCCGTACTTTCTTCCTTAGCCCCCCCTCCTCACCACCACCACCACCACCACCACCACTACTACCAGGGACGTGAAAAGAAAACGGTGCCCATTGTGATCTTAGCATAGAGAATGGGAACGAAATTTGATCCCACCTCACTCTCTCTCACTCACTCCCCTCTTACTTAACAAACGTCACCTCTCTCTCTCTCTCTCTCTCTCTCTCTCTCTCTCTCTCTCTCTCTCTCTCTCTCTCTCTCTCTCTCTCTCTCTCTCTCTCTCTCTCTCTGTAGCAACCCCTGTGTTCATAGTTTTTTTTCCACTGAATTAGCTCGTGAAAAGGACCATTTTGTGAAGGGGTGGAAAAGGGAAGGTGGTGACTGCACTACTTTTTTTTCTCTCTGTAACCCTTGCAGGCCCTTTCCTCCTTTCTGAAGGCGACACAGAAGGCAGGGAAGGAGGTGCAGGGTCGAAGCTTCCCCTCTGAAGACCCTAAAAGCTGTTGGGTGGTCATGAGGGGAAAGAGGGAACGAGAGGAAAGGTGGTGTGACTCGTAGACTGGTTTTCCTGTTTATTTTGTTTCCTTTTTCATGTTTTTTCCTCTTCGTTTACTTCGTTTGGTTTCTGTCTATCTATCTATCATTTTTTTTTCTTTTTCGTGTAGTTCAGTTTTGCTTCACTTTCCGTTTTGGTATTTTGATCAATTTTTATTTTGTGTTATCTTCGTTATTTTCGTTTTTTTTTTATTGTGTTTTTCTTTTCAAAGTTTTGGTTTAGGTGTTTCGTCTTACAATGAGGTCTTAGCATCTTCGTTCTAGTTGTTGTTGTTGTTGTTGTTATTGTTGTTTTTTCTCGCATCTTAACTTATAATTATCATCTTCTCTTCATCAAAGTTCTTCTTCTCCAATAATTTCCCTGGGGTGTTATGCCTCATTTATTTCTCTACGTTTCCAATTTTCTTTTCAAGTTTTGGTTGCGCTCGTATTAACTTTCTCCTTCATTTGTTTCTTGTATGATTTTTTTTTTTACATTTTTTCCTAATTTTTGTCCATCATTCATCACTTTCATTCCTCATTTCCCTTCCTTCCCATCACTCCCTTCACTCATGAACCGAACCATTTTCTCCCCTTCCCCTTCACACCTTTACTTTCACCTCCCCTTCATTTGTCACCCCTGGAGCGTCTTCCCTATGTATCCCCTTCACACCTGACACTTTCCCTTCATCCTTCCCTTCATCCTTCCCTCACCTGTCACCTCACCTCACCTTTCCTTCACTTGGTGTCATGTTGCTTCTTCGTTGTTAATCCTCCTTGTGCGAGCGTCGGGTGTGGCCAGCTTAGAGGTTATGTAGGGAAGGGAGAAGAGACGTAGGAGGAGGAGAAGGGGGCTCAAGAAGGAGGAGGAGGGGAAGAAGGGGGAGATATCATGTTATTGCAGTGGTGTCGTATTGTTATCCATGAAGGAGGGAGGGATTACAGTAACCCTTCAGCTGTTGACGTGGGTGGCGACGGACCTCACTCACCCCTCACCCTCACCCTTCGTCGCCCTCCTTACCTGAAGAAGAGAAGAAGGGAGGGAGGAAGAAAGGGATTAGCCATTGCGGGGTGACGGCTGGCCCCTTACAACCCTCAACCACCACCGTCGTCTGCAAGCTGTCAAGGGGCTTCATAAGGGTTCACATGCGGTTTGCAGGGCCTTGCTACGCCCTCTCCACATCCTTCTCCAGTGTCCTACCGCGCTGGGGATGGACGAAAAATGGGGAGGGAAAGAAGGTACGCAGAGAGAGGGGGTAAGGGGGGTAGGGGGGGTGTCGTGGTCGCGCCTGATAAACGGAGAGAAGAATAGGAGGGACGTTCCTGTGCACTTTTATGGAACTACGTAGCCGGAAACGCCATTCCCACACCAGTCGACCGATTTTACAGACGACTTCCCGCAGCCTCTGAATAAACACTTGACCCTGAGGAGACGACGACGGGAGGAGGAAGGGGAAGACTAGGAGGAGGAGGTGGAGGCAATAGAAACTCAAAGGGATGAAGAGGTAAAAAGGCAGTAAGAGGTAAAAAAAGGCAGCAAAAGGTGTGAAAGTAAAAGAGAGTAGGAAATGGAGATGAATATAATGTGAGGAAAAGTGAGGAAAAATGACCTGCTTTTCATGACGAGGTTAATGGTTATGTATTCCTTGAGTGTGTATAATGAGATGGTGATGAGATAGTAAAGCGAAGATGAGGGCAATGGGTGATGAATGAAAAAAGTGAGTAATGTATGTGTCCTGTTGCTATGAGTTAGATGAATGCACATACACTATTTTATTTATTTATTTACATTCAGAGGGAGAAAGAAAAAAAGAAAGATACGTGGAAAGGAGAGGAAAGGAAAGGGAAGGAAGGAAGGAAGGAAGACAATGTATTATATGACCGGAGGAGAATCATAAGAAGAGTTATGTGAAATCGATAGTAATAATGATAATAATCGAGAGGAGGAACAGATGCTTCAATAGAGGGAAGAAAGGAGGGAGGAGGGAGGATTTCGTCACCATAAAGGAAAATAGGAGGAGGAGGAGGAGGAGATAGGGGTATGTAAGGCAGGTGGTTATGGAGGAGGAGGAGGAGGAGGAGGAGGGAAGAGAGACCGCAGGCATGTCCCCTTCACCACCCTCATCTCCCACAGCATCCGCTCTCCTCCTCCTCCTCCTCCTCCTCTTCCTCCTCTTTATCTCCAATATTTGTAAGCATCAACAAAATCATTACATATAACCATCCTTCAATCACTGCTACCATTACCATCCATTACCATAATCATCCAACCAGCACCATCATTACCACCACCATCCATCTTCCTCCAGCAATATCCACCACCATCATCCTTTCCCTATATTTAATAATGCCAATGTTTGCTACCACAATCACCATCCCCCTCACCATCACCCCCTTCACCATCCCATCATCACTATCATCACCATCATCCTGCTTGCTTGCCTGCCTTGGTTATCATGATATGCTTTCAACCCTTATCATCACCACCATCACCATCACTCCCTCATCATCATCGTCATCATCATAATTAGCAAGTACACAAGAGTCTTTTGAGCCTTCCATCTTCCTCCTTACCTTTGTCTAGTCTAGCCCTCCTCTCTCTCTCTCTCTCTCTCTCTCTCTCTCTCTCTCTCTCTCTCTCTCTCTCTCTCTCTCTCTCTCTCTCTCTCTCTCTCTCTCTCTCTCTCTCTCTTCCCCCATTCTGTCCCATGAGAACCTCTTAGACTCCTCTCCTCTTTATCTCTTCCTCCTCCTCCTCCTCCTCTTCCTCCTCCTCTTCCTTTCATTTCAGATTTTCTCTCTCATGTACTCGTATTTTCGCTTTGTTGGGATCCGTTTCTTACCATTTGTTCTCACTCCTCTCTCTCTCTCTCTCTCTCTCTCTCTCTCTCTCTCTCTCTCTCTCTCTCTCTCTCTCTCTCTCTCTCTCTCTCTCTCTCTCTCTCTCTCTCTCTCTCTCTCTCTCTATTGTTGTTATTCCACTGTCCTTTCATTAACTAACCGACAGAAGTGCCTCCTCCTCCTCCTCCTCCTCCTCCTCCTCCTCCTCCTCCTCCTCCTCCTCCTCCTCCTCCTCCTCCTCCTCCTCCTCCTCTTCCCTTTATTCCTCTTCCTCCTCCTCCTCTTCCTCATCTGAAGTTTATTTTTGTAGCTTATTTTCATCTTTCTTCTTTATTCAAATCCCCGAAGTTATATTTTTCATCTTTAAAGCATAAATAAATTTCATCTTTTTTAAGTTCAAAGCGTCGTAAAGTGATTCAGATCTTTTGTATTACCTTCAAACTTTGCACCCGAGTCTTGTTTTTTTTTCTTTCTCTCTCTCTCTCTCTCTCTCTCTCTCTCTCTCTCTCTCTCTCTCTCTCTCTCTCTCTCTCTCTCTCTCTCTCTCTCTCTCTCTCTCTCTCGATGATAAATATGTACAGATATATGAATTTCTGAGAGCACACGGCCATATATCACCGCTGTGGCTGGCGTCTGATATTGGCCACAAGACATGAATCTGGGGATCAATATAGACTGGACACCCATTCCCTATAAGGCCAGTGTGACGTGAGGCGAGGGAGGGAGAGTGACGGCCGGTGTGGTGCGGTGGGCGGGTTGTGGCGGGCCCGGTGTGATTTGGTAAAGGGACTGTTTGCTTTGTGTCAGTACAGGCGCCATGGAAGAGAATGAGAAGGGGTGTATGGTATGTGTGTGTGTGTGTGTGTGTGTGTGTGTTTTAGTGATTGTTGTATTTTGTTCCTCTTCTTTCGGTCATGTTTTATTTTTGTTCATTTTATATTAATAACTTCACTTGTATTGTAAGAATTTGAACGTTCAATTCTGTTTTATTTTTGACATTTTTTTTTTGAGAAACATCACAACAACAACTACCAAAGAGATTGTATCTTTTAGTATTTATCAAAGATGAAATTCAACCCGATGTTCTCACCTTCGTTTTAAGCCAAATTCTCGCGTTACATGTCATTTTCCATTGAACCGAATTATCATATATCATCCTTGTACGTTATAAGATGTGTTCGATATTGTGTTTGGGGGAAGAAGAAAAAAAAGGTAAAAAAAAAAAAAAAACATCGACTCCACCTTTTCGTGAAGTCAAGATAAAAGAATAGTTTTCGACGCGATGTCAACATGGTCTTGTTTTGGTTTGTTTTCTTTTGTGGATTGGACCAATTTTTCTTTTTTCTTCACGACTTAGAAAATGAAAATATTCTTGTATGCTTTTCATTTTATTTAAGTGAGGTAAAAAGTAGTTACAGAAAATGGATTGTGATGACGGAGGAAAACGAAGAGAAGAAAGAAAGAAAGAAAGAGGAGGAGGAGGAGGAAAAGAATTGATGTCGCCAAGAAGCAACACCTAAGCTTCCTCCAGGCTACTTTTTTCCTTACTCTCCCTCCCACAATCCCCTCTTTTTTTTCCTCTCTCCCTCTCGTTCCCCTCCTGCTTGTGCTGTATTGTTTTCCCCTTCCCCCCCTTTCCCTCCCCTTACCTGACCCCTTCACCCCGACACTTGATACGCATCGTACAGCACTCCTCCTCCTCCTCCTACTCCCACTCCTCCTCCGCCTCATCTCCTCCCTTTATCCTCTCTGTCAGCCTATCTCCCACGTCCTTACCACAGACTTCACCCCCAGAATTCTCTCTCTCTCTCTCTCTCTCTCTCTCTCTCTCTCTCTCTCTCTCTCTCTCTCTCTCTCTCTCACTCTCACTCTCACTCTCACACACACACACACACACACACACACGTCATGCTATTGTTATTATTGTTATTAGTTTCATCATCATCATCATCATCATTATCATCATCATCATTTTCATCACATCGCAAGAAAAAATCATAAACGATATTCTTTCTTTTTTCTTTCTTTCTTTCTTTCTTTTTCTCTCTTTCCTGCCAACGACTTCGCGTTTTTCATTCTTCCCGGCAACAATAGACGGCGTTGTCCTTCTTTTTTTTTCTTTTCTTTTCTTTTTCTACCTGTTCTCTTTTCCATCCTATTCTTCATGTTTCTAGTGTTCGACGTCTTTTCTTTCTTTTTTTTCTCTTTCTTTCCTCTGCATCGTTTATTCAGAGTGAAGTTTTGCCTTGGGTCTTTTGAAGGAAGGAATCGATGAGCCACGTGGAGGCTGCAGGTGGAGGAGGTGGAGGAGGAGGAATACAAAGGTAGATGAGATGCGATGATGATCAAGGTACAGAGAGAGAGAGAGAGAGAGAGAGAGAGAGAGAGAGAGAGAGAGAGAGAGAGAGAGAGAGAGAGAGTCATCAGTTATTTTATTCCTAAGGACAACAATCAAAAAGAAAAAAATAGAGACTCAGAAATTGGAACAGTAATGAAGGTGAAGAATGTATTACCTGCTGGCACACACACACACACACACACACACACACACACACACACACACACACACACACACACACACACACACACCACACACACACATACATATATATACACCACTCAATCATAAGAAATCCAGCATTAACCCATCTCCACTACTGTTTATGGCATTCCTCTCTCTCTCTCTCTCTCTCTCTCTCTCTCTCTCTCTCTCTCTCTCTCTCTCTCTCTCTCTCTCTCTCTCTCTCTCTCTCTTCCATACTTCCATCGCTCTCTCGCTTTCTACTCAGGAGGAGGAGGAGGGAGGAGGAGGAGGGACCTGCCTTGGTTAGCTCTTCAAAAAATAGCCCCGGACGCCCTTATTTACCTGTGTGTTAAGGGCGAGAGTGCCACGCCTCCTCCTCGCCCGCTGGGAAGGACCTAGGTGATAGCGGCCACAAGGTTGATATTGGGTTGGTCTTCATTAGCGCTAAACACTGGTACTTCGTGAGCCCCAGCCAGTTTTTGTGCATCGGGCAGGAAGGAGGCGACTAGGGCCCTCCTCCTCCTCCTCCTCCTCTACCTCCTCCTTCTCCACCTCCACCTCCTCCTCCTCCTCGTAGCTGCCTTTCGGATTTTCTCTTATAGATTTTTATGGAGGCTTTGTGGCGGCGTGTATCAAGATGTTTATTGATTCTCGGCGGCCTGTTGTAAGTCTCCGGTGGTAGTGGTGACGGCGGAGGTGGTGGTGGCGGGATGAAGGGCCTGCCGTAGCGTCCTGTTGCTGCCATAACAACGCCGCGGGTCCGTACGTGCGGTGCTGAAAGAAATGAGCATCGTCAGTACACGCCCCACCTCCTCCGCCTCCTCCACCACCGCTGTTGCCTACTCCTCCTCCTCCTCCTCCTCCTCCTCCTCCTCCTCCTCCTCCTCCTCCTCCTCACGTGTCCAGATCTCACAAGAGAGGGGATCTGATCTTACAATGGCCAAAATAAAACAGCAGGGAAGACTTTCATCCAGCCTGGCTCAGCCCTGCGTGTGTGCTTGTGGTGGAGATGCCCAACCGATACCCAACACCCCGCTCCCGCGCCCCCGCCCTCCCCTGCCCCTGGTCGTGGACGCTGCGGACACCACCCTTGCACGGGGCGGCAACATGCAAAAGTGGACGGATTCCGATGAAGGGAAAGGGGACAGGACGCTAATGATTTGTGAACGGAGTAGCCTATTCATTTTTGTAAACGTCCGGGGGTGAGGTGAGGTTGTAGTGCACCCACTCCCCGCCAGGGGTCTCGCCTTGTCGGCTGCTAGTCTGGCTGGCTGGCTGGCTGCCCATTCCCCGCCCCTTCCTGCCCCTCCCTCTGCACACTCACTTCCCTGCAATATTGCAAGCAATTCTCACTTCGTCGTCTTTGTCGTGCTATCGTCGCCTTCCCTCACAAACACTCCAAAGAGCAGGAATCTCACCGAACTGCCGCAATGGCCCGGCAAGACGCCAGGGCCGGGGGTGGGCTGGGAGTGCAGGGCCGTGGTGGTCGGGGCGCAGCGGGGCGGCGCAGCGGACTCTCTGCGCTACACCCATTGCATCTATGCTTCGTCCCAGAGCTGCGCTGCACTGCCCGCCGCGGCCTGAGTGTTGCGGCGCCCCGAGTGAAAACAAAAGGCCTCAACAACCACTAATGGACGAAACAAAAGCTGGCGAGGAGCACCGAGGATGGTCAACGGAGAGAGAGAGAGAGAGAGAGAGAGAGAGAGAGAGAGAGAGAGAGAGAGAGAGAGAGAGAGAGAGAGAAACTTAAGCGAACCACCAAGCTCAGCTAATGTTCCGCGGCCTGGGTATTACGTCCGGCCTGACCCCGTCCTTCTTACAACCTTGCTCTCCCTCTCGCTCTCCTGCCACTCCTACGTCCGTGCTTTCCTTCCTGGCGGCGTGTGGTCGGCGTGCCCGTACCCGTACCCGTGCCCGTGCCCTGAGCTGCGAGAAAGAGCACCGTAGGAGGATGACCCAACGGAATGTTTGAAGCACACGAAGACTATTGGGAAAACGGCCCGGCGCTGGCTGCAGGGCGCCGTGGGGTCGCTTTGATAAGATGCCACGATTAAGGCCGCGGCCGCGTTTAATAATATCATAAAAGTAAGAAATGAAGAAATACGCCGCAGAGTCTGACAGCCTCCCAGGGCGCGCAGACGATGGAGGAGGAGGAGGAGGTGGAGGTAAGAGAGAGAGAGAGAGAGAGAGAGAGAGAGAGAGAGAGAGAGAGAGAGAGAGAGAGAGAGAGAGAGAGAGAGAGAGAGAGCCGCCGGGCCTAATAATGATGCCTCGGTAGAAATTTATATCATGGCTGTAAATAAGTGCAGTGTAAAAAATATGCTGTAATGGAACTAAACGATGCTTAATACGGGAGGAGGAGGAGGAGAGGGAGGAGGAGGAGGAAACATGGGGAGAGAGAAGTAAGAGGAGGAGAGCGATGTGAATTAGAGAGAAGAAAGGAGGAGAATGAGGAGAACGAGTTGCCGAAACCTATCCCAGTGTTCTTTGAGGCAACACCTATAGCTTCTGTGGCGGCGGTGTTAGTGTTGCGTCTACATTGAGATAGAGAGAGAGGGGGGGGGAGGGGGGAGGGGGGGAGGGGAGCGGCGGCCCTTTCCTAGTTTGTTTCCATGAGACGCTTCACAAACCCGCAGCGATGCAGTCCTGAATCGACTTACCTGAGTTAGACTGTGTGAGAACAATGCCTCCTCCTCCTCCTCCTCCTCCTCCTCCTGCTCGTCACCGCTTCCTGCCCCTTGCTTGTTGCCGGCCGTGTCGTCCTTCTATATCATAAGATAATTGACGTCTCTCTCCCTCCCTCCCTCCCTCCTCCCCTCCTTCTCTCTTCCTCTTATCCCCTCCTGTCTTCTTTCACACCTTCATTCCCTCCATTCTTCACCTCCTCCGCCCTCATTCCCCTTCCTTCCATCCGGTGTCCTTCTTACAACGCACAGTCCCCCGTTAGCCTCCGCTCCCCCGGTGGTGTGGCGTTGAGGTCACTTCGCCGCTCTAAAGGCTCTGAGGGTGGTTAGGTTAGGCCGGCGAGAGGGACGGCGCCCCCCCCCTTATGCCCCCTTCATGACCCCGTAACACTCCCTTAGGCCCTTCACACCTTTCTTGCTGATCCTACCCACTACGTTTCTCTCTCTCTCTCTCTCTCTCTCTCTCTCTCTCTCTCTCTCTCTCTCTCTCTCTCTCTCTCTCTCTCTCTCTCTCTCTCTCTCTCTCTCTCTCATTATGCCTCTGTCGATCCTCCTCACACCTCACGACCCCCTCACCTCACCCCCTCAAGACCCACTCACACTCCCCAACACGCCCCTGCCCTCCTCCCCCTGCCCCTCTGCCTCTGCCCCTGCCCCTGCCCCGCCTCACGACCCGCCATGCCGGCACTAAGCAATCCTCCATGCTTGTCACAGTCAGAATTCCAGTGCCACTCTGCCAAAGGACGGCGGTAAAGTATCCCCGAAGGCCGTGCCCGCGCCGCCCACAGCGAGGCGAGGCGAGGCAAGGCGGCGTCCTGGAGACACAACGAAGCGAATAGAAAGTTTTAAAAAGGGAAATTGTTAGTTAATCCCATTGTGTGTTGGGCGAGGCGCACGGGCCGGCCAGGATGAGAAGGAAGGGAGGAAGGGAAGGAGGATAGGGATGGGGGTGGATAAAGAAGGGGAGGAAGAGAAAGAAGAGGTGGAGGAGAGAGGAGAGGGAGGGGTTAATACTCCTTCCTATCCTCCTCTCCACCTGTTATGTTACCTGCCACCCCCTCCCCCCCTTTACCTTAGTACCTCCTGGCCAGAGACTGACCGACCCTCTCCCTCACCCTCTGCCCCTCGCCTCCGCTGAGCCCTTGAGCCGATCCTTCTTGGGGCCGCTTGAGGACTCAGCCGTTTGGTTTTCAGTCTCTTGATAACCCCCGGCAGTGTACAGACCCCCTCCCCCCCTTTCTCCCCTAACACACACAATTTAACACACTGGACGGGGCGAGGTGGGGCGGGGCGGGGCAAGGGTGAGGCAGGTAAGAAGCAGGCCAGGACAGGACAAGGGGAAATCAATAGCAGGTTCCCCGCCGATACCCCGATGAATGGACGTCAATGGGCTCGTAGGAGGTGAGGAGGAGGACAGGCATGGGAAGAGCGGCTGTGACAACGTTGACGGAGCAAGGAGGTGGAGGAGAGAACGGAGGAGAATCACAAAGGGTTCATCTCACCGCAACCTAACTCGTGGTGACATAGTCTTCCTCCTCCCCCTCCTCCTCCTCCTCCTCCTCCTCCTCTGGTTGATGCTGGTCTCTTACAACAAAAATGTATAGAGATTACCTTCCCTAAATTCACACTATAACGGATTAGAACTATTTGAGATCCTTATTTATAACTAAGTAAATTACAGTTAATTCGATATATTTATTCCATTCTTACATATCTATTTATGTTCCAATTCTTGTTTACTTTACTGTCTTGTGCCTCTCACTTCCTAGATTATCTGCTGCTGTTTTATCTTCCTTTGTGTTCCTTTGTGTTTCCTTCTCCTCCTTCCTTCTCCTGGTCCTTCCTTTCTTTCTTCCTTCTCTCCTTCCTCCCTCATATCAATTCCTCCCTCTAATCTTTGCACATTTCCTAATTTTACATCGATTTCATTGTTTCATCTCTCTCTCTCTCTCTCTCTCTCTCTCTCTCTCTCTCTCTCTCTCTCTCTCTCTCTCTCTCTCTCTCTCTCTCTCTCTCATCACTATTTTCGCTTTGATGGTTCTGACACGAGTTTCCTTTTGATCATAGTGATGTGCCGAGCCCCTCATTTTCCTCATTTCCCTCCATCTCTCCCTTCTCTCCCTCCACCTCTCCTTCCTTCCTTCCTTCCTTCCTTCCTTCCCACCTAACATCTATCTATATTTATCTTCCATTCACTTCCTGATTTTTGCTTGCGTTATTTCTAGGTATTTTTGTATTCCTCTCCTTTTGTTTTTCCTCCTCCCATTTTCTTCCCTTTCTCCCCTCTTCCTCTTCACCCCTTCAACAGGTGCTGAGTGACCACGAGGACAACGTAATCCCTTTTTTTTTCTCCCTTCCTCTCTCTCTTTCTCTCCCTCTCCCCCCCCCTCCCCCCAAGGAAGGGTCAGAAAGTAGGTCAACTCAGCGATTTGAGGAAGGATAACTTTTTTGGGCTTTTTCCCTCTCAAGATTAGGTCAGAGCAAGTTACTCGTAGATTATTAAATAGAATGAGATTATATAGATATACTCCTTTTTCTCTGTCTCTGTCTCTCTCTATTTATTTGTGTTCCTGTATTTTTGTTTTTTTTCTTATTTGTGTTCGTTTGTTTAGATACATTTATAGTTTTTTTTTTTTAGTTATGTTCTTCAAGTTTTTTTTTTTATATATCTATCTATTTATATGTTTGTTTATTATTATTCTATTTACATGTTCGTCTATTCTCGTCTTTTTATCCTCACTTATTATTATTTTCTCTTTCTTATAATCAGTTCGTTCTATCTCCTTCCACTTGTTGACTTTTTTTTCATCATTATTTTATCGATTTACTTCCATCCAATCCTCTTTTTGTTTTTAGTCTGTAAGCAGGTTGTCAATTTTTTTATAAACAATTTTTTTCATTTCATCGCCAAGGTTGTCATGATCGATCGTCCTTCAGTGCGTTGTTGCGGGAAGCCAGTGAACGATATTTTGTTAACGAGACAGACAGACAGACAGACAGACAGACATCCCTTTACACAATGGTCAATATGATACAGACGAACAACGGAATACAATGAAACGAATAGAATAATGGAAGTATTCGCTCTCTTTTTTTTTATTACTATTACTATTACTATTATTACTTCATGAAAACGCTTACTTCTCTTCTTTTTTTATTATTATTGTTCTTCTTCTATTCCCTTTCTTCCTCCTCCTCCTCCTCTTCCTCCTCCTCGACATTGAATTAATAATATGATGAGAACTGCTGCTTACATCAACATCATCACCATCATCTCCTCCTCCTCCTCCTCCTCCTCCTCCTCCTCCTCCTCCTCCTCCTCCTCCTCCTCCTCCACGTAAATAAATAAGTTTCTCTATGTACTATATATATGTATGTGACTGCAATTGGATGATAAAGAAATAAAATAACAAGATAAATAAACAACATTACAATTAACAGACCAACAAAATGCAAAACTTAAATTAATCTCAACAACAACAACGTGATAAACTTGGATGTGAATAAGAAAATGAAGTTAAGAAAGAAGAAGAGAGAAGAAAGAGAAATAAAGAAAATAAAAAGTGGTCCTTTCAGCCTGTTAAACAATAATGATGAATAAACAAAAGCCTCGTCATGTATAATAGTTTGTTCGTTTATTCGTTCGTGTGTGCCATCATGTGTTGCAAGTATCGTTCAGGATCGTAAACTTGGTGATAGATAAAAACAACTTAAATGTACGGACGTTTTTATTATTGTTTACACATATCGATATACCGGCCGGTTTCTCTCTCTCTCTCTCTCTCTCTCTCTCTCTCTCTCTCTCTCTCTCTCTCTCTCTCTCTCTCTCTCTCTCTCTCTCTCTCTCTCTCTCTCTCTCTCTCTCTCTCATGTGTATTCAGTGTTGTTCTTGTGTTGTTCAAATATTATTACAAGTTCATGTGGTTTTTTTTAGTTGTATTCGACATGGGAAGTGAAATACATGAATGAATACAGTTTACCTGCACAATTTATGTATTTACAATGTATGTGTTACAAGCCTCTCTCTATATTGAAGTATTACACATTAACACAAAAAATGTGGCCTGAAACGGTATATTTGTGTGAATATTTTAACATTATTTATTCATACCAATATGCAATTTTTTTTTTCTCTATCTAGTTATATTTTACATGTAGCACAGGTGTGTGTGTGTGTGTGTGTGTGTGTGTGTGGGTGTGTGTGTACGTATATGTATTACAGTGTAGCACATGACATACGAAGAACTATTTTAAACTGTATATTTAATCCACTACATACAAGGGATGACGTTCACTAACAGAGTCGAGCTGGAATTAGATTTAAGAGAACTTTAACTTACAAAATGGTTCAGTTACCGCCTTGACGTCAATGAGAAAACCATATCAAAGCCTCCCGTTGTAATTTACACTTCAAAAAGAACGGGAAACGAGCTACAGGATGAGAAGAGGGGTTGAAAGAAAACGCAGCGTGAGAGAGAGAGAGAGAGAGAGAGAGAGAGAGAGAGAGAGAGAGAGAGAGAGAGAGAGAGAGAGAGAGAGAGGGGGGGAGAGAGGGGATAGGAGTGGCAGGTGATGGATAGGAGAGGTGGCACAGGTGTGGATTGACGCAGTTTATCGTCAAAGCGCAGCGAAGAGAAACGTGGCTGGATTGTGAAAGGAGAGGAGAAAGAGAGCCTGAGGGAGGAGAAGGAGGAAGGAAGGAAAGGAGAGGGAAAGGGAGGAAGAGAAGGAAGTGTAGCAAGTAAGGGGAAGAAAGAAGCCACAGCTCATACTCCTCCTCCTTCTTCCTCCTTCCTCTTTTCTTCTTCCTCCTCCTCCTCCTCCTCCTCTTTCTCCTCCTCCTCCTCTTCTTCAGTGGCGCAGGATGGTGGATTAGGACGTGTTTGGGGTCACAATGCGGCTCAAAGAACTGGTTTGACCGCAGGAAACAGCATAAAGGAAAGCGAATGAGCTGGGCAATGACAGACGGGCAGACAGACAGAGATTGGCAGACAGACAAACACACTAACTAACAACGCAGATAATACTAATGAAATGATGAGTGACCACTTTATAAACCGTGATGATGATGATGATGATGATAGTAATAATGATAATGATGATAATCTGGGCAGTTTGTATATCATTGAGACTGAATGAGGAGGGAGGTAGTGATAGAAAGATAGGAAGACATGTTAGAGAGAGAGAGAGAGAGAGAGATAGATAAGAAGAAAAAAATGTTGAGGTTTAGAATGAGTAAAAGGATAAAAAGAAAAACACTTCTGCCATTGAAATAGAATGTTAAAAGAGATATGTTTACTAATTAAGATAGATGACAGGCAGGTAGAAAGGAGGAAGGAGAGAGGTGATGATAAAAGAGAATAATACAACAAGAAATAGCGGTGACAGAGGTGTATGAGAATTATAATTACTTCATAAGGAAAATATATATAATGGAGATGAGTGAAATTGTGAAGAAGAGGAGATGGAAGAAGAGAAAAATTCAGAAAGATAATTATGACCAAAGAAAGTTTATAATTACATATCAAAAAGAAGAAAATGGGTAATAATAATGGGTGAGAAAAATAGTAATTACACAAATTATTCAAAAAGGAAAAATGTCGCTGGAAGAGAGAAATGGATAAATGTGACTTAGAAAAATAAACAGTAAACATTAATTATACACTTAAACAGACTATTAAAAGGAAGAAAAAATATTAAAAGTGGAGATTAAAATACGTAAAAAAGCGGTTAAATTAGAATAAAATGAAGATAACATATTATGAGCAAAGGAAAAAAAATAGCGATGGGAAAATAAAGGAGGAATGAGTGAAGGGAAATTATCTTGGGAAGGAAATGACGGAGACTCTCACATTGAGGGGAAAAACGTACAAGGAGGGAAATAAGTTTTTTTGTTATTAACTATAGGAAAGTTAATGACTATCTTCCCTGTGTGAGCAGATAGGGGGGGTAAGGGGAGGGGAAGAATGTAAATGAAGCACACACACACACATACACATACACACCAGGTTACCATGCCTCAAAACGCACATTACGTATTCCTCGCTCTCTCGCTCTCTCGCTCTCTCTCTCTCTCTCTCTCTCTCTCTCTCTCTCTCTCTCTCTCTCTCTCTCTCTCTCTCTCTCTCTCTCTCTCTCTCTCTCTTGAGGGCACTATTGATAATGGAAAAGGGACTCAAGTAGATTCCTTCCATGATTACCTGAGAATGAGAGAGAGAGAGAGAGAGAGAGAGAGAGAGAGAGAGAGAGAGAGAGAGAGAGAGAGAGAGCGAGAGAGAGATTGAGAATATAAGATTTAAGAGCAAGAAAATCCTTCATCTTGGTAAAACTGTCTGCTCTCTTAATCCCTTGCTCCCCTCCCCTCCCTTACCCCACCTTACCCTCCCTCACCCTCCCCCACCACACACCCTCAACCTTCATGTGTGGTCGCCCCTCCCTCACCCTTTCTTCCCTCCGCCTCACCCCAACACCCCTTCTCCCCCTTCCACCCTCAACACACACACACACACACACACACACACACACACACACACACACACACACACACACCTTTCGACTCGCCTCCACAACCTTCGTTCACCTACTCTGTGCTTTAAATTGGTGTTGGTTTCAGTGCTTGGAGGGATGGAGGAGGGGGGGAGGTAAAAAGGGGGGGTAAGGGTGGTTCTTGGGGTAGTATTGTGGCATGTTATAACTAGTGTGTGTGTGTATGATGAGACGTCCCACACACACACACACACACACACACACACACACACACACACACACGCGGCAATGACCTTCATAATGCACTTTGCTTACATTGTCCTTCTTCTTCTTCTTCTTCTTCCCTTCGTTATCCTCCTTCATTTATTTATTTTCCTCCTAAGTCTTCGCAGTTAAGACAATAGAGTTGAATTGAGCTTCACATCATCACTGCCTCCTC
>JAPQNM010000019.1:13133108-13163108 GCA_029783475.1 Metacarcinus magister | reverse complement strand
TCCTTTTCCTTATTCATTTCCATTTCCGTCTCGCCCCATTCCTCTTCCTCCTCCTCCTCCTCCTCCTCCTCCTCCTCCTCCTCCTCCTCCTCCTCCTCCTCCTCCTTGGACTCCCCTTCTCTGATTTACTATTCATGGTTCGGCGTCTCTATCTACGACCCGAGCAGGATTAGGATAATATAATTACTCTAATGTTGGCAGTGTGTGTTGATTGCCTCACTCAAGCCGTGGTGAAGGCGAGGGTAGGACAAGGAAGACGAGGAGGAGGAGGAGGAGGAGGAGGAGACAAATTTTGAAGTGGTGGTGGTGGTGGTGGTGACGGTTGTTGTGTTTGTTATTGTTGTTGTTGGATGATAGTAGTAGTAGTAGAAGTAGGCTTGGAAGTAAGAGAAAGAGAGAGAGAGAGAGAGAGAGAGAGAGAGAGAGAGAGAGAGAGAGAGGAGAGAGAGGGGAGGAGGGAGTGACAGCTAATGTGAGAAAAAGAATGAGAAAAGAGGAAAGAAAGAAGAAAGGGAAGGATTACACGCCGCTGTATACCTCCTCCTCCTCCTCCTCCTCCTCCTCCATCTTCTCCTCCTCCTCCTCCTCCTCCTCCTCCTCCTCCTCCTCCTCCTCCTCCTCCTCCTACTTCTACTCAACCTCTACCACCTGTTTGTGTGTTGTGGAGTTTTATGTTTATTTTTTCTTTCCCTTTTTACCTTTTTTTTTTGTGAAGAAATGAGAGAGAGAGAGAGAGAGAGAGAGAGAGAGAGAGAGAGAGAGAGAGAGAGAGAGAGAGAGAGAGAGAGAGAGAGAGAGAGAGAGAGAGAGAGAGAGAGAGAGAGAGAGAGAGAGAGAGAGAGAGAAGCTACAGGTATGTCGGTGTTGGGTTTATGGTAGGGCAAGTGGGATTAAGGAAAGGTAAAGAGGTGAAGGAGGAGGAGGAGGAGGAGGAGTAAGAAGAGAAGGAGGAGAGAGAGAGAGAGAGAGAGAAGGATTGAAGGGAAGGAAGGTAAGGGTGAGAAAAAGCTATATATATCTCTCTCTCTCTCCTACCTTTGTGTGTGTTTTTGAAAAGAATTTTATGCTTACGGTGAAGTGTAAACACAATCACATGGTTGACCTCACAACACTTGTTTTTGTCGCTACTCAACTTATTTCTATCTCCTATTCCTATTTATCCTCATACCTTTCTTATTTTTCCTTCCATCCTTCCTTCCTTCCTTCCTTCCTTCCTTCCTTCCTTCCTTCCTTCCTTCCTTCCTTCCTTTATTTCTTATTTCCTTCTCCTCGTTCGTCAGGTAAAAAGAAGGAAGGAGTGGAGGAAGGAAGAAAGGTGCGTTGTCTTCTTCCTTCCCGCCTTCCCTCCCTCCCTCCTTCCCTCCCTCTCCTCCCTCCCTCCGCTGCCCCACAGAAACTCACGGCCGGGTGATCATGGAATCCCAATGACGCTCCTCCTCCTCCTCCTCCTCCTCCTCCTCCTACCACCTTTCTCTGCCCTTCATCATCCGCCTCCTCATACACATCCTCCTCCTCAGTGCCTCGCCCCTTCCCTCCGCCCTCTGCACCAAGTCCTGTTTCTCCCGACGCTGCAGGAGACGCACGGCCGCTTCCTAGTCTGTTCTGATCCCACAGTAGAGGGACACGAGGTCTAGAGGGGACAGTGTCGCCCCTTTGATCCATGTTAAAGCAGCAGCGAAAATGAGGAAGAGGGGAGAGAGAGAGAGAGAGAGAGAGAGAGAGAGAGAGAGAGAGAGAGAGAGAGAGAGAGAGAGAGAGAGAGAGAGAGAGAGAGTTGAGCACCCCAGGAGGTGAGCCTTGCTTAAGTTGGTCTATTATTCCTCTTCTTTGATGTCTGAAATATCGGATCAAGGAAGGAAGGAAAGGAGGGAGGGAGGTAGAAGGAGGGTAGGGAAAGGTAACAGAGGTATAGGTGGGGAGGGGAAGGTAAACGAAGAGGAGGAAGTAAGGGGAAGGGGAGACGAAGGAAGGAAACAGATTAAAGACAACGAAACCCACAAAGGCGCTAAAGTTACTCGCAAGAACTTCCGTCATTGACTTCACAAATATTTTTTTTCTTTGGAGGGGAACAAGGGGATGAAGAAGGAAGAGGAGGGAAGGGAAGAAGAAGAAGGAGGAGGAGAGAAAGATGAGGAGTAGGAGGAGGAGGAGGTAACTATGGAGAGAACATTTTTACCTCCACCTTCTCTCCCTCCAAAGTGTTCTCCTGGAGTTCTTAGTCTCTGGTGGACGGCGTCGAGTTAGAGCCGCGAGCAAGGCGACAAAGTTTAGGTGAGAGAAGGGAGAGGCTAAACGTGCCCCTTGAGAGAGAGAAAGAGAGAGAGAGAGAGAGAGAGAGAGAGACCTCGTTTTTTATTTTTCTCAGTTTCTTTCACCTTTTCCAACCTCATATTTTCTATTTTCTATTTCCTTCACCTCCTCTTCCTCCTCCTGGTCCTCCTCCACCTCCTCCTTCTCCTCCTCTTCCTCCTGGTCAGTATAGTATCGGCAGGGAAGTGAAACAAATCCCTTATTGCCGCCGAGAGGTCGTCCAAGTCTCTTGAAACCCACACTCCACCCGATCCAATTCCCCCTCGAGGCGTGACGGGCAAGTATAAGCGATATGAACCTGTATTGAGGGGACCCCGCGCCTAAAACCTTCAGGGAATATACTCCAGCCCACTTTTTTCCCCTCCATATATAAATTCTTTGGTTATATATTGTTTTTTTTTATCTATATTTTGAGGGTATTGTTTTTTTTTATGTACAAATGGAAATGTACGTACTGTTGCGTTATATATGGTTGTGGATGTTGGGTGTTATTTGATCGGATCCTACGTGAGGGGGACTCAGTAGCCTAAAGGTCGTTTTTCAGTGTCTGTCCAGCGAAGGGAAAAGGGTTGAAATTCGCGTCCGTCCTTCTTTGCCCTCTTTTGTTTTATTCAATTTTCATCTTGTGAAAGGTTCTCTTGATAGCTGATTCATTTTCACTTTACGATGGAAGCTCAAGATTGAAAAACTTTGAAATCTGTATCGACGTTCTGTTTATTCAATCAAAGAATGTTTTTTTATTATTATATATTCTGTAAGTTGGTATTTTCTGCAAGTAATTCGTGTGCTACCTGTGTGTTCCTTGTAGCTGAACACTTGCTGAAAGAACATATAATTCACCTTTAACATCAGTGTATAAACGAAAGGGAACTAAAATATAATCAATGTCACTAGTTCCTTGCCTTGTATTACCTGTTACTTGTCTGCAGCAAAACATATTCCTTATAGAGAGAGGAAACTGATCATAGCTTAAAAGGAATCGCTTACATCCTTTCATCTTCTACCGATATGCGAGACTAGTGAAGGAAAGAATTGTTGTTTACTGCTTAATTGGTTGTAAGTTCATGGGAGGGAGACAGCCATGAACTCATTACCTGTTTGATGCACCAGGGATCATGATGGGGGGGAGGGTAAGGGTAGCAGGCATCAGGGGGGGAAGTAAGACAGTTATGAACGTGCATATTGTTCAAGAGACAGGAGTTAAGAGGTTAGGAACTTGCTTACTGTTTGATACTCAGAGAACATGATCTTTGCTTGATAGTAGAAGTTCAAGGGAGTCAGACAGTAACGAACTTGATTATTGTTTGATAGGCAGGAGTTCATGGCAAGTTCTGGAGTTAGGAACATGTTTATTTCTTCTGTATCGGTTCTCGTCCGGCCGGTCCTGTGGCCGTGGTGCCTCGCGAACCCGTTCCGGACTGCCACAAGGACGGCCGACTTGACTCGTCTTGTTCTGGATCCCGACACACCAGTTCGACCCCAAGACCTTGACCTCAACCTCACATGAACGACCTCTCCGCTTCGCCTTCTTCTCCTCCTCCTTTTCGTCGTGTTTTATTTTCCTTTTCTCCTACTTCTACTCATCTATCATCCTCTCCTCCTCCTCCTCCTCCTCCTCCTCCTCCTCCTCCTCCTCCTCCTCCTCCTCCTCCTCCTCCTCCTCCTCCTCCTCCTCCTCACGTGACCCACAATAACGGGCTCGCCTCCTTAAGGCCTGAGTTATTCACGTGTCTTCCAGGATTTCACTTATTCATGAATCTTTGGTGTTCTGTCTATTTGTATTTCACAGACTCCACACTTTTCGTCTTCTTTTTTTTTTCTATCTCTCTCTCTCTCTCTCTCTCTTGGAGGAAGTTTCTCTTATACGTATTTGCAGTTTTATCTGTGTATCTGTTTATAATATGTCGTCATTATCATCATCATCATCATTTTAATCATCATCATCATTATCATCGTCATTATCGTTATCAGCTTCGCCTTCAAATCATGATAGCATTGTTTGTTTTTTTTACGCTTGTTTGTTTTTCCTCTCATTTGTGAAGGTTATTTTTAAGATTATTTTTGTTATCATAGCAAAATGTTTCCAAGATAATGATTCCTTCCATCTTATCTTACTTACCTTTTCGTGTTTCTTCCTATGTTCTCTCATTCTTCCTTTCGTTTTGCATCCGAGTCGCTCAGGTGAACCCAAAGACTTTTCCTGTATTTTTCCTTTTGTTCGTTTTTCATTACCTAAGCCTTACGTTTCTTTCCCTTTCGTCCGTGCACTTTCTTTTTCATTCGTTCATCTTTGTGTTTTCATTGTCCATTCATGCCATAGACATTCTTCAGGTGTACTAATTATCTTTCCTCTCTTTCAGGTACGTTTTGTCCTCCTGTTCCGCCATATAGAGCGACAGGTGCTCAGGTTCCTTAATTAGGCCTCAGGTAAGGCTTCAGAAGGGGAGCAAGGTAAAAAAAAATTGAACAGGTATTTACTCTTTATTCAATTGTATTAGTTATTCTTTAGTGTGTGTTCTATCTCTCTCTCTCTCTCTCTCTCTCTCTCTCTCTCTCTCTCTCTCTCTCTCTCTCTCTCTCTCTCTCTCTCTCTCTCTCTCTCTCTCTCTCTCTCTCTCTCTCTCTCTCTCTCCTTTCCACCCCATTTATCCTTTACACTCGCCTCTACGTCTTGTGGTTTGGGGGTGACGGGTGTAGGTGTGGCCAGGGGTGGGGAGGTAAAGGGAGGGAAGGGGAAGGTGATGGGGAGATGGGGGGGGCTTTTTTGAACTGGTGTGGCTGTGTAAGTTTTAGTTACGGGGTGGGAACACATTCTCTCTCTCTCTCTCTCTCTCTCTCTCTCTCTCTCTCTCTCTCTCTCTCTCTCTCTCTCTCTCTCTCTCTCTCTCTCTTTTCTTTCTTCCTATTCCCATATTCGTCGTATGTATGAAAGTCGACACCAGCGAAAAATTCTTAACTAAAAACAGAAATATTGATAGTTTTTATTTTTTATTTTTTGCTTAACAATGACGTAAGAAATTTTCAAAAAAGTTTACATGGTACGAACTTAAATTTGAGAGAACGTTCAAGTTCATGGGAGTATGTATTTTTTATATATATATATATATATATTTATTTTATTTTCTGTGTGTGTTTTATTTAGTTTTAAAAAGAAAATGTGAAGTGTTTTGTCGCGGATAAAGTGGAGCAGTTTAATGAAGTTCGTTAAAGGACAAGGGAGAGAAAAAAAGAAGGTATGATGTGAGGTGTGTGTGTGTGTGTGTGTGTGTGTGTGTGTGTGTGTGTCTAGAACAAGCAAAGGCAGGGTGTTAATGGTAGGGGGCGTCGGGCTTGGGGTGGGCGAGGGTAGTGGTAGAGGAATCATAATAGGAGAGAGAGAGAGAGAGAGAACCAGAAATACGTGTAGTGTGGGAAGTGTGTAGAGAAGGAATGGAGGGAGAGTAGGATGTGAGGAGTGGATGGAGGGAAGGAATGAGGGTTAAGGAGGTAAACCCATACACTATAGGGGCGTGAAAGCAAATGGGCGTGCCTGGCAGTTAAGGAGTGTGGACGTGCCAAGGAAAGGAACGAGGCCGAGAGAGAGAGAGAGAGAGAGAGAGAGAGAGAGAGAGAGAGAGAGAGAGAGAGAGAGAGAGAATTATTGGCCAGTCTCAGTAAATTAGAACATATTAGCTATAATAATAATTACTACTACTACTACTACTACTACTACTTCTACTAGCAACTCTCCTTTCCTTATTATTCCTACGTATAACTTTTCCTAATATTTGGTGTTGACTGTGTTGGTGGTGATGGTGGCGGTGTTGGATGAGGAAGTAGGAGCGTAAATTTCAACCTGAACTCGTTAACAATATATAACCTGAAATATGTGCCTCATTTCTAGGATAAATGACGAAGCTTCTCCAGTTTTTTTTTTCTTTCTTCGGTGGTGGTGGTGGTGGCGGCGATGGTGGTGGTCTCAATAATTAAAAGTTCTTGTTCTCTGCATTAACTTGTCGTCGCTTACCTTGAGCAATGAGATGAAGCTAGGAAATTGAGAACATGAGAGAGAGAGAGAGAGAGAGAGAGAGAGAGAGAGAGAGAGAGAGAGAGAGAGAGAGAGAGAGAGAGAGAGAAGATGAAGAAGCCGCCGGTGACTTCAACGAGATAGCAGCAAGCAGCCACTGGACTTAACAATCGATAACACACACACACACACACACACATGCTTACACTGAAAATAAAACGAGGCTGGGATGAGGATATTTAAGATTGAAATATAGTAGTAGTAGTAGAAATTAGTTAAAACGTAATTATAGTCTAAGTACATTTATAGATTTCGTTTAATTACGAGTGAAAATGGACTTCCTTGATCGTTGGTATAATTTACGTGGTGATCCAGCATCCCTTTTTGCGCAGGTGTAGGGAAGTGGAAGGTATGAAACGAAAACAAGATGTGAAGAGTTATTGGATGCCTTAATGTAACGTTCGTATGTATGTTTGTGTGTGCGTTTGTGTGTATCAGCCACTCTGTCCCTCCGCCTTTGTCTTTCCATGTCCTTGAAAACTTGAACCACCACCACCACCACCACCACCACTATCACCACCACCATCTTGTTCATCATAACTTCCCTTGACGTAAGCAGTGACGTCATGATGTAAATAAAACCTAGGGGAGCGTCTCGCCGGGTTTACGGTCTTACCAAACGAGCAGGAGGAGAAGCAGGCGGGGAAAAAATATTCAGAGTGAAGTGAAAATATAAAAAACTGCATATTTCTTCATTGTATCATCATATTAACATATATTTATAAAGTATGTCCCATTTAACTGTATGATGGGAATGCATAATGTTTGTATTCCTAGTGTTGTGGTGGTGGTAGTGGTGGTGGTGGTGGTGTTGCAGGAACCTGGAAGCAGCTAGACAGACACATAGGCAGGCTGGCAGACACACACAGACAGAGATACAGACTGACGAGATCCATATGCATGAGGGACGATTCAACCAGAGACGTACATTAGCTCTTGATGGTACTGAGGAAGACGAGCAGAGAGAGAGAGAGAGAGAGAGAGAGAGAGAGAGAGAGAGAGAGAGAGAGGAAGCGAGAGAGCTGTGCATCTGTCAGAAATCTAGGACTATCTTCATTTTATTCAGTCTGATATTCACTAATGCAGTTCTGTAGTTTTCACCCTTATGGTAATTCTATAGAAAACAAGTCCACACACACACACACACACACACCACCACCACCACCACCACCACCACCACCACCACCAAGGGCAGGGCAGGGCAGGCCAGCCGTTGTAATTTGTCTGTCTGTCCTTTGTTCGTCGCGCATTAACGATATTGGTTCCAGAGCTCCATTACGGACGGGGAGTTTTAAAAAGAGAAAGATGGTGGGGCCGAGTGTCTGAAAGTACCCAACCTGCTCATTTGGGCACGAGTTGGGGGCTATTAGTTACTGGGAGACTTGGTGGGGCAGGAAAGTGGTATCCCCTCCTCCTCCTCCTCTTACTTACCTCTCTCCCCCAACCCCCTTCCATTCCTCCCTCCCATAAACCCGCTACTCATAAGGTTGAGAATCCCTTTATTTCATCTGCATTTCGTGCCCCTTACCTATCTTACCTTAGTGGGGGGAGGGGGGAGACGATGGTGGAGGTGGTAGTGGAGGGAAGCAGGGTGAAAGGGAGAGATCTGCGCTACAGGAGGAGAGAGGGAGGGAGGGAGGGAGGTTAGGTAGAGTGAAAAGGGAGGAAAGGGTTGAGGAAGGGTAGAGAGAAGAGGAGAGAAGGGTGTGGAGCGCCACCCGCTGCCCCGCCCAGATGTCCCGAGGGTGTGTGTGTGTGTGTGTTGTGTGTGTGTGTGTGTGTGTGTGTGTGTGTGTGTGTGTGTGTTCTCTCTCTATCTCTCTTTGTCTCTCTTTTGAGCAAACTAATGGCAGCAAAGTCAGAGTGAGAGAGAGAGAGAGAGAGATAATGAAGATGATGAAGATAGATAAAAGACTTGCTCACTCAAATGGGGAGAAGCGTGAGGGGGAAGATGTCACCTGCCCTAGAAATAATCAAAGGGGAGGAGGGGGAGGAGGAGGAGGCAGAGGAGACGCCCCTTAACGGAGGGAGGAAGGAAGGAAGGAAGGTATACCAGCGTTGAGACCATTAACCCGAACCTTTAAAGGAGACAAAGGAAAAAAATAAAATGTAAAAAACGCCCCAATAATGACCTTGCATCATCTAGTCTCGCTGTAGAGGTCAGGGAGGGTCGTAGAGAGGCCTAGAGGGAGGGAGGGAGGAAAGGAGGGATGGAGGGAAGGGAGGGAAGAGTTCTCCTTCAGGTCGCCATCAAGGAACAATACGTGGCTGGTGAGTCCAATTGAACAGACGTGTTGTCTATCTCCATTTACATACGGGTCATGTGTGTGTGTGTGTGTGTGTGTGTGTGTGTGTGTGTGTGTGTGTGTGTGTGGCTCTTAGGTCTCTCTATCTATCAATCTATCTTTATCTATCTATCTATCTATCCATCCATCCATTTTTATTTCAGTGATGCTCATTGCCTCCCTCTTCATACATCATCATTCATTCATTAACTCCTCCTCCTCCTCTCTCCTCCTCCTCCTCCTCCTCCTCCTCCTCCTCCTCCTCCTCCTCTTCTTCCTCCTTCACTTCGTCCTCTCACCTTATCTCCCCCATTGTCTTTCCTCCCATACATCCCCATAGGCTAAATCACCATTATCGGTTCTTATCTCTCTCCCACGTCTGTCCCCTCACCCTCACCACCACCACCATCCCCACCACCATCCTCCCCTCTCACCACCTTCCCCTCGGATCTTGATAAGTCACTCTACCCTCCTCCTTCCTCTCCCCTCCCTTTCCTCCCCTCATACCCCAGGATGCTGAGAACAGGAGATAAGGGAGATTAGGATGCTGTGACGCCAAACTGATAATCCTCCTTAAATTCAATCCCAGCGGTATCACCTTCCCTCACGCCACCTCAGTAATGAAACACCACGTGATGCTAGGCTTGTTTAACACCTGCTGCATTCCACTCTGCTCCTGCTGCTGCTTCTGCTTGCTGCTAAAAATGATAAGAATGCTACTGCTAATATGGCTACTAGTGTACTTATTATTACTATTACTATTGATACTACTACTATTACTATTATCATTACTATTATACTACTACTGCTACTTATACATCAATACCTACTACTGCATTACTATTACTGCTGTTGTTGTTATATTTTCTTCTACTATATTTACTATTTATACTACTACTGGTATCACAATGTTGGGATTTAAGTAACTATCTGATTTTGTTTCCTGCTCTCTCTCTCTCTCTCTCTCTCTCTCTCTCTCTCTCTCTCTCTCTCTCTCTCTCTCTCTCTCTCTCTCTCTCTCTCTCTCTCTCTCTCTCTCCTGACACCTGCTGATAGAGGCGACACCTGGAAGATAAATGCTTCTGTTTTGGTCCTCTGGAAGCAGGACTCTTCGCTTTCTTATTTTCTTCTTTTCCTCCATTTTTATTACCTCCCTTCTCTTCTTCCTATTTCTTTTTCTCTTTTTTATTTATTCCTATTTTTTTTCATATTCTGTTTCATCTGCAATTTTTTTTCTTTTTTTTTCTCACTTGCATTGTATTTTTTCCTTTGATGTTTTTCTTTTCCTTCTACATATTTTCTCCTTTTTTTTTCTTCTTTTATATATATTTTTATTCTATCATTCACACGCCTTTCCCTCTCTTATTACCTTCCTCCCTTCTTCCCTTTCTATTCCTCTCCTCTCCCTTTACAACTCCTCCTCCTCCTCCCCCTTCCCTTCCCCTTCAACACTCATACACAAAACTATCATGTCCCTCTTACTTCTCCCTTGTTTTCTCTCCCTTACCTCGTCTCTCTTGCCATTTTACCTCACCCTCTGATCCTCTTTTTCTCCCCTTTGCCCCTCTTTGCTTCCCCTTTGCCTCCCTTTCCCCTCGTTTCCCTCCCTCGCCCTCTTCCTTAAGCAGGTCATCAGTGCTCAACCCGCCCAAGTTTCCTCGTTGTCGGGAGATGAAAGAGAAGGAGGAGGAGGAGGAGGAGAAGGAAAAGGAGGAGGAGGAGGAGGAGGCTGCTCTTCTCATTTCTGTTATTCTGTTTTGGTTGTAATGATTTTTTGAGTGGCTCTGTGATTATTATTATTATTATTATTATTGTTGGTGGTGTTTTTGTTGTTGGAATTTTTAACATTTTTCCAATAAACACTTTAATTAGTTTGTGCAACAGATGCACACACACACACACACACACACACACACACACACACACACACACACACACACACACACACACACACACACACACACACACACGTATAAGGCAGGTGGGCGGGTGTTCGTGCCAACTCACCCGAACGTTCATTCCCCGCACATTGAACGGAAGTTGTGGGAGGCGGAAACGTTTGCACTCAGGTGGGCGAAGCTTTGTAATTAAAAATCGGAAATCCGCGTGTGTATTTGTTTGCTTGCGTGTGCGTGTGTGTGTATGGGTGTGGGTGTGTGCAAATTTATAATGACATGATACACACTCCCACATTGGAACACACACCTTGCTATTTTTCCTTCCTAAAATAATATCACACTAGAAATTACGTTGCAGTAGAGAACCCTTGTCCCCCTTACACACACACACACACACACACACACACACACACACACACACACACACACACACACACACACACACACACACAGTTCACCACCAACACCAACACTTGTAATGACACGCTATGCTGGAAGGCGTAACTCTTGCTTGCCTTTTCCTGCGTCGAGAGCTCCGATGTCCCTCCAATTACTCAAGTTATAATGACGTGGAAACTTGCCTCACGAAGACAAGTAAAGGTGGAGATGAAATGGCTGAAGGAGACGCACGCCGACGCCCTCTCTCGGAAGGCAAAGTTGAAGGTGCGTGTTTGTAGAGAGCTGAGCGTGTGTACCTAATGTCGGGGAAGGCTTAGAACTCCTGCCTTGAGACGTAAGCTAAGATGGATTTCTTTTGTATAGGTGTGAAAAAGTTTTAGGTAAGATCTGTCGGTGAAATAATACGTCTGTAAAAAAAATATTGCAAGGAATGTGATCGAAAATAGTTAAAGAAAGTAGAGAATCAACATGTGAATGGAAGAATAGAAGCATATAAGAAAAATTGGTTACGCTTTGTGAGTAAGGCAAGACTAATGTTGCTTAGGGA
Organism: Metacarcinus magister; assembly: GCA_029783475.1. NCBI lineage: Eukaryota > Metazoa > Arthropoda > Malacostraca > Decapoda > Cancridae > Metacarcinus > Metacarcinus magister. The sequence continues at coordinate 13,151,603 of JAPQNM010000019.1, read as the reverse complement.
GTCAGTGAGTGAGGAAGGGAGGAAGGAAGGTTAAGGTAAAACACGCCAGGTGTGTATTTTATTACCTGGGGACAATTAGGGTCGAGGTGCACCTTAGCGTGAGGGTCCAGGTGCGTGTTGTTGAGTAGATGGTTCACTCGATTAGCTTCTAGCGAGACCCACCTCTTGAAGGGCGTGTGCCAGGGTGGTGTGGAGGCGTGTAATGAGTGCTGATGGCGTGTGTAGGAGTGCTGCGGATGTAGAGTGTGCAGGAAGGGTGTAGGGAAAGTGTCGAGGGTGTAGGCGAGTGCTGGAAACGGTTAGCGAGTACAAAGGGCGTGTGCTAGGGTCGTGTCGATGTGTGTAATGAGTACCGAGCAGGAAGGGCGTTGGGAAGGTGCTGAGGGTGTGGGCGAGGAGTGCTGAAGACGTGTAGCGAGGGAGGAAGCAGTGATTTAAAATAGTGAAAGCGTGTAGCGTTTAGAAAGTTAAGATTGAAAGACACGGATAGTCATAGCAGAGTGAAGAGGATAGGATAGCCAACCATAAACTCACATTCCACCACCACCACCACCAACACCACCGCCATCTGCAGGAGGGAGGAGGCATCGTCGCGGCCCAACAACCTCTCAGGAACCACGTAATGATCCTGCCCTTGGGAGCCGCATCCTCCTCGGCCCACCTCCCACCAGCAGACAGAAGCCAGCCAGCCACGCAACCACTGCCAGCCACTACCACGAACAGAACAACGACCCTCCTCCATCCACCCTTACTTACCCCATTCCACCACCACCACCACCACCTCCTCTCCCTCCCTCCTCCGGGCCACTAAAACATCCACTGCATCTCCATACAAGCCCAAAGAGCCTGGAGAAACCAACGTCCTCATCGGCGTCGCTTCAGTAGTTACGTAAAAGTGGAGATAAAAAATGGACGAGTTGTTTTGACGCTTTTGAGGCAGAGGGCGTGGTGAGCGGCTTTTCTTGCTTGCACTCTCATACAGTAGCGAGGAGTGAGGCTTTGTGGAGAAGGAGGAGGAGGAGGAGGAAGGGAAGAAGAAAGATGGTGGGGATGCTGGATGCTTGACTGCCCTTCCTTCCTTCCTTCCTTCCGCTTCCTTCCCTTCTTTCCTCCTTCCTCTGTTTGCTCCTCTCGTCGCGCCGCAAACGGAAGCCACAAGCATCCGTTCGAGACAGAATTCAGGAACATGTTACGCTCTGGTGACGAACTTCTCCTCCTCCTCCTCTTCCATCTCCTCCTCCTCCTAAAGATAATAATCGTAACAACAACTGATCTCTCTCTCTCTCTCTCTCTCTCTCTCTCTCTCTCTCTCTCTCTCTCTCTCTCTCTCTCTCTCTCTCTCTCTCTCTCTCTCTCTCTCTCGCGTTGTGTCCTTCGCCTCATGCCTTGAACACTCATTATTCCTTCTTCGTCTATCTCTCTCCTCCATCCCACACGTAACCATTGTTTTCCCTGCTTTTTTATCACCCAAACCCTCTTCTCTCTCTCTCTCTCTCTCTCTCTCTCTCTCTCTCTCTCTCTCTCTCTCTCTCTCTCTCTCTCTCTCTCTCTCTCTCTCTCTCTCTCGTATCCTCATTCATTCTTTTTATGAAATGTATATATGTATATGACATTTGACAAGCATGCACTCCTCCTCCTCTGCTAGTTTGGGCCCGAGGGTGGTGACGACTATTCTAATGTTGACAGTTGATGTTACTTGTATAGAAATTATGCGAGTGATAAAAAGACTAAGAATAAAACCTGTTGTATGTTTGTGTGTGTGTGTGTGTGTGTGTGTGTGTGTGTGTGTGTGTGTGTGGGAAGAGGAAGGGCTATAACACAATAGGTCTTCATCAAAAAAAGAAAAAAAAAATACGTGGAAAACAAACAGAGATTAGGTTACATACAGCTTTGCAAACAGACACAAAAAACAGAACTCAACCAACAACAACAACAACAACAACAACAACAACAAGGAAGTGATACCAACGAAAGACAAAATTATTATAAAAAAAAAAATTACACATCTCTCAAAAAAAAAAAAAGAATAGAAAAGAAAAATGCAGCAAGACCAATTTGATGTACCATTGGGAGAGAAAAAACTATAGATATCAACAAAAATTCAACTCATTGCACCGCGAAAAATAGCGTTATCGCAAACACACCTTGACGTTGATAAGAAACGAGATGTGACACACCGTTAATTACACACACACACACACACACACACACACACACACACACACACACACACACACACACACACACACACACACACACACACTCACACATACAAGCACACATTTGCAACGCCTCGAGAAGCACTAAGAATCCTTACTTCCTGCCGCAGTTTGTCCTCTAGTGTAGCCATCTTCACGCCCCTCTTCCCCGCCCCCCTCCTCGCCACCCCCCTCCCCCCCCGCCACTGAGGCCCTTTTAAGCAGTGGTGGGAAGGAAGCAAGGAAAGAAGAGAAAGATAGGAAGAAAGAAAGAATGAATATGCTGAGACTTAATTATTAGTCATAGAACAAATATTTATAATGACAGTTGTACAGTTTAATTAGGTGTATCAGATGCTGCAATGATATTTCCAATATCTCTAATAGCTTTCGAGAAAATGAGGAGGAAAGTCATGTTTTTATATAAATATAAAGTTTTATTTTACTGCGTAATTATGAGTCACAGAACAAATATTCATAATTACAGTTGTACAGTTTAATTACGTGTATCAGATGCTGCAATGATATTTCCAATATCTCTAATAGCTTTCGAGAAAATGAGGAGGAAAGTCATGTTTTTATATAAATATAAAGTTTTATTTTACTGCGTAATTATGAGTCATAGAACAAATATTCATAATTACAGTTGTACAGTTTAATTAGGTGTATCAGATGCTGCAATGATATTTCCAATATCTCTAATAGCTTTCGAGAAAATGAGGAGGAAAGTCATGTTTTTATATAAAAATACGGTTTTATTTTACTGCGTAATTATTAGTCATAGAACAAATATTCATAATATCAGTTGTACAGTTGAATTACGTGTATCAGATGCTGCAATGATATTTCCAATATCTCTAATAGCTTTCGAGAAAACGAGGAAGAAAGTAATTAAAAAAAAAGTAAAATTCACTATTTATTAGTACTAGCGCAAATATTCATAATGACAGTAGTAGATTTTAATTAGGTCTATCAGATGCTGCAATGATATTTCGAATATCGCTAATAGCTTTCGAGAAAATGACGAGGAAAGTCATGTTTTTATATAAATATATAGTTTCATTTTACTGCGTAATTATTAGTCATAGAACAAATATTCATAATGTCAGTTTTACAGTTTAATTAGGTCTATCAGATGCTGCAATGATATTTCCAATATCTCTAATAGCTTTCGAGAAAATTAGGAGGAAAATCATGTTTTTATATAAATATTAAGTTTCATTTTACTGCATAATTATTAGTCATAGAATGAATATTCATAATGACAGTTGTACAATTTAATTAGGTCTATCAGATGCTGCAATGATATTTCGAATATCTCTAATAGCTTTCGAGAAAATGAGGAGGAAAGTCATGTTTTTATATAAATATATAGTTTCATTTTACTGCGTAATTATTAGTCATAGAACAAATATTCATAATGTCAGTTTTACAGTTTAATTAGGTCTATCAGATGCTGGAATGATATTTCCAATATCTCTAATAGCTTTCGAGAAAATGAGGAGAAAAGTCATGTTTTTATATAAATATATAGTTTCATTTTACTGCGTAATTATTAGTCATAGAACAAATATTCATAATGTCAGTTTTACAGTTTAATTAGGTCTATCAGATGCTGCAATGATATTTCCAATATCTCTAATAGCTTTCGAGAAAATGAGGAGGAAAATCATGTTTTTATATAAATATTAAGTTTCATTTTACTGCATAATTATTAGTCATAGAATAAATATTCATAATGTCAGTTGTACAGTTTAATTAGGTCTATCAGATGCTGCAATGATATTTCCAATATCTCTAATAGCTTTCGAAAAAATGAGGAGAAAAGTCATGTTTTTATATAAAAATACGGTTTTATTTTACTGCGTAATTATTAGTCATAGAACAAATATTCATAATATCAGTTGTACAGTTGAATTACGTGTATCAGATGATGCAATGATATTTCCAATATATCTAATAGCTTTCGAGAAAACGAGGAAGAAAGTAATTAAAAAAAAAGTAAAATTCACTATTTATTAGTACTAGTGCAAATATTCATAATGACAGTAGTAGATTTTAATTAGGTCTATCAGATGCTGCAATGATATTTCGAATATCTCTAATAGCTTTCGAGAAAATGAGGAGGAAAGTTATGTTTTTTATATAAATATATAGTTTCATTTTACTGCGTAATTATTAGTCATAGAACAAATATTCATAATGTCAGTTTTACAGTTTAATTAGGTCTATCAGATGCTGCAATGATATTTCCAATATCTCTAATAGCTTTCGAGAAAATGAGGAGGAAAATCATGTTTTTATATAAATATTAAGTTTCATTTTACTGCATAATTATTAGTCATAGAATGAATATTCATAATGACAGTTGTACAGTTTAATTAGGTCTATCAGATGCTGCAATGATATTTCGAATATCTCTAATAGCTTTCGAGAAAATGAGGAGGAAAGTCATGTTTTTATATAAATATATAGTTTCATTTTACTGCGTAATTATTATTCATAGAACAAATATTCATAATGTCAGTTTTACAGTTTAATTAGGTCTATCAGATGCTGCAATGATATTTCCAATATCTCTAATAGCTATCGAGAAAATGAGGAGGAAAGTCATGTTTTTATATAAATATATAGTTTCATTTTACTGCGTAATTATTAGTCATAGAACAAATATTCATAATGTCAGTTTTACAGTTTAATTAGGTCTATCAGATGCTGCAATGATATTTCCAATATCTCTAATAGCTTTCGAGAAAATGAGGAGGAAATTCATGTTTTTATATAAATATTAAGTTTCATTTTACTGCATAATTATTAGTCATAGAATGAATATTCATAATGACAGTTATACAGTTTAATTAGGTTTATCTGGTGCTGCAATGATATTTCGAATATCTCTAATAGCTTTCGAGAAAATGAGGAAAGTCATGTTTTTATATATATATATAGTTTCATTTTACTTCGTAATTATTAGTCATAGAACAAATATTTATAATATCAGTTTTACAGTTTAATTAGGTCTATCAGATGCTACAATGATATTTCCAATATCTCTAATAGCTTTCGAGAAAATGAGGAGGAAAATCATGTTTTTATATAAATATTAAGTTTCATTTTACTGCATAATTATTAGTCATAGAATGAATATTCATAATGACAGTTGTACAGTTTAATTAGGTCTATCAGATGCTGCAATGATATTTCCAATATCTCTAATAGCTTTCGAAAAAATGAGGAGGAAAGTCATGTTGTTATATAGAAATACGGTTTTATTTTACTGCGTAATTATTAGTCATAGAACAAATATTCATAATATCAGTTGTACAGTTGAATTACGTGTATCAGATGATGCAATGATATTTCCAATATCTCTAATAGCTTTCGAGAAAACGAGGAAGAAAGTAATTAAAAAAAAAGTAAAATTCACTATTTATTAGTACTAGTGCAAATATTCATAATGACAGTAGTAGATTTTAATTAGGTCTATCAGATGCTGCAATGATATTTCGAATATCTCTAATAGCTTTCGAGAAAATGAGGAGGAAAGTTATGTTTTTTATATAAATATATAGTTTCATTTTACTGCGTAAATATTAGTCATAGAACAAATATTCATAATGTCAGTTTTACAGTTTAATTAGGTCTATCAGATGCTGCAATGATATTTCGAATATCTCTAATAGCTTTCGAGAAAATGAGGAGGAAAATCATGTTTTTATATAAATATTAAGTTTCATTTTACTGCATAATTATTAGTCATAGAATGAATATTCATAATGACAGTTGTACAGTTTAATTAGGTCTATCAGATGCTGCAATGATATTTCGAATATCTCTAATAGCTTTCGAGAAAATGAGGAGGAAAGTCATGTTTTTATATAAATATATAGTTTCATTTTACTGCGTAATTATTAGTCATAGAACAAATATTCATAACGTCAGTTTTACAGTTCAATTAGGTCTATCAGATGCTGCAATGATATTTCCAATATCTCTAATAGCTTTCGAGAAAATGAGGAGGAAAGTCATGTTTTTATATAAATATATAGTTTCATTTTACTGCGTAATTGTTAGTCATAGAACAAATATTCATAATGTCAGTTTTACAGTTTAATTAGGTCTATCAGATGCTGCAATGATATTTCCAATATCTCTAATAGCTTTCGAGAAAATGAGGAGGAAATTCATGTTTTTATATAAATATTAAGTTTCATTTTACTGCATAATTATTAGTCATAGAATGAATATTCATAATGACAGTTGTACAGTTTAATTAGGTCTATCAGATGCTGCAATGATATTTCCAATATCTCTAATAGCTTTCGAAAAAATGAGGAGAAAAGTCATGTTTTTATATAAAAATACGGTTTTATTTTACTGCGTAATTATTAGTCATAGAACAAATATTCATAATATCAGTTGTACAGTTGAATTACGTGTATCAGATGATGCAATGATATTTCCAATATATCTAATAGCTTTCGAGAAAACGAGGAAGAAAGTAATTAAAAAAAAAGTAAAATTCACTATTTATTAGTACTAGTGCAAATATTCATAATGACAGTAGTAGATTTTAATTAGGTCTATCAGATGCTGCAATGATATTTCGAATATCTCTAATAGCTTTCGAGAAAATGAGGAGGAAAGTCATGTTTTTATATAAATATATAGTTTCATTTTACTGCGTAATTATTAGTCATAGAACAAATATTCATAATGTCAGTTTTACAGTTTAATTAGGTCTATCAGATGCTGCAATGATATTTCCAATATCTCTAATAGCTTTCGAGAAAATGAGGAGGAAAATCATGTTTTTATATAAATATTAAGTTTCATTTTACTGCATAATTATTAGTCATAGAATGAATATTCATAATGACAGTTGTACAGTTTAATTAGGTCTATCAGATGCTGCAATGATATTTCCAATATCTCTAATAGCTTTCGAGAAAATGAGGAGGAAAGTCATGTTGTTTATATAGAAATACGGTTTTATTTTACTGCGTAATTATTAGTCATAGAACAAATATTCATAATATCAGTTTGTACAGTTTGAATTACGTGTATCAGATGATGCAATGATATTTCCAATATCTCTAATAGCTTTCGAGAAAACGAGGAAGAAAAGTAATTAAAAAAAAAGTAAAATTCACTATTTATTAGTACTAGTGCAAATATTCATAATGACAGTAGTAGATTTTAATTAGGTCTATCAGATGCTGCAATGATATTTCGAATATCTCTAATAGCTTTCGAGAAAATGAGGAGGAAAGTTATGTTTTTATATAAATATATAGTTTCATTTTACTGCGTAATTATTAGTCATAGAACAAATATTCATAATGTCAGTTTTACAGTTTAATTAGGTCTATCAGATGCTGCAATGATATTTCCAATATCTCTAATAGCTTTCGAGAAAATGAGGAGGAAAATCATGTTTTTATATAAATATTAAGTTTCATTTTACTGCATAATTATTAGTCATAGAATGAATATTCATAATGACAGTTGTACAGTTTAATTAGGTCTATCAGATGCTGCAATGATATTTCGAATATCTCTAATAGCTTTCGAGAAAATGAGGAGGAAAGTCATGTTTTTATATAAATATATAGTTTCATTTTACTGCGTAATTATTAGTCATAGAACAAATATTCATAATGTCAGTTTTACAGTTCAATTAGGTCTATCAGATGCTGCAATGATATTTCCAATATCTCTAATAGCTTTCGAGAAAATGAGGAGGAAAGTCATGTTTTTATATAAATATATAGTTTCATTTTACTGCGTAATTATTAGTCATAGAACAAATATTCATAATGTCAGTTTTACAGTTTAATTAGGTCTATCAGATGCTGCAATGATATTTCCAATATCTCTAATAGCTTTCGAGAAAATGAGGAGGAAATTCATGTTTTTATATAAATATTAAGTTTCATTTTACTGCATAATTATTAGTCATAGAATGAATATTCATAATGACAGTTGTACAGTTTAATTAGGTCTATCAGATGCTGCAATGATATTTCGAATATCTCTAATAGCTTTCGAGAAAATGAGGAGGAAAGTCATGTTTTTATATAAATATATAGTTTCATTTTACTGCGTAATTATTAGTCATAGAACAAATATTCATAATATCAGTTTTACAGTTTAATTAGGTCTATCAGATGCTGCAATGATATTTCCAATATCTCTAATAGCTTTCGAGAAAATGAGGAGGAAAATCATGTTTTTATATAAATATTAAGTTTCATTTTACTGCATAATTATTAGTCATAGAATGAATATTCATAATGACAGTTGTACAGTTTAATTAGGTCTATCAGATGCTGCAATGATATTTCCAATATCTCTAATAGCTTTCGAAAAAATGAGGAGGAAAGTCATGTTGTTATATAGAAATACGGTTTTATTTTACTGCGTAATTATTAGTCATAGAACAAATATTCATAATATCAGTTGTACAGTTGAATTACGTGTATCAGATGATGCAATGATATTTCCAATATCTCTAATAGCTTTCGAGAAAACGAGGAAGAAAGTAATTAAAAAAAAAGTAAAATTCACTATTTATTAGTACTAGTGCAAATATTCATAATGACAGTAGTAGATTTTAATTAGGTCTATCAGATGCTGCAATGATATTTCGAATATCTCTAATAGCTTTCGAGAAAATGAGGAGGAAAGTTATGTTTTTATATAAATATATAGTTTCATTTTACTGCGTAATTATTAGTCATAGAACAAATATTCATAATGTCAGTTTTACAGTTTAATTAGGTCTATCAGATGCTGCAATGATATTTCCAATATCTCTAATAGCTTTCGAGAAAATGAGGAGGAAAATCATGTTTTTATATAAATATTAAGTTTCATTTTACTGCATAATTATTAGTCATAGAATGAATATTCATAATGACAGTTGTACAGTTTAATTAGGTCTATCAGATGCTGCAATGATATTTCGAATATCTCTAATAGCTTTCGAGAAAATGAGGAGGAAAGTCATGTTTTTATATAAATATATAGTTTCATTTTACTGCGTAATTATTAGTCATAGAACAAATATTCATAATGTCAGTTTTACAGTTTAATTAGGTCTATCAGATGCTGCAATGATATTTCCAATATCTCTAATAGCTTTCGAGAAAATGAGGAGGAAAGTCATGTTTTTATATAAATATATAGTTTCATTTTACTGCGTAATTATTAGTCATAGAACAAATATTCATAATGTCAGTTTTACAGTTTAATTAGGTCTATCAGATGCTGCAATGATATTTCCAATATCTCTAATAGCTTTCGAGAAAATGAGGAGGAAATTCATGTTTTTATATAAATATTAAGTTTCATTTTACTGCATAATTATTAGTCATAGAATGAATATTCATAATGACAGTTGTACAGTTTAATTAGGTCTATCTGGTGCTGCAATGATATTTCGAATATCTCTAATAGCTTTCGAGAAAATGAGGAGGAAAGTCATGTTTTTATATAAATATATAGTTTCATTTTACTTCGTAATTATTAGTCATAGAACAAATATTTATAATATCAGTTTTACAGTTTAATTAGGTCTATCAGATGCTACAATGATATTTCCAATATCTCTAATAGCTTTCGAGAAAATGAGGAGGAAAATCATGTTTTTATATAAATATTAAGTTTCATTTTACTGCATAATTATTAGTCATAGAATGAATATTCATAATGACAGTTGTACAGTTTAATTAGGTCTATCAGATGCTGCAATGATATTTCCAATATCTCTAATAGCTTTCGAAAAATGAGGAGGAAAGTCATGTTGTTATATAGAAATACGGTTTTATTTTACTGCGTAATTATTAGTCATAGAACAAATATTCATAATATCAGTTGTACAGTTGAATTACGTGTATCAGATGATGCAATGATATTTCCAATATCTCTAATAGCTTTCGAGAAAACGAGGAAGAAAGTAATTAAAAAAAAAGTAAAATTCACTATTTATTAGTACTAGTGCAAATATTCATAATGACAGTAGTAGATTTTAATTAGGTCTATCAGATGCTGCAATGATATTTCGAATATCTCTAATAGCTTTCGAGAAAATGAGGAGGAAAGTTATGTTTTTTATATAAATATATAGTTTCATTTTACTGCGTAATTATTAGTCATAGAACAAATATTCATAATGTCAGTTTTACAGTTTAATTAGGTCTATCAGATGCTGCAATGATATTTCGAATATCTCTAATAGCTTTCGAGAAAATGAGGAGGAAAATCATGTTTTTATATAAATATTAAGTTTCATTTTACTGCATAATTATTAGTCATAGAATGAATATTCATAATGACAGTTCTACAGTTTAATTAGGTCTATCAGATGCTGCAATGATATTTCGAATATCTCTAATAGCTTTCGAGAAAATGAGGAGGAAAGTCATGTTTTTATATAAATATATAGTTTCATTTTACTGCGTAATTATTAGTCATAGAACAAATATTCATAACGTCAGTTTTACAGTTCAATTAGGTCTATCAGATGCTGCAATGATATTTCCAATATCTCTAATAGCTTTCGAGAAAATGAGGAGGAAAGTCATGTTTTTATATAAATATATAGTTTCATTTTACTGCGTAATTATTAGTCATAGAACAAATATTCATAATGTCAGTTTTACAGTTTAATTAGGTCTATCAGATGCTGCAATGATATTTCCAATATCTCTAATAGCTTTCGAGAAAATGAGGAGGAAATTCATGTTTTTATATAAATATTAAGTTTCATTTTACTGCATAATTATTAGTCATAGAATGAATATTCATAATGACAGTTGTACAGTTTAATTAGGTCTATCTGGTGCTGCAATGATATTTCGAATATCTCTAATAGCTTTCGAGAAAATGAGGAGGAAAGTCATGTTTTTATATAAATATATAGTTTCATTTTACTTCGTAATTATTAGTCATAGAACAAATATTTATAATATCAGTTGTACAGTTTAATTAGGTCTATCAGATGCTACAATGATATTTCCAATATCTCTAATAGCTTTCGAGAAAATGAGGAGGAAAATCATGTTTTTATATAAATATTAAGTTTCATTTTACTGCATAATTATTAGTCATAGAATGAATATTCATAATGACAGTTGTACAGTTTAATTAGGTCTATCAGATGCTGCAATGATATTTCCAATATCTCTAATAGCTTTCGAAAAAATGAGGAGGAAAGTCATGTTTGTTATATAGAAATACGGTTTTATTTTACTGCGTAATTATTAGTCATAGAACAAATATTCATAATATCAGTTGTACAGTTGAATTACGTGTATCAGATGATGCAATGATATTTCCAATATCTCTAATAGCTTTCGAGAAAACGAGGAAGAAAGTAATTAAAAAAAAAGTAAAATTCACTATTTATTAGTACTAGTGCAAATATTCATAATGACAGTAGTAGATTTTAATTAGGTCTATCAGATGCTGCAATGATATTTCGAATATCTCTAATAGCTTTCGAGAAAATGAGGAGGGAAGTTATGTTTTTTATATAAATATATAGTTTCATTTTACTGCGTAATTATTAGTCATAGAACAAATATTCATAATGTCAGTTTTACAGTTTAATTAGGTCTATCAGATGCTGCAATGATATTTCGAATATCTCTAATAGCTTTCGAGAAAATGAGGAGGAAAATCATGTTATTATATAAATATTAAGTTTCATTTTACTGCATAATTATTAGTCATAGAATGAATATTCATAATGACAGTTCTACAGTTTAATTAGGTCTATCAGATGCTGCAATGATATTTCGAATATCTCTAATAGCTTTCGAGAAAATGAGGAGGAAAGTCATGTTTTTATATAAATATATAGTTTCATTTTACTGCGTAATTATTAGTCATAGAACAAATATTCATAACGTCAGTTTTACAGTTCAATTAGGTCTATCAGATGCTGCAATGATATTTCCAATATCTCTAATAGCTTTCGAGAAAATGAGGAGGAAAGTCATGTTTTTATATAAATATATAGTTTCATTTTACTGCGTAATTATTAGTCATAGAACAAATATTCATAATGTCAGTTTTACAGTTTAATTAGGTCTATCAGATGCTGCAATGATATTTCCAATATCTCTAATAGCTTTCGAGAAAATGAGGAGGAAATTCATGTTTTTATATAAATATTAAGTTTCATTTTACTGCATAATTATTAGTCATAGAATGAATATTCATAATGACAGTTGTACAGTTTAATTAGGTCTATCTGGTGCTGCAATGATATTTCGAATATCTCTAATAGCTTTCGAGAAAATGAGGAGGAAAGTCATGTTTTTATATAAATATATAGTTTCATTTTACTTCGTAATTATTAGTCATAGAACAAATATTATAATATCAGTTTTACAGTTTAATTAGGTCTATCAGATGCTACAATGATATTTCCAATATCTCTAATAGCTTTCGAGAAAATGAGGAGGAAAATCATGTTTTTATATAAATATTAAGTTTCATTTAACTGCATAATTATTAGTCATAGAATGAATATTCATAATGACAGTTGTACAGTTTAATTAGGTCTATCAGATGCTGCAATGATATTTCCAATATCTCTAATAGCTTTCGAAAAAATGAGGAGGAAAGTCATGTTTTTATATAAAAATACGGTTTTATTTTACTGCGTAATTATTAGTCATAGAACAAATATTCATAATATCAGTTGTACAGTTGAATTACGTGTATCAGATGATGCAATGATATTTCCAATATCTCTAATAGCTTTCGAGAAAACGAGGAAGAAAGTAATTAAAAAAAAAGTAAAATTCACTATTTATTAGTACTAGTGCAAATATTCATAATGACAGTAGTAGATTTTAATTAGGTCTATCAGATGCTGCAATGATATTTCGAATATCTCTAATAGCTTTCGAGAAAATGAGGAGGAAAGTCATGTTTTTTATATAAATATATAGTTTCATTTTACTGCGTAATTATTAGTCATAGAACAAATATTCATAATGTCAGTTTTACAGTTTAATTAGGTCTATCAGATGCTGCAATGATATTTCCAATATCTCTAATAGCTTTCGAGAAAATGAGGAGGAAAATCATGTTATTATATAAATATTAAGTTTCATTTTACTGCATAATTATTAGTCATAGAATGAATATTCATAATGACAGTTCTACAGTTTAATTATGTCTATCTGGTGCTGCAATGATATTTCGAATATCTCTAATAGCTTTCGAGAAAATGAGGAGGAAAGTCATGTTTTTATATAAATATATAGTTTCATTTTACTTCGTAATTATTAGTCATAGAACAAATATTTATAATATCAGTTTTACAGTTTAATTAGGTCTATCAGATGCTACAATGATATTTCCAATATCTCTAATAGCTTTCGAGAAAATGAGGAGGAAAATCATGTTTTTATATAAATATTAAGTTTCATTTTACTGCGTAATTATTATTCATAGAACAAATATTCATAATGTCAGTTTTACAGTTTATTTAGGTCTATCAGATGCTGCAATGATATTTCGAATATCTCTAATAGCTTTCGAGAAAATGAGGAGGAAAATCATGTTTTTATATAAATATTAAGTTTCATTTTACTGCATAATTATTAGTCATAGAATGAATATTCATAATGACAGTTGTACAGTTTAATTAGGTCTATCAGATGCTGCAATGATATTTCGAATATCTCTAATAGCTTTCGAGAAAATGAGGAGGAAAGTCATGTTTTTATATAAATATATAGTTTCATTTTACTGCGTAATTATTAGTCATAGAACAAATATTCATAATGTCAGTTATACAGTTTAATTAGGTCTATCAGATGATGCAATGATATTTCCAATATCTCTAATAGCTTTCGAGAAAATGAGGAGGAAAGTCCTGTTTTTATATAAATATATAGTTTCATTTTACTGCGTAATTATTAGTCATAGAACAAATATTCATAATGTCAGTTTTACAGTTTAATTAGGTCTATCAGATGCTGCAATGATATTTCGAATATCTCTAATAGCTTTCGAGAAAATGAGGAGGAAATTCATGTTTTTATATAAATATATAGTTTCATTTTACTGCGTAATTATTAGTCATAGAACAAATATTCATAATGTCAGTTTTACAGTTTAATTAGGTCTATCAGATGATTCAATGATATTTCCAATATCTCTAATAGCTTTCGAGAAAATGAGGAGGAAAATCATGTTTTTATATAAATATTAAGTTTCATTTTACTTCATAATTATTAGTCATAGAATGAATATTCATAATGACAGTTGTACAGTTTAATTAGTTCTATCAGATGCTGCAATGATATTTCCAATATCTCTAATAGCTTTCGAGAAAATGAGGAGGAAAATCATGTTTTTATATAAAAATACGGTTTTATTTTACTGCGTAATTATTAGTCATAGAACAAATATTCATAATATCAGTTGTACAGTTGAATTACGTGTATCAGATGATGCAATGATATTTCCAATATCTCTAATAGCTTTCGAGAAAACGAGGAAAAAAGTAATTAAAAAAAAAGTAAAATTCACTATTTATTAGTACTAGTGCAAATATTCATAATGACATTAGTAGATTTTAATTAGGTCTATCAGATGCTGCAATGATATTTCGAATATCTCTAATAGCTTTCGAGAAAATGAGGAGGAAAATCATGTTTTTATATAAATATTAAGTTTCATTTTACTGCATAATTATTAGTCATAGAATGAATATTCATAATGACAGTTGTACAGTTTAATTAGGTCTATCAGATGCTGCAATGATATTTCGAATATCTTTAATAGTTTTCGAGAAAATGAGGAGGAAAGTCATGTTTTTATATAAATATATAGTTTCATTTTACTGCTTAATTATTAGTCATAGAACAAATATTCATAATGTCAGTTTTACAGTTTAATTAGGTCTATCAGATGATGCAATGATATTTCCAATATCTCTAATAGCTTTCGAGAAAATGAGGAGGAAAGTCATGTTTTTATATAAATATATAAGATCATTTTACTGCGTAATTATTAGTCATAGAACAAATATTCATAATGTCAGTTTTACAGTTTAATTAGGTCTATCAGATGCTGCAATGATATTTCCAATATCTCTAATAGCTTTCGAGAAAATGAGGAGGAAAATCATGTTTTTATATAAATATTAAGTTTCATTTTACTGCATAATTATTAGTCATAGAATGAATATTCATAATGACAGTATTACAGTTTAATTAGGTCTATCAGATGCTGCAATGATATTTCCAATATCTCTAATAGCTTTCGAGAAAATGAGGAGGAAAGTCATGTTTTTATATAAAAATACGGTTTTATTTTACTGCGTAATTATTAGTCATAGAACAAATATTCATAATATCAGTTGTACAGTTGAATTACGTGTATCAGATGATGCAATGATATTTCCAATATCTCTAATAGCTTTCGAGAAAACGAGGAAGAAAGTAATTAAAAAAAAAGTAAAATTCAGTATTTATTAGTACTAGTGCAAATATTCATAATGACAGTAGTAAATTTTAATTAGGTCTATCAGATGCTGCAATGATATTTCGAATATCTCTAATAGCTTTCGAGAAAATGAGGAGGAAAGTCATGTTTTTATATAAATATATAGTTTCATTTTACTGCGTAATTATTAGTCATAGAACAAATATTCATAATATCAGTTGTACAGTTGAATTACGTGTATCAGATGCTGCAATGATATTTCCAATATCTCTAATAGCTTTCGAGAAAATGAGGAGGAAAGTCATGTTTTTATATAAATATAAAGTTTTATTTTACTGCGTAATTATGAGTCATAGAACAAATATTCATAATTACAGTTGTACAGTTTAATTAGGTCTATCAGATGCTGCAATGATATTTCCAATATCTCTAATAGCTTTCGAGAAAATGAGGAGGAAAGTCATGTTTTTATATAAATATATAGTTTTATCCTACTGCGTAATTATGAGTCATAGAACAAATATTCATAATATCAGTTGTACAGTTTAATTACTACACACACACACACACACACACACACACACACACACACACACACACACACACACACACACACACCACACACACACACACACACAGCGCGCACGCGCACACACACACACACACACACACACACACACACACACACACACACACACACACACACACACACACACACACACACACAACTCTCACAGGTTATTTGGTGTTCATCAAAATGCACCATGTGTGTGAAAGAGGTGTAATGAGAGAGAGAAAGAGAAAGAGAGAGAGAGAGAGAGAGAGAGAGAGAGAGAGAGAGAGAGAGAGAGAGAGAGAGAGAGAGAGCGAGAGCGTGTGTAGGTGTCAGAGTGTTGATGGAGGAGTGGTTTAAAGCAGCCAGAGGAACACATCTCTACCACCCTCACTCCCCCCTTCCCTTACTCCCTCACTCCCTTTCTCCCTCTTCCCTTCACTCCCTCACCAATGACACCCCGACCACCCAGCAGTGACTTCATTCCCCCTCACCCCCCTTCACCCCCATCACCTCCATCACCCCTACAAACTTACTCCTCCACCCCCCGTTCCATCTTCTCTTCACTGGCGTTCTTCCTAACTTTCCTCCCTACCTCCTTTTTAACTTCCCTCCACTCTACCTCCCTCTCTTCTCCTCTCAATCCCTCCACCACTCCATTCCCTCCCTCTCCTTCCCTCCTTTATTATGCCTCCTCCTATCTCTCTCTCTCTCTTTCTTTATCTCCATTTCCATCGGTGCTATCTTGTACCTGTCTTAACTCCCTCCATTTCTCTCCCCTCCTTGCCTCCTATCTCCAACCCTTTCCTTTCCTCCATCTCACTATCTCCTTTGCTTTCTATCCCTTTCTCTCTCTCTATCTCTATCTCTTTCTCTCTTTCTGTCTCTCTTTCATAGCTTCTGTTTTTCCACCATCCCTAATCACCTACATTATCTACCTCATCTGTGCCTCCCTTTCCCTCCTTATTGTCATTATCTTTGCCCTAACGACCTTGCCTTAGCCTCCCTTACCCTTTCCTTCTCCCTCCCTCCCTCCCTCCCTCCTCTCTCTCTCTCTCCCTCCCTCTCTCTCTCTCCCTGGTTTCCTTATCTACTGTCTCCTCTCCCTCCTCTTTTTACAGTTAAATTGCTTTATTTTTTTTCTTCTGTTACCTCTCTCTCTCTCTCTCTCTCTCTCTCTCTCTCTCTCTCTCTCTCTCTCTCTCTCTCTCTCTCTCTCTCTCTCTCTCTCTCTCTCTCTCTCTCTCTCTCTCTCTCTTAGAGAAAATGAGAAGAAGGCGTCGTGAGGACCTACCGTGATCCAGGTACTGAGGGCCCTTGTCTCTCTCTCTCTCTCTCTCTCTCTCTCTCTCTCTCTCTCTCTCTCTCTCTCTCTCTCTCTCTCTCTCTCTCTCTCTCTCTCTCTCGCTTATCGGAGTCATAGCTTCATCATTTCGTACAATCCTCATTCCTTTTCCTTCATTCTGTACACTTTTTCCTTCCTTATCTCTTCCTTGTTATCAGATTTCCTGCTTCATCATCTAGCGCCATCCTCATTTTCTCCACCCTTTCTCCTTCCCTCCCTCTCTTCCTTCTCTCCTTCTCTCCTTCTCTTCCTCTCTTCCTTCCTTCCTCAACTTCTCTTCCCTTCCCTCCAACCCCCCCTTCTCTTCCACACCTCCCGTTCTGCATCCCAAGTTCCTTCCTCTCTCTCTCTCTCTCTCTCTCTTTCTCTCCTCCCCACTCTTTCTACCTACACTTGCATCCCTCCTCACCCTCTCTCTCACGTCCTACTCTACCCTCCTCCACCCTCCATCCCCCTTACGCCCCCCACGCCCCCCCCACACACGCCCCCCCCAGCACAACGTGAGTCTTTCATTCCCGGGCCATTATCGCCGCTCACGGTCTATTGTGTTGGCGCAGAACTACCTCAGACCCGCCTTGGATTGGCTAGTTGCTCTCACGCTCCACCGCCACCTCCATCGCCTCCACCTCCACCTACAACCATCCACTGCTATCACGCCCTCCCCTCACCCCCTAAACATCCACCTCTTTCCCTGTTTCCACCACTTACATCATCACCATAGTTAGGTTTTTGGTGGTAATTCTCTTCTTTATTCATCCATATTTTCTCTCCTCTTCATTCCTTGTGTTTTCTTTCTTCATCGCCTCGTCCCTCTACTCCTCTTCTACCCATTCACTACTACTTCTCCCGCTGCTCTAAACACATAATCACTACTTATTACCTCCTGTTTCTATTTATCTCTGTTCCTCGTCCTTGTCCTCGTC
>JAPQNM010000019.1:13063108-13128108 GCA_029783475.1 Metacarcinus magister | reverse complement strand
TCTCTCCCTTCCTCCCTCAAGTCTCCCTCCCACCCACCCACCCTTGATTCTCTCCTCCCTTCTCTCTCCCTTCCTCTTATAGCAATTTTTTTTTCTCGATTTTCTTTGTTTTTTTTTATCTCGCTGTTTCATATTTTTTCTGATTTTTTTCTCCTTTTTTGTGTGTTGACAGTTTGTTTTGTATGGTAAGAATTTAGTATTTTTTTCTCTTTTATCTCTCAACAAGTAATGTATTTAATTGTTTTATTTTTACTGGGAAATTATGATGATGATGATGATGATAACACACACACACACACACACACACACACACACACACACACACACACACACACACACACACACACACACACACCTGTACTCATGTTTTAATCCCAGATGTGTAACTTTTCTCTCTCTATTTTACAGGTACGTGTCTGGTTGAGGAAAAAACAGACTGAGGAACGTGAGTGAGTGAGTGAGTGAGTGAGGGAAGGTAAGTAAGTGAGTGAGTGAAAGAAAGGAAAGAATAAAAAGACAAACACAACTACTATTTCCTTCTCTCGTGTTTATCTGCTTGTTTGCGTCGTCTTCTTGCTCTCCTTCTATTTCCTTCTTTTCTCCACCTCCTCCTCCTCTTCCCCCTCCTCCTCCCCCTCCCCCTCCTCCTCCTTCTCTTTCCTCTCTCTCTTTGGCAGGACAACTTTACCTCTTTCTTGCGTTGACCTCCTCAAATTCGAGGCCCGAATATCCTGTTTCCAAAGGCTGTGTTTTGTGTTTAGAGTTTTGTGTTGCCTCTTATTCTCCTAGTTTTGGGAAGGGCATTGGAGAGAGAGAGAGAGAGAGAGAGAGAGAGAGAGAGAGAGAGAGAGAGAGAGAGAGAGAGAGAGAAGAAAGGAATTATCAGCGGTGTCAGAAGTTCTTACCTTCGACCGTCAGTCATGGGAGAGAAAAGCGTCAAATGTTGATGGAATTTCCAAGCAAGGACGACTTTACTCATTTACTCACCCTAAGAGAGAGAGAGAGAGAGAGAGAGAGAGAGAGAGAGAGAGAGAGAGAGAGAGAGAGAGAGAGAGAGAGAGAGAGAGAGAGAGAGAGAGAGAGAGGTAAGTTTTCACTTCATTACCTGCTGTCACAGTTTCTTGCTTGCTTCACTGCTATGGTGGTCATTCCACCTGACCATTTAGTCACCTTTCCTTATCTCTCTCTCTCTCTCTCTCTCTCTCTCTCTCTCTCTCTCTCTCTCTCTCTCTCTCTCTCTCTCTCTCTCTCTCTCTCTCTCTCTCTCTCTCTCTTGTGAGGAGTAGTGACATGCAACCTTATTTACAAAGCAGGAATGTTATTTTGGCGGCGACGAGAAAATTAACAAGGTGGCGACTGACTCCCTTCCCTCCTTCCCTCCTTCCCTTCCTACCTCCTTCTCTCCTTCTCTCCCTTGATCTCCTCCTGCGTGTTACTTGCACTCTTGATTCACGTCTCTAATTATTCCCGAATTATCTCCATTCCACGACGGGAGGGAGGGAAGGGAAGGAAGGGAAGGGAGGCGATAAGAAAAGAAGATAGAGAAGGGAGGGACAGGGAGAGGGAGAGAGTCGTCGATGCAGGCAAAGGGAGGAAGGGAAGAAAGGGAAGGAGAGAGAGAGAGAGAGAGAGAGAGAGAGAGAGAGAGAGAGAGAGAGAGAGAGAGAGAGAGAGAGAGAGAAGTACTTGTTCAGGAGACGTTTCTATTTTTCCCTTCAGGCTCAAGCATTGTTGTGGTGGCGTCGACTCTTCATTCCACTCGACCTCAACCTCACGACTCACCCTCCCTCCCTTCCCTTCCCTTCCCTTCCCTTCCCTTCCCTTCCCTTCCCCTCCCCTCCCTTCCCTTCCCTTCCCTTCCCTTTCTTTCCTCCTTTCACGTCACACCCGCACAGTTATCACTCACAACACAGACGCTACTGTTGTGTCGCCTGTTATTGTGCCGCTGCCCTGAGGTTGGAGAGGGTAGGGGTAGGGGTAGGGGTAGGGGTAAGGATTGTGCTGTACTGTACCCTCTCTCGGCCTGTATCATCCTATCGGGCCGACACGAGGGAGGGTGTCGGGGTATCCATAAATCAGGAGGTAAAGCAATTTATGGCCGTCACTGCCACTATAATCTTTTTTGTTTTCTCTTTCTCTCTTTCTCTTTCTCTCTCTTGCTGTTTTTGTTCTGTTGTTGTTTTCCTATTGTTTCCTATGTTCTGTTTTGTTCTGTTGTTCTGTTTGCATGTGAGTAAATGAGGTTCTTGTTTCATCTTGCTTTTTTTTTCATTTCTTGTTTTTATTTTCTATTTTCTATTTTTTTTATTTTCATCTCCTTCCCCCTCTGGTATTTTATTTTCATGCTTTCACTTCCATTTTCACGCGTGTGTAGTGTAGCAAAAGTGAGTTGTTGTTGTTTTTTTTAGTAGAAGTTGTCTTTTTTTCCCCCCCTTGCGTTTCAGTTTGTTTATTTCCTTCCCACCGTTTGTCAGTTGTCTTTCTTTATTCCCTTTATTAACTTGTTTTTTTGTTTGACTGAGTTATTTTCGCATATTTTTCGTTTTTCATTCATCGTGTCTTAATTCTAGTTTCCTTCCTTTCTTCCTTTCTTCCTCCTTTCCTTTCCCTTCCTCCGTTTCCTCCTCCATCCTAATCACGTCATTGAATTTGAACGCCTCGGGACGGAACAGAACATGAATCAACACACCATTACATTTCCTCTCCTCCTCCTCCTCCTCCTCCTCCTCCTCCTCCTCCTCCTCCTCCTCCTCCTCCTCCTCCCCTTCCTCCCCTTCCCCAGAGCGTCTGAATATATTATAATGTAAAAGAGGGAAGGGAAGTATTATAATTTAGACGAGGAGGTGGTATAGGAGGAGGAGGAAGAGGGAGGAGGAGGAGGAGGAGGAGGAGGGTGAAGGGCGATAGATCAAGTGCTGTCAGTGGTCATCATATACTTGCCTTCAGCCTGTCCAGTTCATATATTTTCCTTCACCTTATCCCAAACACCTGTGGGCCTTGTGTTCACCTGTGCCCGTGGGAGAGAGAGAGAGAGAGAGAGAGAGAGAGAGAGAGAGAGAGAGAGAGAGAGAGAGAGAGAGAGAGAGAGAGAGAGAGAGAGAGAGAGATGGTGTATAGGGAGAGAGAATAGAGATGACTCGATGCCTTCAGGACTTTCAGAGGAGAATGGCTGTGGTGTGTGTGTGTGTGTGTGTGTGTGTGTGTGTGTGTGTGTGTGTGTGTGTGTGCGTGGCAGCCTGGGGGAAGCAGACGTAATTGTCCCGGGTCGTCTGGACAAAAGATACCTTCCCCCCTTCCTCCTCTTCATCCTTAGGTCACCCCTTCCCATCACCTCCTTCCGTACACTCACACCGCCCCCTCCACCCCTCCAACCCCCTCCCTAACACACCCCTTTACTAAGTGCCTCCTCCTCCTCCTCCTCCTCCTCCTCCTCCTCCTCCTCCTCCTCCTCCTCCACCGCTATGCACCACCACAATCCCTTCTGTTCCTCCTATAGATCGGTCCCAACATTCCCACACTCCATCCAATTCTCTCTCTCTCTCTCTCTCTCTCTCTCTCTCTCTCTCTCTCTCTCTCTCTCTCTCTCTCTCTCTCTCTCTCTCTCTCTCTCACTCCAACCATTTGTGAGAGCTAGGATTGTCTCCATCTGTCCTGGGATGACGAGTTACAATATCGAAAGAGATTTTTTTTTTTTTTTCCTTGTCCTTTCCTTTCTCTTCGTGTCACTCCAACTTTTTCCCGGAAGGAGAGACGCTGACCTCTTTCTTCTTGTTTTCTGAGCGGCTGGAACTCATTTCTTCCTCTTCCGTATCTTCCGTGGGCGTTTTGCGAAGCGTGTATGATCAGCCTTTTGTTATGAACGTCATTCGAGTGTAGAAAATTGAGATCAAAATAATGATAATAATAAAACACCGGTAATGAAAAGGAAGGAAGTGTGTTTGTTTTTTGGTGTGTGTGTTGAGTCACACACTACGCTGCCATCACCATCGTTACCAACACCCTTTGGCCGGCCGTCACGTGCAGCTGCTAAATATAAACCATAATTATATCTACGCATCTCAATTTTAATTCCCAAACTTCTCAAACACCGGCTGTTCTTACCGTGGTGGAGGGAGGGGAGGGAGGGGAAGGAGGGGGAGGTGGGGAAGAGAGGACAGAGTGAGGGGTGTTGATGTGAAGGGACAAGGCAGAGGAAGAGGAGGAGAGAGGAGGGGGTGAAGAGGAGGATAGGCAGACATAGGGATGGGTGGTTCGGGGGAGGAAGACTCAAGAAAAAAAGAAAAAAAAGTATATATATTACAATAAAGGCGCCATTGTTCCCGTACATGCAAAGAAGAGGAGGGACAAAGGTGGTTGGGTGCGTCCGTGTGTGGGAGGCTGTAAGGGCGACGCTGCCTGAGTGTTGCGGTGACGTGGCGACTCTAATTGATTGCAGAGTCCAGTTTGAAAGGAGTCTCTGTGCTGCCCGGCGAATGAGAATATTGTCACGTCGGTAGTCGGTCCCACGCCCCGCATACCCACGTTCACCTCCTCCTCCTCCTCCTCCTCCACCTCCTCCACCTCACCCACGACCCCAAATCAGTGCTTGCCAGGTCGTGTTTTGTAACCCCTAGTGAATACTGAGGTTGTGTGTGTGTGTGTGTGTGTGTGTGTGTGTGTGTGTGTGTGTGTGTAATGTTAGATTCTTGAACTTTCATTACGGTCTTCAGTTCTGTGGTTCTTTGTCATGCTTCCTTTACACTACCTTCTTTATTCTCTCTCTCTCTCTCTCTCTCTCTCTCTCTCTCTCTCTCTCTCTCTCTCTCTCTCTCTCTCTCTCTCTCTCTCTCTCTCTCTCTCTCTCTCTCTCTCTCTCGGCATTATTTCTCGCTAATTCTTAAACATTCTTGCTGTCCATTTTTAATATCCTCCTCCTCCTCCTCCTCCTCCTCCTCCTCCTCCTCCTCCTCCTCCTCCTCCTCCTCCTCCTCCTCCTCCTCCCCACATAGTCATTAGCCTTTTTTATCTTGTCGTGTTTTCGCAGTATTCATCCTTCGTTTATTATTTTCTTCATCATCTCCCTTTACCGCCTCTCCTTTATCATGTTTTATTTTTCCCTGATTCATTCGTATGACCTTCACATAAGTGTATTTTATGGGCCCCAATTTTTTGCTCTCATCATTTTTGTCTATTTACATTTTATCACTTTTAAATTTCACCATGACTTTTTTTTTTTTCCTTCTTTGCTTTTCATTTTTCCTCCTCCTCCTCGTCCTCCTTTTAGTTTGATCCCCACCGTGTCTGAAGAGGAACAGGAGGAGGAGGTAGAGGAGGAGGAGGAGGAGGAGGACCCAGCCAAGTACCGGTTCAGTGGGGACGGAAGAAGGGGAAGAGAAAGGGCGAGAGAACTGAAAGAGAGTGTGGAGGAGGAGGGGGATGGCTGTGATAGGATAGTAGTAGTAGTAGTAGTAGTAGTAGTAGTAATGTAAGTCCTTCTTCAGTTACCTCACCCTATCAACTATTATTCAACATTTCCTAACCTAAATATAATCCCACATTTCCAAACTCCTACTAATACATACATTCCCACGTTCATTAATGCGTCAGGTCTTGAGAAAAGAAAAATCATGTTCATCTCTTATTTGCATCTTCCCTGTAATCTTATATCTCTTAACCTTCCTCCTCCCTTCTTTCCTTATCAGTACACACCCCTTAGCGCTTCGTCCCTTATCTCGCCCTTCCCTTCTTGCCCAAACTCAAGATCCATTTATCAGATCCTAACATAATGACAGCTCCACTTTTTAGGTTCAAGGGAATGAGAGGCCCGCATGAACATCTTTATATCCAGGTTACGTTACGGCTCCTCCTCCTCCTCCTCCTCCTCCTCCTCCTCCTCCTCCTCCCTTATTTAGTTGTCCCTTTATATATCCGTTTTCCCTTTGATTCCTTATTAAAGACGTGACCCTTTTCTCTCCTCCCTCCTCCTCCTTCTCCTTCTTCTCTTCCTCCTCCTCCTCTTCTTTCACGTCGTTGTCTTCGCCTTCTTTTTCACATCCTTGTCCTCATTTTTTTTTCCCAGGCTTCCTCCTCCTCCTCCTCCTCCTCCTCCTCCTCCTCCTCCTCCTCCTCCTCCTCCTCCTCCTCCTCCTGTGTGACTTACGTGTAGACGAGTATCGGGTTTCTCTCTCTCTCTCTCTCTCTCTCTCTCTCTCTCTCTCTCTCTCTCTCTCTCTCTCTCTCTCTCTCTCTCTCTCTCTCTCTCTCTCTCTCTCTCTCATTTCCTCCTCCGTCTCATTTGTTCACGAACTTATGTCTTCCTGATGCAGACTTTGTTCCGGGTACAATAATTAATTTTTGTTATATATCTGTTGTTTTATGTTTCCCTCTGTCCTATATTTCATTCTTCTTTCCTTCCCTTAATGTCCTTCTTTTCCTTTCCTCTTTGCCTTCATTGCAGTCCGTTTTGCAATTTCTCTCTATCTTTTTTTTTCTTCTCTTTCTCAACTCTCTATTTTAGTTTCATTGCTTTTTTTTTATCATTTGTTTCCTTAGACATCTTTTATTTTTAGCTCCTCCTCCTCCTCCTCCTCCTCATCCAGTGCACCTGATCTATGTAGTAAGGGGAGGCGAGGAAGAAAGAAAGAGAGAAAGGAAGGGAAAGAGAGGGAGGTAGAGCAGCGTTAGATCAGGTTTCCATACTAGTGTTCAGACCAATGATTGATTGTTTGTTGTTGTCTCTACCTTTTTTTACGCCCGCGAGTCATTATCTTGCCGTAATTGGACTTAACCGGGCGAGGAGAGGAAGAAAATGGGAGGCAGGCTCTTGAAGAAAAAAGATATGCATGGGGTAGGTAGGAGGGAGAGACGTTAGGAGGAGGAGGAGGAGGAGAGAAGGGAAGAGATAGAGAGAAAAGGAGATTCGGTTGGTTGGAATTCTAGTGTTAGTCTTAGGCAATAGAAAACGAGGCGTGGCTTGGTAAAGAAAATGGAACACGTTTGTTTATGAATGGAGAGAGAGAGAGAGAGAGAGAGAGAGAGAGAGAGAGAGAGAGAGAGAGAGAGAGAGAGAGAGAGAGAGATGTGGTAACTCCTTGGCATGAGAAGTGTTTGATGTGAGCGAGTACGAAAGAACGGAGAGAGAAAGAAACGAAGGATGCATGTAATATGGCTTCTCCACACCCCCATTCTCTCTCTCTCTCTCTCTCTCTCTCTCTCTCTCTCTCTCTCTCTCTCTCTCTCTCTCTCTCTCTCTCTCTCTCTCTCTCTCTCTCTCTCTCTCTCATATGATTCGTCAACACCACCTCCTCCTCTTCTTCCTCTTCACCTTCGCCCTTCTCTTTGCCACACTAAATTCTCAGCAGGTACTCAAAGTCGGCTTCGTCAGGCGACACGATAGATCAGCCGCCTGGTGAGAGAGAGAGAGAGAGAGAGAGAGAGAGAGAGAGAGAGAGAGAGAGAGAGAGAGAGTATGGGTTCAAGGATCATGGGAGACGGAGGGTATGATACATGAGGTGTGTGTGTGCGTGTGTGTGCGTGTGTGTGTGTGTGTGTGTGTGTGTGTGTGTGTGTGTGTGTGTGTGCAGTGTGGGCGGTGGTGGATGGACTTTGGCGAAGCGGATTTAATTACCAAGGAGGTGCACTGAGACATCTGCAGGTGGACTGAGGTGGTAAGATGTGGAAGAGGAGGTGTGGAGGCTGAGATATCAAGTGGATGGGTTGGACAAGAGGAGAATTCTATAAGGGTAAGAGGAGGACAGCTTCTTAGAAAGGCTGAAGGAGGAAGAGGGGATGTAAGAGGAAGGTGAAGAAAGACATTGTGATGATAGAAGAGAAGGGAGAGGAAGGTATAGTGTGTGAAAGTGAAGGGAAGAAGAGGAGTAGAGTGGAGGTTGTAAGGGAAAGGAAGAGTGTAGAGGTAGGAGGGAAGGTGGGAAGGGGAAGGGAGTGTGAAGGGATGGATGGTCGGGGAAGATAGGGAGTGTAAGGCCCTGGGAGCGTCGGACCAAACATGGGTAAGAAAGGATCTCATGGGCAAGCGAGAAAATATGACGCCAGTGTGAAATTGTCACGTTAAACCTTTGCCCTCTGAGGCTTAGCGAAAGAGAGAGGGAAAGAGAGAGAGAGAGAGAGAGAGAGAGAGAGAGAGAGAGAGAGAGAGAGAGAGAGAGAGAGAGAGAGAGAGAGAGAGAGAGAGAGAGATCTGTAGACAAGCCCTTTGATGTCAAGGTGTACAATGATAGTCATGTGTCTTGTGTGTACGCACTGTATATACAAGAAACATGTGTACGTATATTGGACTCCCTCAGGACACACGCAGCGCCTCTTCCCTTGGCCCGTCCCACACCCCATGCCACCCGCGCCTCCCTATCATAAGGCCGACGGCGCCAACATTGCTATGCATTGCCGCTCGCTGGTTGATTTAGCGGCGGGCGACGAAGGGAATATTGATAGGTGGCCAAGGCTGGAAATCACCGCTGCACCACCCTAATGCTGCCACCGCCGACCTAACCGGGCTAATGAACGTAAATCACACGAGAGTTATGAGTGGCGAAGGTGTGTGTGTGTGTGTGTGTGTCTTGGTAGTGTAGGTAAGGCTGCTCTCGATGTCTGTTCGACTTGCCGTCATTAGCAGCGATTGGACGTGGATGAGATGAAGCCAATAAGTCGCGGGTGACCACCTCCAGCCTCCCGTGTGCCCGAGTACGTTGAGTTCCGTTGTGTTGAGCTTTTTGTTTCGCATTCCTCGGAGATACGTTCAGCGAGAGAGAGAGAGAGAGAGAGAGAGAGAGAGAGAGAGAGAGAGAGAGAGAGAGAGAGAGAGAGAGATTGGGGGGACTGATGCAAATAGACGAATTACCATGACATGATAAAAGCCAATTAAACAGCACATTACAGCACGCAGTTAGCCCGCGTTGTGGCACGGTTTGGTCGATGACTCATTGGGTATGCACACACACACACACACACACACACACACACACACACACACACACGTTTTTTTTCTGTCTTTCTTTCTTTTTTTTCTTCATTTAATCTCATATCAGATCCAGCTCGTGTTCGATTACCACGCTGCCTTGTTCCGTCTGGCCGCCCGACGACCTCAAAAAAAAAATACTGCTCGACATCCAGCCAATTTCATAGCAGACTAACTTCTCACTGGCCTCACCCTGCATCGGGCGGGCGTCTCAAGGGAACCAGTGCCTTTTACTTCCCCTGCATGGTTCACAAGGAAGAGTAAGAGGGATTGAAAGAAAGATAAAGGAGTGTTTGTCTAGAAAGAGAGAGAGTGAGAGCGAGAGAGAGAGAAAGGGGATTGGAGGCGAAGGGAAGGAGAGAAACCCAGGTGTTAAAGATCTCGCACCTTGATGCCCCAAAAATCCTGGGACACTTGAGCTCTCGCGCCCAGGTGTCAAAACATGGCCTCCGTCAGGTAATCCCAGGTGCGTCTTGGTAATGACTTGCCTCCACGCACCAACGAACCACACCTTGGGATTGTCAGGTGAGGGGGATTACCTGGCGGGGGGCGAGAGGTGAGAGGGAGGGAGGCGAGATGAGATTGAGGTAGAGGAAAGAGAATGAGAGAGAGGGAAGGGCGGAGAAGTGGCAGGAAATATGGTTAGAAAAATTGGTTCATCCCTTCATCCTTTACACGAATTCTAACATTGAGGTTGTGTTCCTTCCTCTTCCTCTTCTCTCCTATTCCATCTCCTCTCTCTCTCTCCACTCTCTACCTTTCTCTTCCCCTCCTTCCCTCCCCCCTCCTCCCACCCACCCCCAAAGACCCCCCAGTGCCGGGAAGTTAAGGTAAACACGACGGATGAGATTATCGAAATGACCGTGTCTGCGGGAGGCACGAGGCGGCTTGTGTGTGTGTGTGTGTGTGTGTGTATATGTGGGTGTGTGTGTGTTGGTTCTGTCTTCATGATGACACATAATTTTACTTCCGTGGTGTTTGTGCAAGTTTTTTTTTCTTCTCACTGTTTCATTGTATTTCGTTGTCGTGATATGTCTTCGTTTTTTTTATTTTTCGTTTTTTTTTCTTTCGTCTTGAGTGTTTTTGTCTTTGTGTGTCATCACCGTTTTCTTTTTGTGTGTGTGTGTGTGTGTGTGTGGTGTTTGTTTTCCTAGTAAAAAAAAAAAAGAAAAAGAGAAACCATGATACTTCGCCGTCCAACCATTCCATCATTCCTTGGTCATAACTGAGAGCGCGTCTGTCTGTCTGTCTGTGCCTGTCTGTGTCTGTGTCTCTGTGTGTCTCTGGTCCACCTTCACCCTACCACTAGACAGTTACGTTCACTTCCTCTGTTCCTCTGTTCCCCTCCTGACGAAGCCCCTGAAGCGGAGGCTGGTAGGGCGGGGCTGTGATTTGAAACCCTCTCCCTCTCCCTCTCCCTCTTTCCCTCTCCCTTTCCCACTTCCACTCCTGCTCTTACTCCACACGATCCCACCGATCACCTCCTCACTCACTCTGCCTCCCCATCACTCACCCATCACCGCCCTCCCACTCTTCCTCCCCATCATTACTCCCTGTGTCCTTTCATCCTTCCCATCTCGCTCCTCCACATTTCTTCTCTTCCTTTGGGTTTTATTTTCACTCGACGGCTATCTATCTCCTTCCTTGTTTTCCCTCTCCCAGGCATCTCTCTCTCTCTCTCTCTCTCTCTCTCTCTCTCTCTCTCTCTCTCTCTCTCTCTCTCTCTCTCTCTCTCTCTCTCTCTCTCTCTCTCTCTCTCTCGCTCTCGCTCTCGCTGTATCACTCCTTTTAGACTTATTTATTTATTTTATCCGTTTTCCTCCTCCTCCTCCTCTTCCTCTTCTTCTTCCTCTTGTTTCCTTCGTCTTCTCTTACAGAATCTTGTTTGTCTTTTTCCTGCCTCTTTTTTTTATTCTCTCTCTCTCTCTCCCTCTCGTGTCACCTGAACCACTGCTCTCTATCTCTCAGCTTCCATTTCACTCTATCCTCCTCCCCTCCTCTCCTTGTCTCTTCTCACACTCATACCCTCCTCCTCCTCCTCCTCCTCCTCCTCCTCCTCCTCCTCCTCCAGACATCCTTCCCCAACCTTCCCTCCTTCCTCTTCCCCCTTCGATTTATCTCCCTCCCTCCCACCTACGTAAACCTAACACCCTCCCCATCATCCCACTATACCTGGCTTCTCTCTCTCTCTCTCTCTCTCTCTCTCTCTCTCTCTCTCTCTCTCTCTCTCTCTCTCTCTCTCTCTCTCTCTCTCTCTCTCTCTCAGGCATCTCCTAGTTTTGCTTTTCGTGTTTAAACCTCAACTTACTGTCCATAACCATATGTATTTTCCTCCTCCTCCTCCTCCATCCTCCTCTTCCAGTTTCTGAAGTGATTACATTTGGTTTCACTGGCGAATAGGGGGTGAAGGAAAAAGAAGAGGAAGAGGAGGAGGAGGAGGAGGAGGATCAAGTGGCTCTGATCCCATACGGTGTGACGGAACAGGAAATTAGTGTCGGCCAGTTTTCGCTTCTTCAGCCTTGAGCATGCTGGATTGAGGAGAGGGAAAAAGAGAGAGAGAGAGAGAGAGAGAGAGAGAGAGAGAGAGAGAGAGAGAGAGAGAGAGAGAGAGAGAGAGAGAGAGAGAGAGAGAGAGAGAGAGAGTAGTAGGTGGGGGAGGGTGAAGATATGTTCCGTCCGCGCCTTCATCTGAAAAATCTGAGAGAGAAGGATGTGGTTTTTTTTCAAGTGATCTTCTTCCTTTAAGAGTGAAGTAGATGGGGTGGGTAGTAAAGGGGAGGTTTTGATCGAAAGGAAATAAAAAGTTATAATTGAGAGAGAGAGAGAGAGAGAGAGAGAGAGAGAGAGAGAGAGAGAGAGAGAGAGAGAGTGTGTGTATTATAATTATAGTTGATTTTTTAATATTCAGTTAATGTCATTATTATTATTATTATTATTATTATTATTATTATTATTATTACTTGTAGATATAAACCTACCGTACATAGCACTCTTCTTCTTCCTCCTCCTCCTCCTCCTCCTCCTCCTCCTCCTCCTCCTCCTCCTCCTCCTCCTCCTCCTCCTCCTCAGTGTCATCATCATCAGCATCGTAGCATATGTAATACAAAGTTATTCACATTATCATAAATTCCTTCATAGTAGCGACAGGCAAAGGAGAAGCGTGGAAAAATGGAGGAGGAGAAAAAGGAGAAAGTGGAATAGGTGGAAGGGAAAGTGATGAAGGAGGAATAGGAGGAAAAACAGCGGGAGTGTAAGAAATATTTAGGGCAGAAGAGGAATATGTATGGTGGTGGTGGTGGTGGTGGTGGTGAGATTGGAAGGGAATGTAAGGAGAGAAGGGAGAGGAAGGATGTTATAGGGAAGAGGAGAGGAGGAAGAAATGAGATGTAAGGCCAAGGAAGATGTATAAGGAAGAAGGGAAGTGAAGGGTGGGAGGAGTAAGAAGGAGAAGTGGAGGAAGGAGGGATAATAGAGAGAGGAAAAGGAAGGTATAAGTATAAGGGAGACAAGAAAGGATGTATAAGGGAAGAATGAAAATACAAGAAGAGAGAGAGAGAGAGAGAGAGAGAGAGAGAGAGAGAGAGAGAGAGAGAGAGAGAGAGAGAGAGAGAGAGAGAGAGAGAGAGAGAGAGAGAGGGCAGCTATGTCACTGAGGTAAATTACAGGCATTACCTTCCCATCCCTCCCTCTCTCTCCCTCTCTCCCTCTCTCCCTCCACCTTTCCTCCACTCCCTTGCTCATTCCTCCTTCACCTTTCCTCTTTTCTCTTCCTCTTACTTCCACGATCTGTCCATCTATTTAAATACTCCCATTTGATCCCTTTCTCTTTTTTCCCAAACCCGTTCTATTCTCTCTCTCTCTCTCTCTCTCTCTCTCTCTCTCTCTCTCTCTCTCTCTCTCTCTCTCTCTCTCTCTCTCTCTCTCTCTCGAAAAGAAAGATGATGCACATAAAGGAATAAATTGCAAACACACACACACACACACACACACACACACACACACACACACACACACACACACACACACACAGCGGCCTCACATAATTGACGGGCATTGTGGGCCCATCAGTGCCCGAGTTGTGTGTGTGTGTGTGTGTGTGTGTGTGTGTGTGTGTGTGTGTTCCCCTCTCTTTCTTCCTCTATATAGGCTCTTCGTTTGCTTGTATATATATTTTCTCTCTTACCTTGCGTTCTCTTCCATTGGTTTTCTTCCTATATTAGTCTGTAATAGTGAGCGAGATAGATGAGTTTCCAGGTTAAAATATTATGACATTTATTTTACCGCTGCTACTAGTATTAACTTCACCACCTGAGCGTTACGAGACGGCTGGGGTCAGGGGTCGGGGTGTGGGGGGCCGAGAGGGTGGTTGGGGTGTGGAGGAAGGGGTGTAGGAGGCCAATCAAAGCCAGGTAACAAAGGCATCCAGGTAAGGGCGCCGTAAATGCTTTGTGGAGAGATCATGATCCACCTGGCGGCCTCATTATGAATCTACGACCTACCTGTTCGTCCTTCATCCACCTGTCATCCACCTGGCGGCCTCTTGGCTTTAATATTCGTCAGTCTGTCACCACCACACCACACCACCGTTCGACTCCCACCGTTATATATACTTTGATATATTCCTTAACTTGCCTTTATAAATATAGAAGAAATAGTTATGATGATAATGATAATGACTTTTAGTGTCTCATCTTCATCAATAATTTTTCTCTCATTCTAAGTCCTTCTCTTTTTTTTCTTATTTAATTTTCTATCTGTGTCGCTGGTCTTCATTTCAACGCCTCGTCACTTCATCGCTGCCGCCTTTCCTCTTCTCATCATTCCCATTCCCATTCCCATTCCTGGCCTGTAAAACGGCAATATCCTTCTTTCCTCTTTCTCATTATCGCCGATCTGCCTTCACTTCCTCTTCCTCTTCCTCTTCCTGCTCCTCATTCAGACCTTCCTCTTCACATTCATTTTTCATACTCTCCACCATGTTCCTTCCCTCCTCCTCCTCCTCCTCCTCTCCTCCTCCTCCTCCTACCACCTCCACCTCCACCTCCCACCTCCTCCTCCTCCTCCTCCTCCTCCTCCTCTTCCATCTCTTCTATATAATTCTCTTTATTTCTGACCTTTCCTATTCGTTGTCGTACTGTACCTTCTCCCCTTCCTCTATCCCCTTCCCCCACCCCCTTCCCCACCTTGCCTCCCCTCCCGGGCATGTAATGGGTGTCTTGGTCGCCCCATCACCTCGGAGTCGCCCTCTTCCCACCGCAGTTTCGCTTGCATTATCGTAATTCACTTTGTCATTAACCTCGATCAGGTAAGCTGGGCCAAAACTCTCACCTGGATTGCCCAAGCGACGCAGTGTGGGAGAGAGAGAGAGAGAGAGAGAGAGAGAGAGAGAGAGAGAGAGGAGAGAGAGATCTTGGTGTTTCATCTTCTTCTTGCTCTGTTTAAGTATGTTTTCTTTACTTTTATCCTCTCCTTTCAATCTTCTCGTCTTTTATCTTCCCTCCTCCTCCTCCTCCTCCTCCTCCTCCTCCTCCTCTCCTCCTCCTCCTTCACCTCCTCCTCCTTCACCTCCTCCTCCTTTGTTCTTCTTGGCTGCTTTTCCTTTTTTTCCTTTTTTTTTCCTTCCCGAGAGCCAATAGATCCTCCTCTGCCCTCCGACAACACATAATTTCTCATTTTACGAAAACTGAAGAATAATTGGTCATCATATTGGGAAGAAACACACGTATACAACCCCCCCTTCTCTCTCTCTCCTCTCTCTCTCTCTCTCTCTCTCTCTCTCTCTCTCTCTCTCTCTCTCTCTCTCTCTCTCTCTCTCTCTCTCTCTTTCTCTTACTATTTGCGTGCATCTCGGCCAAACAAGAAGCCAATTAGATTCTTATGGTTGAAGTTTTTGTGTTTTTACTCGACTTGTATAAGGAAACAAAAGACGAAACTTATGAGGGAGAGAGAGAGAGAGAGAGAGAGAGAGAGAGAGAGAGAGAGAGAGAGAGAGAGAGAGAGAGAGAGAGAGAGAGACGCTAAAAGTTGGGAGAAAATTTTAAAACCACACAGTGAATTGCGGCAGAGATGTGTTGTAATGGTTTACTTGAGGGAGGAGGAGGAGGAGGAGGAGGAAGAAGAAGAAGAAGAAGAAGAAGAAGAAGAAGAAGAAGAAGAAGAGGGAGAGTAGTGATAATGTTAGTGGAAGAAATGAAGAGAGAAAATGTGCAGATGGGGAAGGGAAAGTGGAAAGGGAAGGGGCATAGGAGGGAGGAGGAGGAAAAAAAAAAAGTAACGTGATAAAATGCTGGAAAGAAAGAGAGAGAGAAAAAAAAATGTAATGAATGAAGGACAGGTTGAAGGAAGGTGGAGATAAAGAGGAGAAAGGGGAGAGCATGGAAGTGAATGTGGAAATCGAGGGAGAAAAGAAGGGGAGGGAAATATGATGGAGTGCTTGTGGGGGGAGGAGGAGAGGGGAAGGAGGTAGAGGAAGGGGGGTATGGAGTGAAAGGTTTGGTACGTTTGGGTCAGTTCTATCAGCGTTGAAGGGGGGGAGGGGTGAAGGAGGTGTCGCTCGGAGCGTTTTAACCTTTGACCTCTACTGCTTATCTTGTCCTTCCTTCGCTGACCTACATACGTGACTGCAGTTCGTGACAGGTGTGTGTGTGGGTGTGTGTGTGTGTGTAAACTGGATTGTGGTATCTTTTTTCGTGACAAATGAACTGGAGAATGGGTTTAAGCACACACACACACACACACACACATACTATG
Organism: Metacarcinus magister; assembly: GCA_029783475.1. NCBI lineage: Eukaryota > Metazoa > Arthropoda > Malacostraca > Decapoda > Cancridae > Metacarcinus > Metacarcinus magister. The sequence goes on along the minus strand of JAPQNM010000019.1, from coordinate 13,112,405 downwards.
GGTTAATACACCAATCCTTGACCACCATTTACAAGGTTCAACTTTCCCACCAAAACGCTTCCAAATTCACTCTCACTCACACTTCCTTGCGACATTCTCTCTCTCTCTCTCTCTCTCTCTCTCTCTCTCTCTCTCTCTCTCTCTCTCTCTCTCTCTCTCTCTCTCTCTCTCTCTCTCTCTCTCTCTCTCTCTCCTTTCTCTTTCAATTCTTCTTTCATCACTCCCTCACACATCCTCCCTTCTCTCCCCTCTCCCACTTGTATGCCTCCCTTTCTCCCGTGCTAATTTCCAGGTAGGGGAAAGGTATGGGAGGGACTGGGATTAGCAGCGAGGGAGAGACGCAGGTGCTAATTGGGAGGGAGGGAGGAAGGCAGAAAGGTGTGACCGTGGGAATGTGTTCTTTTTCTATCATCATTATTGGATTGGGAAAAAAATATATATAAATGTGAAAAGACGTGAATGATGAACAGATATAAAAAAAAATCGAAGAGGAACAAAAAAAAAATAATGGGTGAGGGTGAATTAGATTAATCAATAGATAAATTAATAAGTAATGGTGATGAATAGAAGGAAAAATAGAAGAAAAAAATAAATTCAAAAGAAAGGAAGAAATGAAAGATAGATTTCATAATAAATCTAAATTAAAGAATAAGATACAGAATGACATGATTATAAAACTGAAAATAGAAATAGATTGAAAGAAAAGGCAGATAGATCGAAGAAAAATAATTAGCTATGAGAGAGAGAGAGAGAGAGAGAGAGAGAGAGAGAGAGAGAGAGAGAGAGAGAGAGAGAGAGAGAGAGAGAGTTACATTTATTAAGAAGTAGGATTTTTTAAAGAGAGCAGAAGCGGTAGAGTTTGAGTAAGTAAACAGAGGGAGACGATGGAGATAGGAAAGGCGGAGAGTAGGTAGAATGGAGGAAGGGGGGGGAGGGGGGAGGGGAGGTAAGGCTAAGGGGGAATCACCTACGTCAACATGGGCTATAATGTACCAATTTAGGGAGAGAAAAATACCCTAGACCACAACAAAAGGAGGAGGAGGAGGTATGGCCCTATGGCACCTCCTCCTCCTCCTCCTCCTCCTCCTCCTCCTCCTCTTCCTCTTCCTCTTCCTCCTCATTTTTAGAGTCTTCCTTATTCCACGCCTTAGGACCTGGAGGGAAGAGGGCGAGGAAAATGGAGAGGAAATAAAAGGAGAAAGTAGGGAAAAAAGGTGGAAACTTGACCTCCACTTTTCTTTCCACCTTTCTTCGTAATGGTGCTTTTTTCCTTCCTGTTTTCTTATATATATTTTTTTTCCTTTACTTCTCTTTCTCCTCCTTTCTCTTTTTGCTTTTTATCCTCCTCCTTCTCCTTCTCCTTCTCCTTCTCTTCCATATATCCTTCACTCATCATTGGTTCTTTGTTTTTTCTCCTTCATTTGTTTTCCTTAATTCCTTCCACTACATTGTTTTGACTTTATTTTGTTCGTGTTGATTTTTTCTTTCTTTTTCAATGTTTTCTTCTCCATTTATTTTTATTTTCTGTTGTTGCTTCCCATTTCTCTTTTCCGTTTTCGTTTCTAGTTCCATTCCTTTCTTTATGTTTATGGTGCCACAAAGTGTGTGTGTGTGTGGGTGTGTGTGTGTGTGTGTGGGTGTGTGTGTGTGTGTGTGGGTGTGGGTGGGTGTGTGTGTGTGTGTGTGTGTGTGTGTGTGTGTGTGTGTGGGTGGTAACGTGTTCAAGTGGCGATGGTTTTTCATCTTTTTTTTCATTTTTTTCTCTTCAGTCTTTCTTCTTATCTCTTCCTTTTTATTCGAGCATGTTTTACTTCTCCCTCTTTCTGGATATTAGTTTTATGCCCTCCTCCTCCTCCTCCTCCTCCTCCTCCTCCTCCTCCTCCTCCTCCTCCTCCTCCTCCTCCTCCTCCTCTTCCTCCCCCTATATATTTTCTAGTTTTTTGACCAAACTGAATGCCGATTTGTATTATAGGAACAACTCTCTCTCTCTCTCTCTCTCTCTCTCTCTCTCTCTCTCTCTCTCTCTCTCTCTCTCTCTCTCTCTCTCTCTCTCTCTCTCTCTCTCTCTCTCTCTCTCTCTCCTCATTGGTGTATATATATGCATACAAGCCAAACAGAGAAAGAAGAAGGAGATGAGCAAGGAAAGAACCACTGTATGACGAGAGGGAGGTAAGGGAGGATGAGAGATGAGGAGAGGAAGCGAGAGAAAGAGAGAAAAGGGAAGGAAGATTGAGAGGATGGGCGACGCTACGGTTTGGAATGGAAGGAGAGAGAGAGAGAGTGAAGGGGGGGGAAAAAAGTAAAAATTTTGCATTGGTAGCGAATGTGGAGTGAGTGAGATTCGTGTCTGGAGTGTCTCGTGGAGTGGATGGTGAGAGGAGGAAGAGGAGGAGGAAGAGGAAGAGGAGGAGGAGGAGGAGGGAGGGAGGGAGGGAATGAGAAGGAAGGGAAGTCGAGTATGGCAATAAAATGCTGAATTATCGTTCCAAACATTGATCGCAAAGTTGAAAGAGGAGAAGTAAGAGGAGGAGGAGGAGGAAGAAGAGGAGGAGAGGGGGGAGGGGGAAGAGTAAGGGGAGAAGATGTGGAATGGAGTAAAGATATATTAATATGTAAGCGGAAGAGGAAGATGTAATCATTAATAATTGGAAAATAATGTGAGGGAGAGAGAGAGAGAGAGAGAGAGAGAGAGAGAGAGAGAGAGGAGAGAGAGAGAGAGAGAGAGAGAGAGAGAGAATAGAATTGAAGCAGTAGCATACAAGGTGGAATACTGGTGACCTTTCCACAAACTCCCACTTCATAGATCAGTGTGACGCCTTCAGATACTTGGTACACCGTTTGTCTGTCAGTTCACACCCGCGCTGGATCCTGGAAACGACCATAAACGCGATTCTTCCTCCATTTAAGTCCCTTTACGGCTTGCGATGTGAAGGCGGGACGGGGGTAAGGCACGAAAGACTCCGGGAATTGTATTTATTTTCATTACATTCATCTGATTTCATACACATTTATCCATTACGTGTTTACTTTGAGAATTGATGACGGTGGTGGTGGTGGTGGTGGTGGTGAGAGAGGGAGAGAGGTTAAGTGAAATAATGAAGAGATTTTTCTTTCTTCTCTTGCCTATCCCATGTAATTATTCTCTGCTTTCTATTTGTACTACATCTTCTGTTTATTCTTATTATTATTTATGTTCTTGTTCTTCGTTTCCTCCTCCTCCTCCTCCTCCTCCTCCTCACGCATCGCAGGTAGTAAAGAGTGTTCACAATAGGCTGTTAAACGTTGAGCTATCCCCGAGGCACTCTCTCTCTCTCTCTCTCTCTCTCTCTCTCTCTCTCTCTCTCTCTCTCTCTCTCTCTCTCTCTCTCTCTCTCTCTCTCTCTCTCTCTCTCTCTCTCTCTCTCTCTCTCTCTCTCCGATGTAAAAGGTATAAATGCGAACAAATATTTATTCGGCCGCGGATATTTTAGAACATAACAAGGATGCTTTGGTTTGTTTGCTTGTCTTTGCAGTAAAAAAAAAGAAAGAAAGAAAAAAGTAAAGTAAGTCTTGTTTACTTCAGCATTTTCATAGTTGCTTGTTTTCTTCTTCTTTTTTTTTAGTAGTTTATTTTTATTAGTTCATTGTATCAGATTATTATTATTTTTTTTTTTTCTTTGTTTTGATAGAATGGTATGACTTTTTTTCTACTTGTGAGGGTGAGTCATTAGAGGAGAGAGAAGGAGGAGGAGAGGAGGAGAGAGAGAGAGAGAGAGAGAGAGAGAGAGAGAGAGAGTGAGGAGAGGAGAGATTACTAGGGTATGCAGGACAAGTAGGACCAGATACAAGGAAGTTATTACTCACCTTGTAACTACTAATGGACCCACGCCCTCTCTCTCTCTCTCTCTCTCTCTCTCTCTCTCTCTCTCTCTCTCTCTCTCTCTCTCTCTCTCTCTCTCTCCATCATTCCGTTTTCTTGTTTCCAATTTCCTATACTACACTTTTTTCCCTTTCTCTACTTCCCCTTTTTCTTCTCTCCCATCCCATCCCTTTCCTTCTTTTTCTCCTTACTTCCCCTTCTCTTCCCCCTCCGTTCCGTTCCCATTCCTTCCCTTATATATTCCTGCCTCGTCCCATCCTCTCGCCCCCTCGCCTCACCCCTTCCTCAGATAATGGTGCCTAATGGGTCTCGTTGCTTGTTTATCGATGAATTAATGCATATAATGGTATCTGGATCCCACACAAGGATTCGGTTGGATGCACATTCGGTTTTTTTTTCCGATGTGAATCATAAGGAAAAATAGACAAGAAATATGTTTTTTTATTTATTTTTTATTTATTAATATGTGAAGTAAGACTAAACAGATAGATGTAGGTAGAATTTTGAGTACTTTTGTAGTTATTGGGTAATGTAATTGTCGTAATGGTAATTGTTATCCTACACATTTGTTATTTCCTTTTAGAATTGAGTTAGTTTCTTTTATGTGTTCTTTCTCTCTCATTTGGGAGGAAGTTTAAATGATCTTGTTCGAAGTCTTTATAATTTTTTTTCATTATGTTTCTTTCGTGAGTGCTTGAACTTTTACTAAGAGGTTTCAGCACCACACTTGATTCGGCTCAGAACAAACTCACGCCCATTTAAACTTTTCTTCCTGTGGCAGTCATTTCCTTAAACACACACACACACACACACACACACACACACACACACACACACACACACACACACACACACACACACACACACACACACTTTACAAACAAACTATCGTGATCCTGGACAATGGTAAACTTTATTTGTTTATTATTATTTTAAGAGAGAGAGAGAGAGAGAGAGAGAGAGAGAGAGAGAGAGAGAGAGAGAGAGAGAGAGAGAGAGAGAGAGAGTTTTGGTTATTTCAGTGACTGGGCGGCGTCTTCATTAGGGGTGACTCGCATTATCTCTCCATTTGGGAATCTCCATTAGAAAAATTCCGCTTTGAGGTGAGAGGCCAAGGTAGGAATGGGTTGGAATCACGGCGTCGGTCCTCTGGAATCTGATTAAGAGTTGGAATGTCTATTCTTCTTTTCTACCTCACCTTTTTTGTCTGTCTTTCTTATAATTAAAATGGATGGTAAGTGTGAAAAGAAAATGGAGATTGGATTTATTTTATATAAGGAAAGTGAAGAATTGACTCGTTTTTGCTTATTTTAAACTTTTTTTTTCTTTCTCTTTGGCAATGTATTTCAATTATCTTCAGTAGTTGTAGTAGTAATAGTAGTAAAAAAATTTATATAGTAGTGTTTTTGCAGTTTTCTTAATTTGTTCAACTATTTTCTACTTTCTTTATCCGCGCCTTGTCGTGTTCCTCCCTTTCTCTGCCTCGCTGCCTTCCTTCAGCCACATTCAGATGCCTTCTTCCCTTCCCACATATCTCTACTACCTGTCTCCCTCACCCTTATCCCTTCCCCTCCCTCTTCAATCACCCTTCCCTTCTCTCCCTTCCCTCCCTCTTGTCTTTCACTGTCCCGTCCTTCCTTCCCCCTCCCTTCCCTCCCTCCCCTCACCTTCCCTCCCAAGACGGCCGCCAGTAACAATTAAGGCAAGTTTCCCCTTTAATTTTGTTCCTAATTGTCAGTGAAAAATACCGCCGGTGACTCTGATAGCCGGTGGGACAGTGACCAACCAACCTTCCCTCCTCCTCCTCCTCCTCCTCCTCCTCCTCCTCCTCCTCCTCCTCCTCCTCCTCCTGAGAAACGATACCTCCACAGTCACACTCTTCAGGGAATTCGACTTTGTGTCTTTTACTTTCCTCCTCTCTTCTTCTCGTTTCTTCCGCCTCTCTTTTTCCTCTTCCCCACCTGTCTCCTCTCCTTCCCTCGTTTCTTCCACTTCTGGCTGCCTTTCCCCTCCACTTTCTTCCTCTCCTCGTTTCTTCTTCCACCTCTCTCTCTCTCACCACCTGCCTTGTTCAGCAGCTGGTGTTGTTTTTGTTCCTCTTGGTATTCCTCTTGAATCCGCCGCCGTTGTTGTCTTCAGATTCGTAAGAGGATCATTCCCTTTTGTCGTTGGCTCTGGTCGTATTTATTATTTGTTTATATAATTTATTTACCGTTCGTGTGTAGCTCCCTAATTCCCTTTTGTTTTAGTCGTGACCTCTCTCTCTCTCTCTCTCTCTCTCTCTCTCTCTCTCTCTCTCTCTCTCTCTCTCTCTCTCTCTCTCTCTCTCTCTCTCTTCTCCTCCCTCCCTCCTGCTCAGCTGAGTCCTGTAATAAGACTTAATTGTGATTTGGAGTCTATTTTTTTTTGCTTTCTCTTTCTCTGAGCTTTATTTTTTCATTTTTCGAGAATTGTTATTGTGTAATTCCTTCATTCTTGTTTTCTGTTTATTGCTTATATATATTTTTTTCGTGATCTCCATTTGTAAAAAAACAATACGTAATATTCTTCTTTTTCCTCCTCCTCCTCCTCCTCCTCCTCCTCCTCCTCCTCCTCCTCCTCCTCCTCCTCCTCCTCCTCCTCCTCCGCTAACCCCTGAAGCAACTACTCAACGAGAAGCCACAAGGGAGGTGACCACGTCTCTCTCTCTCTCTCTCTCTCTCTCTCTCTCTCTCTCTCTCTCTCTCTCTCTCTCTCTCTCTCTCTCTCTCTCTCTGCGGCAAGCTGTATAATGTAGTGAAGGAATTCCACCTCTTCCTCCCCTCCTCTAATCCTCCTCTTCCTTCCCTCCCTCCCTCTTCCTCTTCCTCTTCTCCTTCCTCCACCGTGTTCTTTTTTACAATTAATATTTTCTCTGTAACGTTTATTCTTCCCGATCTATTTTATTTCTTCGTTTTTATTTCATTTTTTTATCGTTTCTGATTATTTCTGTTTTTCTTTACATTTTCTTTTCTTTCATGACCCCTTAAATAAACAAAATCACGTGCATGTATACCATTCTCTCTCTCTCTCTCTCTCTCTCTCTCTCTCTCTCTCTCTCTCTCTCTCTCTCTCTCTCTCTCTCTCTCTCTCTCTCTCTCTCTCTCTCTCTCTCTCTCGCTCGATTAGTAAACAAAGCATTGAAAGAAAGCTGGTGTTCTTTTCTTTGTTTTTATTTCTAGTGATTCATTTAAAAACAATTACACGTTTAGTTTATTTATATATTTATTTATCCAAAGGCGGCGGTGGATTAGTAAAACTGTATTGTCTTCTTTGTTTTACTGTTGAATTTTATGAGGACGGAAGATGAAAGGAAGGAAGGAAAGGGAGGGAGGAAGGAAAGGAAGATAAATAGAAGGATGGAAGAAACAGCATGGAAGGTCGTAGTAAAAAGAGAGAGAGAGAGAATAAAAGAAAGGTTTGAAATTGAGAATGAAAAAAAATAACGATACAGAGACAACGAATGAGAAAAAGGAAGGAAGAAATAGAGGTGAAGCGGATGAAAAATAGACAAGAATGAGAGAGAGAGAGAGAGAGAGAGAGAGAGAGAGAGAGAGAATGAATACTCCTGTGTCACATACCCCGAAGGAAAGGTTAGGTGAAGGAGAACAACGAAGAACAGTTAGAAAGGAAAGAAGGTAGTGTTATCATCCTCTGTTTCTTCTTCCTCCCTTCCTTCTTCCCTTCTTTCCTTCCTTCCTTCCTTTATTTTCCATAGTTCCTCTTCCCTCCTTTTCTCTTCCTGTGCTGATCTTTATTCCTTCCTCTCCCCTTCCTCTTTATCTCGTGTGAGTCTCCATAATTGTTTTCACTTCTCTGGGTTGTGTATTTCTTTCTTTTCACTTACTTTTTTACTGCATAATTTCAGGTGGGAAGTTAAGGTTACTCTCTTGTTATGCCTATTATTAATTTCGTTATTATAGTGGGACTTTCTTCTTCTTCCTCCTCCACCTCCTCCTCCTCCTCCTCCTCCTCCTCCTCCTCCTCCTCCTCCTCCTCCTCCTCCTTCCGTAATGCGACAGCTGGGCCATGCCTCGAGGCAGCTGGTCATGCAATTCTGCCACCTGTCACTGCCTGCATGTTACTACTACTACTACTACTACTACTACTACTACTACTACTACTACTACTACTACTACTACTACAACACCATTAATATTATCACCATTACCGCTAGTGACATGATTGCGTGGGTGCCTCGCCTCTCTATTTAAAAGGAACACAGGTGGAGGGAAGCTAATTAATCAACACACCTGTCACTTGCCCACCTGTATCGACTGGGCGTGGGGCGCTTCGGGAGGACACACACACACACACACACACACACACACACACACACACACACACACACACACACACACACACACACACACACACACACACACACACAGAAGACCCCCCACCCTTGCCGGAGTTGCCGAAAGGGGAAGAACAATAGCCCCGGTTACAGTAAGGTGGATAAAAATGAGTGACAGAGGCGCCTGACCCCTGCACCGCCCCTGCACCGCCCCCCCCCCTACCGCCCCCACCTCTGCCGCCCCCCCTACCGCCCACACCGCACGCGAAGATCCTCGTCCCCGTAATGGTCCGGGGCGGCACCTTGTTTCCTTCAGCGCCGCCGGCAGGAAGTCCTCTCTCCCTTACCCCCTTCCTTTCTTCACTCCCTCCCTATCCCTCTTACCTATATTCCCTTCCCCTCCTCCCTTCTCCCTCCCTCCATTGTCTCCTGTTCTCCTCCCTTCCCCCTCCTTTTCCTTCCCTAACCCTTTGCCCTCCTTATCCCTCTTCCTGTTTTCTGTTCTCGCTCCCCTTCCCCCTTCCCCTTCCCCTTCCCCTTCCCCTTCCCCTTCCCCTTCCCCTTCCCCTCCCTTCTGTCATTGCACAGGTCGACTTTCCGTTACCCCCACATCGCCTAATCCACATCCTTGTATCTACCCTTCCCCTTCCTCCCCTTCCTCCTCCCCCTTTTCCTCCCCCACCTCATTCTTCTTTCTTTCTTTTTTTTTCTTTTTTCTGCTTTTGCCTTCCGAGTTGTGCAGGTCATAGCCTGGTTGACCTGACCTTGAGGTGACGCTGCAGCTGCTGTGACCTACAAGTTAATTCTGTGGATTTATTGTGACCTCGAAGGAAGGAAATGGTGTGGCTCTGTACCGGTGTGTGTGTGTGTGTGTGTGTGTGTGTGTGTGTGTGTGTGTGTGTGTGTGTGTGTGTTGGGTCTTCCTCTTAACTTGTCTTACTGTTGGCTTTTATTTTCTCCGTGTTCGTTTTATTTGTTTGTTTGTTTGTTTTTTCCTTGAGTTATTTTGAGTTTTATTACTTCATTTGCACACTCACACACACACACACACACACACACACACACACACACACACACACACACACACACACACACACACACACACACACACACACACACACACACACACACACACACACACACACACCCTTCACCACCACCATCACCACTACACACAAATGCCCTTAACACCCTCACCACAAATAGCCTCTTGCCCCTCCCCAAACCCTCCTAACCCCTTTCAGCCACACACACACACACACACACACACACACACACACACACACACACACACACACACTCGTCCATCCATCCATTTCCTTTTACCTTTAGTTCGTAGATAATTTGCGGTCACTCAGTCCTTACAGCTCCCCTTCCCTCCCCTTCCCTCCCCTTCCCTCCCCTTCCCTTTCCCTTCCCTTCTCCTTCCCTCCTTCACCCCCCCCCCAAGCCATGCCCAAATGCCTGTCCCACGCAGTCCTCAAAAGCCCATTTCCTCCCTTAAAAAAAAAGAGAGAGAAAAAAAGACTTCGACCCTACATACTACTGCCTGACCCTTTTTCCTCCCTGTCTCCCTCTCCCTCCCTCCCTCCCCCCCTACCATCACCTGTATCTGTTTGGGGGTGGGGGGGGAGGGGGAGGGACGTCTCACCTCCACTTGCCCTGGCTTGTGGTGGGGTAATTGCGGTGCTTGTGAAGGGGACGGGAGGGCTGCGGATGGGGGTCGTGGTGGGGGTGGGGGGCGGGGGGCGGGGGGCGTGTGAAGCAGTGGGTAATGTAGTATTGTTCCCGGCGTCACCAGCCTGTTCCTGCCACTACCACCACCACTACTACCACCTCCACCACCTCCTCTATCAATATACACCTCCACCTTCAATCCTGTTCCACTACCGCTATTAGTTCTCATACCTCCACTTCCCTCAATTTTCTGTCATATCTAGCTACCTGTCTTCCCCCTCCTCCTCCTCCTCCTCCTCCTCCTCCTCCTCCTCCTACATATTTCCTTTTCACCACCACCACCACCACCACCACCGCTATCAAACCACCAAACCACCTTCCTCATTCCACACAACCCCCTTCCCCTTCCCCTTGTTTCCTCCCTCACTCCTCCACCGCACTTAGCTCCTACTTCCTGTCTCCTTCCTCCCTCCCTCCCTCCCTCCACAGGTCGAGCTTTGGCCTGCAGAGGAGAGGGCGAGTTGAAGGGCGGCGAAAAACCTCTCCCTCCCTCCCTCCTGCACTCCCTTCCTTCCTCCCTCGTCGCCTTCGTCACTCCGTTAACATTCCTGGGCCGCGAGTTTGTCCACAATTACCCTCGACGAGCAATGGGTCACGCGAGGTCTCCACCACCACCATCACCACCACTACTACCACCATCACCACCACCACCACCACCACCACTACTATTACTATTACTACTGCTACCTCTATCACCACTAACACTTCTTTATCCTTCTCCACCATCACTACCTCCACCCACCACTATCTCCAACATCACCACCACCACCACTTGGATACCAGTAAGTCCCCTCCCCCGTGTGCGTGTGTGTGTGTGTTACAAGGGGGGGGGAGGGGGTATAAGGCACGTTAAGGATGGGTTGCACCTTCAATATTTTATCATTACACTTGCCTTGTAGGAAGGTTTGGTTAATCCATCATTAGTCCACTTAATGGAGACCACGCGGTTAATGCGTCTACGGGGGGGAGGAGGAGGAGGAGGAGGAGGTGGTGGAGAAGGAGGACAATGAAGGTGGGAGGGAGTAAAAACTAGAATCAAAGGGGCACGTAGTATAAAAATAACCTCTTCTTTCCTTCCTTCATTCCTTCCTTTCATATTTTTTTTAACTCTATCTAGCATACTACTCTACTTCTTTTCCTTTCTTCATTTACATCCTCATTCTTTTTCCTTTTCCTCCTTCTCTTCACGCCTACGACCTATGGAACTCCGCCTTGTTTACCCATGTTGATGCTCATTTGTTATCTTCATTGCGGGATTTAAGAGCATTTCCAACCAGATTTAGGAGTGTTATCGCGCCCCAGACGTTTAGGATCGCCTTTCCGAATCCCAAGTTTACGATGATACCTTCAAACTGTAAAGATGCCACGTCCTCAACCTCTTGTGTCTGATGTTTATGCAAAGGTGAATGTGTGTATGTAATAGACGGTGAAATTCTCTCCTTAACATCCCTTACCCTTGTTCCCATCTCTCCCGTCCTGTTCCTCCTGTTCTTGCCTCCTCCTCCGCCCTTGTTTCTGTCCCCCCCTCTTCCCGTCTACGCTTCCTCCTCCCCCTCCCTCCTCTTCCCGTCCCTGGCCTGTCCCTGATCCATGCATTGCCTTGGCTGCAGGTGTGAATAAAGCCTGTCGTTTACGCCCTTTACTTCCCTCAGGCGAAACCAGTGTGTCGACCATATTCAATTCCTTCCTCTCTCCTTACCGCCCTCCTCCTCCTCCTCCTCCTCCTCCTCCTCCTCCTCCTCCTCTTCCTCTTCCTCTTCCTCTTCCTCTAGGGGCTTGGGTATCTTTGACGTCGAGTTTTATATATTTGGCTGTAATAAGGTTGGTCTGCATTTCTCTTTCCTCTCCCTTCTCTCCCCTTCCAGCCCTCCTACTCCCTCTTTTTTCTTCCTCCCTTCCTCCCTTCCTTCCTTCCTTCCTTCTCTATCCCTTCCCTTTCTCCCCCTTCCTTCCCCCCGGCCAGGTGGATGCAGCGTAACCAATTCCTTCTGCGGTCCGCCCTACTAACTCACCTGCCCTCCTCCTCCTCCTCTTCCTCCTCCTCCTCTGCGTCAGTCAGGTGTGTGGGGTCAGTGGTTGTCTCGCGGCACCGACGGGTAGCGAGGGCGTCGATGCAACAATAGGGAGACAAACACGGCCGAGCGAGGTGTGAGGTGAGGCCGCGGGGGACGGGAGGAAGGAGCGAGGAGGAGGAGGAGGAGGAGGAGGGACAGCCTTGACTGGTGAAGCGAAGAAGGAAGGAAAGAGCAAGGACGGTGGAAGGAAGGTGTGGTTGAGTAAGGAGGGAGGAACAGTGGTGGTGGTGGTGGTGGTGGGAAAGAGATGGAGAGGTAAAAACGAAGATGTGGAGGAAAGGAACAAAGGGTAAGGTAAGATGACAAAAAAATAAGAGGAACATTGTTGTTGGGAGGAAGAAGAGAAGGAAGATGAATATAAATGTGCGTAGGAAGGGAAGGAAGGAGTGAAAGAAATTATAATGTAACTGAAAGGCATGAAGAAAAATAGTGATATAGAGGAAATGGGAAGAGAAAAATGGTATATATGCGACCACGGGAGAAGGGGAAGAAAAAAGAGAGAGATGACAGACTTGTGAAACTTGGAAAAGAAGTGTAAGTCGATTGTGAAACTTGAGAAAGAGATGGAAAGAAGTAAGGAAGGTCGGTGGCAGGGAGGAGAGAGTTACACACGGATGAGTGAAGGGTTACGAAAAGGGGAGGAAGATAGGAAAGAAGAATGAGTGAATGATAAAATCAATGGAAGTATAGAATAAAACTATAAGGAAAAGAAGAAAATGAGGAAGGAAAGAAAAAACAGAAGTGAGGAAGATAAAATGAAAATAAAAAAAAATAAATAAATGGAAGAAAGACAAACAAACACAAGAATAGTGGCAGAGAATGATCAATGGATAACAAAAGAAATAGGAAGGAGAGAATTGAAGGAAAGGAAGGGAGGAAAATACAGACTTAAGGGATAGAAGGGAGAATAGATGAAAGGATATGGAGGGAGGGAGGGAAGGGAAGGAAGGACTTGCCCGGTGGGTCTTTGTGATATCCTCGTCCTGAAAATCCTTCACTTCCCCGCCGTCCTTCATCCTCGGAGCCCCCGCCGCAGAACACTCGAGAGAAGCCCAAGAATTTGATTGAGGCAGGGAGGAGGTGAGGGCAACCAACACACACACACACACACACACACACAACGCCCACTCTGCGCCGCCCTTATCACACCTTAAATCCCCCGCCTTATCCACGCCCTGTCCTCTATACAATTCAGTTTCTCCATTACTCTATATCCTTCCCCCTCCCTGGATCCTCCCTACCCTGTTTTTGCCCCTATAATACTCTCCCACCCTGCCACGCCTTATCCTAACCCTACCTTTACCTCACCCGCCCTTTTCCCACCTCTCCCTTCCCCTCCCCACTCGGCCCCGCCCCGCCCCGCCCCGCTTCACCCCGCCCAAGTCAAGCGGAACTGTTCGTAACGGTGTGTGGGGCGGTACGGAGGTGACGGGAAAGGCGGGCGTGAGGGTGGTAATGTATCCAGTCTGGGTGGGGCGTGGGGGGGTGAGAGGTGGGGAAGGTGAGGGTGATTGGGGGTGGGCGGGGAAGCTCCTTGGTAATAATGGTGGTGATTGGAGAGCTGTGGTCTAGTTAGTGGAAGTAATTGTGCAAATTTTGGGTGGGCGTGCGTGGGTGGGCAAGGCAGAGAGAGAAAGAGAGAGAGAGAGAGAGAGAGAGAGAGAGAGAGAGAGAGAGAGAGAGAGAGAGAGAGAGAGAGAGAGAGAGTAGCGACGTGCATTCACCACTCCCTCCATAATTGCACACTTTATTGTTTGAATAATTCACAAACCACACAAACCATTTTTGCATAAGGGAACGCAAGGAGGAAAGTACACACACACACACACACACACACACACACACACACACACACACACACACACACACACACACACACACACACACACACAAACACACACTAGAATTCCACAAGTATTTTTAAATCATGTGCTATAATCTTGTTTCCAGTTTCCAGTTGTTTCCAGTTTTTTTTTCCAGCCTTATAATACTGCAAGGACATCAGGTGGAATAAATCATTTGACGTAACCTCACTGCCCTTGATACGATCGAGGTCATTCTCTCTCTCTCTCTCTTTCTTTTTTTTTTTCTCACATATTACAGTGGTAGTGGTGAGCAATGGTGTGTGGTGAATGTGGTGATGGTGGTGGTGGTGGTTGGGATTTGGGTACCAAGGGCGTTGATAGCAAAGGTATGTGTGGGTATTTCCTTTTTATTGTTTGTTTGTTTGTTTGTCTGGTATAGTTTGGCCTCGCATATATTCGTCTGTATTTTTTTGAGTTGAATACATGTATGTTACGTGTTCTGTATATCAATGGGTGTAGATAAAAGTGAAATGGATTGCGTGTGGCTGAAAATTGTTGGGTCATGTGTGAAGAAGTGGATATTCCGTGCGTGGGAAGTGGATTAAACCGAGTTAGTGGGAACGAAGGTGGATGGGAGGGAGTGGATGACTAGGTGGAGGCTGAAAATGGATATTGGTGGATGAAAATGGATGCTACAAGTAAAGAAGATGAATGGAGTGGATGAAAGTGCCAATGAATGGATGTAGGTGTAGATAAGATTATATAAGAGAGTGTTTAGAAGTGGATATGGAGAATTAGAAGGTTAAAGTGGATGTGGGCGTGTGCGCGGATGCTAGCATGGGCGTGTTTGAGGCTCCCCTACCCCCCACACCCTCTCATCTGGCATCACCGCAAGCCCTTGTGAGTTATGGCCGCGCCCTACCTCCACCATCCCTCATCCACCCCCTTCCCGTGTTTCTCCACCTACCTCCAGCTTGCCCTCCACACCCCTTCCACCCTCACCCATGTGCCCCACACCCCCTTCCTCTCTTACTCATACCCACCGCCCTCTCTCCCATCATCCGTACCCACGATCTACTGCCCTCCACCCACCCCCTCCCCCCTGCACTTACACTCACTTGTAACCCCCCTTCCTGCACACCTTCCATTCCACACCCTTGTATCTCATCCCACACCTGTCGACGCCCCACATGGCACCCCTACCCCCCCTTTCCACACACACACACACACACACACACACACACACACACACACACACACACACACACACACACACACACACAGGAAAAGATCATCAATTCTTCCTTCCTTCCAATACCACGTAAAGTTTTCACCTCCCACCGCTGATCTCAACACATAGGTTCTACACATCGCCCCTATAATGGTACTACATCTTTGGCGCGCGCCCCCCTGCACCCTACACCCTAAGGACGCCCATTACCTAGGCCCCCTTCACCCTGGGGCTATTAGAGCACCACTCACCCTGTCTTGGTAATTCCCTACGGTCATATTTCAGAGGGAAGGAAGGAGGGAGAGAGGCGGCAAGGAGGTACGGAGATACAATGGGATGGTGGGGTGGTGCCTTAAAGGAGGGGGAGGGAGGGAAGATTTGTAACGCGGGGAGAAAGAAAAAGGGGAAGTGTATGTGTAGGAAAATACGGAATAATTAATGATCCTGAAATTAGATAAAAAGGAATTGGGGAAAGTATAGTTTTTTTTGAGTTGGTGCGAAGCGAGGTGAGGTGAAGAGTGCAGGAAAGGGGGGAAAAAATACTTCACAGAGAAAAGAAAAAGAGTAAAAGTTGAGAAGCAATAAAACAGAGCAAATGAAAGAGAGAAACACGAAACCAGCTCAGGAAGGGAGCCACGAGCAGCCCAGAAACCGTACCTACCTTAAATCACCTCCCATATACTACCTCCGGCCAGGTGTAACTCCCCCCCCTTCCCCATCCCCCGACCTCACCTGAGCCGCCAGGTAAGCAAGACCCGACCCTCGTATACCTTGGGAGAAAATTGTTGGACGGACGAGAAGAAAAAAAATATGACAAAAAAACATGAAATTATTTACTCCTTTTTTTTGTTTTTTTTTCTTGACATGATGTGGGTGAATATTTGTGTGTTTTTCATTATTTAGACAGAAGTTGAGTTGCAGTTTTGTTTGATCTTTTAGACAGGCAGGGGTCGAGGGAGGGAAAGATCAACAATCCCCTTCATTATGTGGTTATAGGATGGGTAATTTGACTCTGTGATTACCTTGGGATACAAACGACCAAAGGAAATATTAAAGATGAGTCCGAGTCACGTATTATAATTACAATATATGAAAGGAAACACGGTGAAAAAATTATAGATACAAGTCACCAGCTCGTATATCTTATTTATTATTATATATTTTTATTACCTGGGAAGAAAGAGTAGGAGGGAAGGAAGAAGGAAATAATCATAGGAAGAATACATAGTGGTAGTGTGTTTCAGGCTTTCTAGATGGCGTTAGAGATGGTGGTAAGATTTCCAGATTATGGTGGTGATGGTAGTGTTAAATTCCATAATAACACTTATAAGTCTTCCATACAGAGGTTGAGGTAGTGGCAGCATCCTCATATAGTGGTAGAAATTGTAGTAAATCCTGATAGTAATAATGGTGGTAATAGTAGTAGTAGTAGTAATAGTATTAGGTCCTCAGATGTTGTATTCACTCGTATGTTCCCAAGTCTGCGTCCTCCTCCACCTGCCTGGGTTACTTATGAAGACAAACTGGAGAGACAGAGGCCTCAGTCACTCTCTAGGGAAATACGAAGGGCCAGATCAGACGTGTGTTGGAGGGAGGCGCCCCGAATACACTATGTCCCGGGAGTGCTGGCGGCGACGGCGGGGAAGGAACTGAGGAAGTCTTAGGGAACGCAACACCTCCTTTCAAGACTTTCTTATGCCATTCTGCTTCTCGCTTTGTACCTTGTTTTCATACGATGCTCCTTTGTCAACTTGATGATGATTATTTTTCTGTTGTGTCTGCCTGTTTTTTGTTTTATTTTATTCGTGTGTAGTTATAGAGAATGCAGCGTGTCTTATACATTTTTTATTTTACTTATTCAATATATTTTTGGTATATTGCTTTTCCCTCGGGTGCCATTATTCTTTTTGATCTACATATATGATAGTAGCAAACGTATTCTGTAGTCTACTTTTATGTATTTATGTATGATGGTCGATTAAGTACACGTGTTCAGTCATACAAAATACAACGACGTATTTTCTTTTATATTCGGGTCTTTTTATCTCTTTATTCGCTGTTCTTTATATTACTTTTACTTTTTCTTTGTCTTGTATGCCCTTTTCTTGGTCAGGTCTCCCTTCTTTGTCATTCAACAGTGTTCTTTAGCAGTCTAAGGGAATAACACGCCTGCTTCCATCACAACACTTTCACTCCATACACCTGTAATGGGGTTGCTACATTGTTTCCATAGGTTTTTTATGGTGTGGGTGTGGGTGGGTGTGTGTGGGTGTGGGTGTGGGTTGGCGTCTGCCTTCATTTGTACCGGTTGATTGCCTTTTTTCCCATAAATTTTCAGCAACAGAGGAATCTTTTCAGTCAGACTTTCTTTACACTTACACAACATTGCTTATATAGGTCGTCAATTTATCGTTCAATTGGTCGCTATTTATCTCTTAAGAAGCGGCTCTCTCTCTCTCGCTCTCTCACTCTCTCTTTTTCTCTCAGTCTCTCATTTGTATCGTGTAAATGTGTTTCTCTGCAGTCTTGGGTAACACAACGCCTCTCTTTTTTCACGTTACTTTTACCTACGCTTGCACAACACACGTTTTTAGGTCGCCCCTTTATCACCGTATAGGTCACTCCCTCCCTCTCTGCTTGCCTGCCTCCCTCTCTCCCTGCCTCACTCACGATCGGCCGAGTCGCGTAAGTGCATTCTTCTGCAACTTTATTCAACTCTCTCCATCGTAACCTGTAACCTTTTTTTTATCTCTGAACTGCCGGCGTGTTGGTGCAGTTATCGCCGCACTGTTTCTTATTGCGGTAATAGCGATGGTCTTTTGTTTATTTCATTGTACTTTTTTCTTGCTTTTCTTTCTCGCTCTTCTATTGCGAGGTGTTTAAAGTTAAGGAGGTATGGAGGAGATTATGTAAGTACGTCTGTTGTGATAATGTGTGTGTTTCACCTGTGACTATCATACACATTATCTCTCTCTCTCTCTCTCTCTCTCTCTCTCTCTCTCTCTCTCTCTCTCTCTCTCTCTCTCTCCTCGCCTATCGCAACATGGCGTCCTATCGCTGTGGACCACTTTGCCGCTACCCTCGAGGCACTCCTGTATCTGGACAACATTTCCCTCCCGCCTCTCTGGATCCTTACACCTTACGCCTCCACCTCCACGCCCCTATACACACCACTGCCACGTCCTACTATGTCTTCTGGAGGTCTATCGCAGTTCCTCCTCCTCCTCCTCCTCCTCCTCCTCCTCCTCCTCCTCCTCCTACCTATATTCTTCTTCGATCCCATAATAGGCTTGTTTTACTACTTCACTCCTCCACTCTACACCATCACAGTGCCTCTTCGTCTACTCTTACCTCTCACACAGACCATGGCATTATCTCTCTCTCTCTCTCTCTCTCTCTCTCTCTCTCTCTCTCTCTCTCTCTCTCTCTCTCTCTCTCTTTCTCTCTTTCTCTTGAAGCCGCCCTCACCGACCCTTCCTTCCTCCTCCCTAAGGCTGCATCGCCACAAGAATCTAATACTCTAACCCTGTACTCTCCTTACCTGATCTGCTTGCTTGCTCCTTGCCGCACCCCCTCGCCGCACTCCGTCTAATACCATCGTCTTGTTTACCCGGGATAATGATAGTGTCCCGGCCTTGTTTACGTTGTCTTAGGCGGCGACAAAGGAGAAGCAACGCCGCGCAAAAGAGCCTTATATTGGTGTGTGTTGTGTGAGTGCCATTCAGTGCCATCTAGTGCCACGTTCTTGATTGTACTGGAGGAGGAAGTGGGGTGGTATGAGAGAGAGAGAGAGAGAGAGAGAGAGAGAGAGAGAGAGAGAGAGAGAGAGAGAGAGAGAGAGAGAGAGAGAGTGCTAGAGCGTCAGGTGTGGAAATCGCCAATTACCGGAGACAATTTAGGAGTGAGAGAGAGAGAGAGAGAGAGAGAGAGAGAGAGAGAGAGAGAGAGAATCAATTACAGAGAAGCATTAAGGACTAGTTGACTGTATGTTTTGTTAGTAAGTGCCACAGTATTTCTTCTCTCTCTCTCTCTCTCTCTCTCTCTCTCTCTCTCTCTCTCTCTCTCTCTCTCTCTCTCTCTCTCTCTCTCTCTCTCTCTCTCATTGTGTGTGTGTGTGTGTTCTGCAATGTACTCCACGTGTATGTAATTCTATAATCACTTGCATTCGCCTCGCACGAAAACCGCTGCACCATCTTCCCTTCTCTTCGTCTTCCAATTTATCTTTTCTTCATCAATCTTCCTCCTCTTCTTCCTCTTCTCTCTCTTTCTCCTTCTTTCAATGCTCCTCTTTCACCATCCTTCTGTTTTTACCCATCTAACCTTGGGGATAAGAGGAATATTGGCAACAGGAAATCCTATTGCATATTCCCGCTGGCCCAAAGACGTGATCCTCTCAAAAACCAGGGCCACAAAGAAGCCTAATTCGTTCTCGTCTTCCCGCTGAGTCGATCATTGCTGTTCCCACTCCTCCCGCCGCCGCCACCGCCGCCCCCTGGTGAAGCGCGGCAGAGGCGACGGCGGAGGCAGCGGCTCTTTCGGGCTGGAATCAGTTTTGGAGGATTGTTGAGATTGACTCCGTTCGCTCCGATTGACGCCCAGGCCTTACCCTCCCTCCTCCGCCTCTTCCTCCAGTGTCTATGTTGTCGCATTCTCCTCCTCCTCCTCCTCCTCCTCCTCCTCCTCCTCCTCCTCCTCCTCCTCCTCCTCCTCCTCCTGCACTTGCTTCTGCTTCCTGACCTCCTCGACCTCCTCCTTCTTCACTGCTTACATCGTCGCTTCTGTCTCCTCCTCCTACACCTCCTCCTCCTCCTCCTTTTGTGTTGCATTAATCTTATCCTACTCCTCGCCTCCCTTTCACCTCCTCCTCCTCCCCCTCCTCCTCCTCATTTGCCTCTGCCTTCACTTCCACATTCGCCTCCCTCCCTATTTGTTTTCTTTTTCATTCCATTATTTATTGTTTATTTATTCTGTCACTCATTATTTCAGTTCCAGTTCGTTACGTTTCTATCCATATAATTTTTCTTTATATGTTTAATTTTTCTTTCCTTCTTTCCTTCCTTTCTTCCTTCCTTCCTTCCTTGTATTCTTTCTTTATTTTCACTGCCTTTTTGTCTTTCCTTTGTATATTATTTTGAAACATTTTACCATAAAGGTGTTTCGTCTGTTTCGTAATTGCATCTCCATAATAATTGTGTTTGCTGTGTGAGTCTCTCTCCTGCAAACCGTTTCCTGTCATTGATTTATTCCCTTCATTACTTTTCACCGTGTATTGTCAGGCATATTCTCTCTCTCTCTCTCTCTCTCTCTCTCTCTCTCTCTCTCTCTCTCTCTCTCTCTCTCTCTCTCTCTCTCTCTCTCTCTCTCTCTCTCTCTCTCTCTCGCTCTTGCTCTGTCTCTTCGCAGCTTCTCCAAAAATATTCTTCATTCTCGTCTTTGCCCATAAGAGTCCTCCTCCTCCTCCTCCTCCTCCTTCTTCTTCTGCATCCTTTGACTTGGCGATACTGGGTCACTCCAGGTCATCCGCTTGACTCCACACCACCAGATGAAAGGCAACCCAAGGGCATCCTCCCGTTTGTCAACCGAGTGTGGGATTCTTCCTTTTATCCCAACTATTTTTGGCGGCTCTTTTTACTCCTTTACTTCACGGCTCCAGTCATTTCCCCTTTTTTTTTCTTTTTTTTATTGATTTTATTGTTTGCTTATGCTTTTGGTGGGGGATGGGTGGTAGTTTTATTTTATTTTTTCAAGTTCATAGTTTTATTTTCGTTTTCTATCCATCGTGTTTTCTTTCCGGTGCAATAATTCCATCAGTTACAGCTACTTTTATCATTTTATTCCCTCACTTCTTTTTTTTTCGTTACTATATATAAATCCGTAACAGGAGAAAAATATATTTATAGTTATCATTTTTCCGCGCAAATTCGATGTTTACGTTTGAAATCCCTTCTGGAGTGGAGTGTCTTGTCGTAAAGATCCTTCTGGACAGCATCTTGTGGCCTGTTGAGGAAGGTTACAGTGAGGGTGAGGGAAAGGGTCTCGGGTCACCTCCATGCTAGTGTATAGGTCATTTGTCCTTCCGTGTGGGGCGTTGTCGAGGCCTGAGTTATAGTGGCCCACCAGCTCTCCATCCATCACTTCCCTTCCCTTCCCTCCCCTCCCTACTCTCTCTCTCTCTCTCTCTCTCTCTCTCTCTCTCTCTCTCTCTCTCTCTCTCTCTCTCTCTCTCTCTCTCTCTCTCTCTCGTCCCTTCTTCTATCCCTTCCCTGTCCCTGACCTATCCTTCCTTACTGGTCTTGCGGTAGCCTTCCCTTCACCCGTGTCTTACCTTGTTATGTCTCCCACTTCTGTTTTGATTCTTTTTCTTTTCTTTTTACCCCTTTTTCTATCTATTTATGTGATTACTCTACTCTTTACTCTCGTCGTATCTTTTCTTTCTTTCTCTCCTTTCGTTGTCTCCTTCTTAGCTACCCTATTTCCTTTATTTGTTTAGTATCTTCTTCCCTCCTTTCGTTTATCCATTCATCCTGCCACGTTTCCTTTCTCCTCTCTCTCCTCACTTCCTCGCCCTCGCTCTTTCTTCCATCCTTTCCCTCTCCCTTCCTATTCGGTTTCCTGTGTAGCAATCCTCACTTAGTTTTCCTCCGCACACTGCTCAGCGACGCCCCAACCTCGTCTGTTTTCATTTTAAAGCTTAAAATCTCTCTCTCTCTCTCTCTCTCTCTCTCTCTCTCTCTCTCTCTCTCTCTCTCTCTCTCTCTCTCTCTCTCTCTCTCTCGATAAACCTTCATTATTATTGTTATTATCATTATTACTATTGTTTTGTATAGTTATCCCTTTAATATTCAGTGAGCTAACCGTTTTCTTTCCCTTTTCCCCAGGTCAATCCTACCGCACCGCCTATGCCTGCGAGGGGACGCTACTCAACATCAACTGCAACCCCGGCAACGTGATTGACGTGATCCGCGCCAACTACGGCCGATTCTCCATCACCATCTGCAACGCGCACGGCAATACGGAGTGGTCGGTCAACTGCCAGAGCCCCAGGACCCGCCGCGTGCTGGCTGAGAGGTAGGGGAGGACAGGGTGTTTGAGGGAGGGTGGGTAGAGTACGGATGGTGTGTGGGGAAAGGAGGGAAGGAGGGAGAGATTAATGAAAGCGGGAAGACAGGTTACTGTCAGGCGGAGGCGTTAGTTAGAGCAGACGTGTATTGATTGGGTTTAATATTTGGTTTAATTTAGTATGTGAAAGGATGGTGTGTGTGTGTGTGTGTGTGTGTGTGTGTGTGTGTGTGTGTGTGTGTGTTTGCATGGTTATTACTCAGATATTCGTAAACGACTTAATGGCCAATTACAAAAACAAGAAATGACATATTTAAAAAGAATGGAATGTAAATGGTAGAAATATCGCCATCATACGACAAATATTGTACAAAAAAAGAGCTGTAGAGAGCATCAATTTGTTCAAAGAGACCAATACCAGAAGAATAAATAAGACAAGTTAATAAATAAGAACAATAAAAGAAGGGTAAAAGAAAATGGATAAGAACACGAGCAATGAGGGGAAAGTAGTAGAGTTAAGGAAGGTAGTAAGTCTCAAGGGTAACATCAGGTGAATTAAATAGAAGGAAAAACCCCCTTTCCCCCTTTTCCTCCATGAACCCCCTTTTCCATAACCCCCTTCCTAACCCACCCTTCGAATGGAGATGGTCCACGAAATAGCCCACAGGAGACCCAAAAAAACCCCCCCCCCTTACCCCTCCTCTGCTTCTGGGACCGATTTGTTTTCTTTGTTTGTCTATTCTTGATGTGGGGAGAGAGTGAATAGGTTTTGTGTAATGAGAAATTTTAGTGACAAGATGCAATTTTTTTGTCTTACAGCACTATATATTGTGTATGTATTGCTATTATAAGAGGCGATTCCTCCTGTTTTTCTCTTATGTATTTATGAAACCAGAAGTGATATTGAAAGGGGAAAAAAATACCATCGCTTAAAGTTCGTGTTTATTTTTTTTATGGAACAAGGAATAAGACACATGAATGAAACTAAAAACAGGAAAATAAAAAAAATTATTAAATAGCAACAGTGGTAAAGAAAAAGAAAACCAGAAAATATAAATATAGATCTAGATAGAAGGAACAGACGTCTGCGTGAAGGGAAAGAGAGAAGCGAGAGGAGATAAGGAGAGCAAGGGAAGGGGAAAGGCAGAGTGGCAAAGTTAGGGTGGGCGTGAGGGAATAGGAGTGAGAGGTAGACGAGACGCAAGGAAGGGAAGAGGAGTAAAGGGGCGAGAGAGGATGGGAAGGGGAGGGAAGTTAGGGCGGCT
Source organism: Metacarcinus magister (assembly GCA_029783475.1). Classification (NCBI taxonomy): domain Eukaryota; kingdom Metazoa; phylum Arthropoda; class Malacostraca; order Decapoda; family Cancridae; genus Metacarcinus; species Metacarcinus magister. Next base: position 13,089,059 of record JAPQNM010000019.1, on the reverse strand, counting down.
GGCGGTAAGGGGAATTGGAAGGGATGGGAAGTTAAAGGGGGCGAATTTAGGATGGGGGGTCCTTTACCGGAAGTATGTGGGGGGAGCAGGTAGGCCGTTGTGAGGGCGAAGGAACCTTTATGAAGACACACGACTCCGCGGGGAACGACGCCCCCCATACATAGCTATACCTCTCTCCTAGCTGCTTAGAAGGTAGTTTCCTCCTTCTCCTCCACCATTTTTCTTCTTGCGCCTCTTCCATCTTCTCTACATGCAACTTATGTATTCCTCCTCCTCCTCCTCCTCCTCCTCCTCCTCCTCCTCCTCCTCCTCCTCCTTCTCTGTCGTAAAGACTAGAAGTAAACCAAGAAACACCATGTCCATAACCCAGGATGTAGCCTCTTCCTCTTCCTCCTCCCCCTCCTCGTGCACGCTATCCCCAGCGGGGCTATCTTCGTGGCTGACTAGGTTGCCCATGTATTGAAATCTTTGGGGGCAAGGCGTGTGTGCCAGGTGTTCATTGCCGCGCCTGCAGTCACTCGGGCGAACAATCGAAGCCTCACCTGCGATAACCATCCAGTAAGGGGGAGTGAGCGAGGCAGGGAATGAAGACTGCTTACGGGGATGCGTCGGTTCAATTTGGCAGTAGTGTGCTTGTCGCTGGAGGCCTCGTGTATGTATGTATGTGTGTGTGTGTGTGTCGTTAGGAGGGGAGTGAGCGAGGATGCGTGCGTCAGTCTGGAATAGGGCGTAGAGGGAAAGGAGGAGGAGTAGCAACAGGAAGAAGAGAAGCGAGAAGAGGAGCATAAGTAGTTGTAGTAGGAGGAAGAGAAGGGTCATTTCTCGTAATTGGAATGGAGGAAACGAGGTATTGCAGAGGGAGGTAAAATTGTTGCTCCGATGAAGGGAATGAAAGATATACGTGTGAAAGAGGAAGAGGAAGATGGGGACACGCGATGGGTTATGCAAGATCGCGGATGAAAAAAATATGAAAATCCCATTGAATGATAGAAAGAAAACGGTTCTCGTGTTACATGAGTTGACGGAAGGAAGTAAAGAAGGAATGGTCTGTACATCTGGTATTAAAGAGGATGCCGCTAGGAACAGGCAGGGGGGAAAACAGCAGTAAAAGAGGCGTGTGTGATAAAACGGCAATAAACAAGGTGCGTGTGGAGGAAATGGACCAAAGTGTGTTTATGCCGAGGCTAAACGACGCCAAGAGAGGAAAGACAGTAGGATATGTAGGACAAGAAAGTCTTATAACTACAACGAAACAGATGAAGTAAGGAATGAACGCGTGCTAACGACTGACTAACTAACGACACTTAAGGAATGAGTCTCATATGAGAAGCAAATAAAATGTCTTAGAAGCGATGATTCTCTGTGTGGCTTTGTATGTGTGTGTATATGTGTATGTGTGTATCTACAGCCCTCTCCCCCACCCCCCCAAAAAAAAAGTCAGTGATATAATAGCTTACAACACAAGTATCTCCCTACATGAATGAATAAAACTCAACAGTCAGACCACCGTCATTAATGAACACAAAATATTACATGTATAAAAACCACGGATGGAATAGAGAAAAAAATATATATGTGGAGCTCCATTCACACTCGAACGGCAACAATAGCAGCCTCCTCTCCCTCTCTCCTGTTTTAAGTAGGTAACAGTAGATATCCCTCTTAGGTCCCTCTTCCCCCTCCCCCCTTACCGCCCCCTCAAGCCCTCACGTCCCACTTAGCCTCGTCCTCTTTCCTCTCACCACCCCGGGACCACCATACGCACGCACGTCATGGCCTCAAGCGTATAGACCTCACGTGGCCACCATGATATTACGCTTTTTTTTATATATCTTATAGCAGTGTTTACTTTTTTCTGGTTGGTGGTTTTTTTTAAAGTATGTATTCATCCCAGATTCAGTATTTCTATAAAGTTTTGTGTTGTTACGTATGTGTGTGTGTGCGTGTGGGTGGGTGTGTACGTACGCGTGCGTGCGTGCGTGCGTGCTTTATGAACAGTCGCTTGTTTGTCGGCCGTTCGTTCTTGTCATTGTAATTGGCCATTAGTTGATTGAGGTGTTTGTGTGTGTGTGTGTGTGTGTGTGTGGGTGTGTGAGAGAGAGAGATGTATGATTTTTTTTAATGTATTTAGGCTGGGTATTATTAATCATTATTATTATTATTATTATTATTATTATTATTAATTATTATTATAAGATGAAGATAACCCTTAGATGTAAGAACCATTTTTTCTTGTTTCATATATTTTGCTTAATGTCACATGTATTAAGTATAATTCCAGGATATTTATTTGTAAGTTTTTCTACATTTAAGGCAGAATTCTCACAGGTGGATTTCACTTATATAAATAGGCCATGTATTGTAGTCTAAATTACTTACATGTATTTATTTTATTTAGCTACTATTAAGATATATTTATATGTCCACAATTATAATTACTATAGTAGTGAAGGAAGCTAGAATCAAGGATAATATTAAGAATCAGTTGTGTGTGACAGAGAAAACCAAGTAAGAGAGGAAGTAAAGTTTAATAAAGGTAATGCAGGTAGATACTAAGGTAGAGAGGTGCCCTTATCACAGGTGTAGCGGGCAGGACAGCTGTTCCATGGACGTAAACAGTGATCTCTTCGGGGACCCCTGCCCTGGGACACACAAATACATCGAAGTCCACTACATCTGCGGCCTAGGTAACCACGATGCCCGTCCGCCAGCCCGTCTGCTAACCCTCGTGGCGCTTGCATCACTAACCCGAACAGCGATCACTTGATTAACGCACTAACACACTAATCACAACCTTCTGGGCCTCCTCATACCACTTCTCCCCCCTCCTCCTCCTCGTCCTCCTCGTCCTCGTTGTCCGCCTCCTCACGCGACGGTGCCATGAATAAAGGAAGGAGGATGGCACGCCTTTTCATCCTGAGTAATGGGTCGCGTATCGTATGGAAGCATAATCTTTACCCACAAGTACTGACTGGCTCCTCCCCAACACACACTCACGCCGCCGCTCGAAGACATAAGGATTCCTGGATTGTTTTCAGCATGTTTTATCATGCTTCTCGTTTTGTTTTATTCATAATGACCTGGAAGAACATTATTATTACCATTGTTATAATTCCTGTTGTTATTGGTGATGTTGTTTAATGAATTGTAAATATTAAGGCCGATCACAAAACTGAGTGCAAATATTCCACCATCCACAAGCTCCCTTGCGTGGAAAAAAGACAAAATAGGAAAGGCAGATGGATAAAAATAAAGTTTAATTAATAGTTTTATCGTCCAATTGTCGCATGCAAACGTGACCTAAAAAGTAAAAAATATAAAATGAATAAATAAATAAAAGTTGCGATGAGAACGGAAATTGGCATAGCAAGGATGATGATAAAAGTACTAATAATGATAATAATGATAATAGTAAAAATAATATAACAATAATAATGACAATAATGATAATAATCATTCGTCTACATGATATATATATATATATATATATATATATATATATATATATATATATATATATATATATATATATATTATATTTTCGCCGTTGCGCATATTCGAAGTGGGTGTCGTTAGATCGTGGGAATATGACGACTGACACGCACAATAAACGCTTCAGGTCGTTAATGGAATTTTAATGCGAGAATCAATAGGCAAACAGTGATCAAATGAAAGGTTATTGGGAAATAAATAATAGATTCTCTCTCTATCTAGGGTATATATATATATATATATATATATATATATATATATATATATATATATATATATATATATATATGCATGTTGATAATGCAAGACCAAAGATAAAACATTGCAACGATTCAATTTTACAAATAGTATATGATACTCGGGATCCACATAAATCAAATGAGGGAGAGAGAGAGAGAGAGAGAGAGAGAGAGAGAGAGAGAGAGAGAGAGAGAGAGAGAGAGAGAGAGAGAGAGAGAGAGAGAGAGAGAGTATAAAATAGAACTCCCGTGTAGGTTATATTATTTTCCCATCCTCCCATCAACTATATTTTTTCCCTACGAGACGTGTTATTAATCGCAACACTGAACCAGGAGCAGATAATGTTTTATGGAATGCCTGCGATTCACGTGCATGATCCATCTCGTTTTAAGTCGAATCGTGTATTAGCCAACCGTGCGTTTATCGTCCTGTTATATAAATATGTAATTCTGTAATTCTCTGGGGCCCCTGCTCCTCGCGTTGCCCTGTTGACTCAGGCTCTCCCGTGTATTAGCGAGGCGCTGTGGAGGAAATTTACGAATGTTTAATTACGCGAGCACTATCTGTCTGTCTATCCCCTTAACGCTGCTGAACGAACGGATAGAGAGAGATAGATAGATAGATAGATAGATAGAGAGAGAGAGAGAGAGAGAGAGAGAGAGAGAGAGAGAGAGAGAGAGAGAGAGAGAGAGAGAAAAAAAAAGTTCGATCAGTGAGGTCATGGCTGTCTTCAAGTCCTTAGGGATTAACAGACGTGCTCCTAATTAGGCTTTGCGGAAAACATGCAGAATTTACCCTGACATTATCCGCGACGAGACAAAACAACAGAGAAGAGCAACACACTGTACTATTCTGTTGGCTGAAAACACAGTGGAGAAATATCAGTCCGTTGGTGTGCGTGGACTTGTGATTATTTTTGTATTCGGCGGCGCGTATTTCAATATTGCGCCGCTGTCGTGGTGCCGCTGGTGTCCTCCTCCCAACCTGACACACGCACACACGCACATCAGAGACCAAACAAAACCATTATCAAAGGTCCCTGTGGATGTGTGTGAGTGTGTGTGTGTGCGTTTCAGCGTGTGGGTGTGGCGGGTCTTCCTTCTCCACGCCACACCCCCATAACATAACCTTATAGTATTAGCACAGTAGTTAACTAGCGTGTACTAACCTGGTGGTGGTGTTTGGGGGTAGTAGTGCAATAGTATCTCAAGGGTCGTATGTGTCTGTCTCCTTCACAAGCTGCTCAGGAAAGCCGTCATGCTCCATCGAGGCCAACACAGCCCGGTTTGGCGACGGTTGTCCTGGTACACACAAGTACTTGGAGGCCCATTACCGGTGCATGGCAGGTAAAACTAGTGGTATGAGAGCTTGTAATGTACTAATTCTAGACTTAGCGGGGTGACCACTCGTCTTCCCCCATGCATGACCAAACTCTAATATTTCTATGTTACATTTACCTCCTCCTTTACCTCCTCCTCCTCCTCCTATCTTCACCATGTGTTGGTTCTTCCTTCTTTACTAATGTAAGTTAAGGATAAGCAGGTAAGTACGTGGTATCTTATTTTTATATAACTTTACGGGGTCTTGAGTATTAGTAATTCAGGTCGAACAGGTTAGGTTGGTTAATAAAAAAAATGGAAGGCATAGCGAGAGACTGATATTCCTCCTGCTTTTCCTCCTCCTCCATCTCCTCCTCCTCCTCCTCCTCCTCCTCCTCCTCCTCCTCCTCCTCCTCCTCCTCCTCCTCCTCCTCCTCCTCCTCCTCCTCCTCCTCCTCCTCCTCCTCCTCTCAGCGCTACTACTCCCTACTCCCAATTACCTCCGTTAAGTGAGGCAGTGATAGAGGTTCACTAACGTTATAAGACCCACATTTGAACGAGCCCGCCTGAACGTAAAATTAGTAGGCACTGTAGGATGTGGCGCCATTTGCATGTTAATTTGGCTCTGCTCCGGGAGGCTGGCACTCTCCCCTCTCTCCTACACCTTATGCCCTCACTCTCCCTCTCTCCCTTACCTTATGCCCTCTTCTCTCTCTCTCTCTCTCTCTCTCTCTCTCTCTCTCTCTCTCTCTCTCTCTCTCTCTCTCTCTCTCTCTCTCTCTCTCTCTGAATACAAGAGGAGCTAGAGTGTAATCTAATTTGCCCTGACTCTTCCCAAAGATGCCTCGCCCAACTTAATCTCATGGAGGCAGGAGTTACACGCATCACAGTGCAGAGTGATGATGTAGGGTGAACACGCTTGCCAAACTTAATCAGGCGGGCTTCTAAGTAGTGTTATTATATTTCCCCTCCCATCCCATCCCTCCCTCCTTCCTGCCTCTTAAAATGGAATACCTAATTTTGCTGCCGTCATTTAGATAAATCATGTTTCTCTGTTTTTATAGTTTTTTTTGTTTTTGCCGTCCCGTGAGGATAGAAAAAATGTATACATAGTTTCAGCATAACAAGTTTTTTTTTATTGAAATTGAAGTGGTGTTTTTTTTTCTTTTTTTTCGATTAATCGGTATCGTTTAAATTGCAAGCTTAGTGCACTACTATATTTTTTTAACTCTGTAAGGTTTTAAAAAAGTATAAAAAGGATAACATTTGTAAATATACCATGTGAGAGATGCCGGAGTACAAACTGTAATGGTGCAGTGTTCACAGAAAGCTTTTGTTGAAACTTAGTCAAGGTTTAATTTAGTTTTGCATGAAACGGCTTTTTGGTGTCGTGTTTTCCTTTCCATGATAGTCTCAAGCGCCCCTTTGTTCCCGCGTTAATGACCTGCAGTGTGTGTGTGTATTTCACTGGGTGGGGAGGCGTGTGTACTAAGGCTCTTTCACCTCCCCCTCACAGCCACCTCCACCACCACTACCACACCTAGACCCCGGCCACCTTGGTTCACCGCCACACGTCCGCCCATACGGATCTTGCCCACCCTCACTACCAACCACACCACGACAGTCCCCACCACGCCTCCGCCCAGCACCACTACCACTACGTCCTCGACTACCACCACATCAACTACTTCCTCCACAACTACCACCACGACGACGCCCGCCACAGTGCCGCATGTGATTGATGATGAAGGATCCGAGATTGACGAACTGACAACTGTATCTGACAGTGACGTCCCCAGCTTTAAGCCAGCTTCTGTCACTCCAGCCTCCTCCTCCCCAGTTACCCCCAGCAGCTCGTCCACCACTACCTCATCCACTAAAAAGGCTGTTCCTGTGGCTCCCCCGAACTACGACTCAGATTACAGCAGTCCTTGGTGCCCTCCGATGTTCGGACGTGGCTTGCTTTGGAACTGGACCCTTGGCGGCGAAGTGGCAGTGCAGGCGTGTCCAGGCGGCGCTACAGGTTCTGCCCGTCGCCGATGTCAGATGACTACTTGGGAGGCCACAGTGGACCTGAGTGAGTGTCGCAGTTTGTGGCTGGCAACGCTGGAGACTCGCGCTAACTCTCGTGACTCTCTCCTTGGTGTGGCTGCTGACTTGGCCAAAGTGACAGCGAGCAAAGCGCTTTATGGTGGTGACCTCATCACCACGGCGCGGTTGCTTGACACCCTCGCGCTCAATATGGCCGAGCACGCCCACGCCTTCCCAGACTCGCGCCAACGACAAGCACTTGTCACAGAAATGCTACAAGCAACACTGACCACCGGCTCTGCTCTCCTCAAGGCGGGCATGACTGGTCCCTGGGGAGACTTGGGCGTCCGTGAGAGGCGTCTTGCCGTCACCAAACTCATGATAGCACTGGAGGAAGCCTCCTTCCTTTTGGCCGATGCCCTGCGCGCGGGGACGCAGGCCGCCATGTACAAGTCCCACGTGCTGGTGTCTGCACGGTCGGTCCCAGCTGACGGCTCCTCAGTGGAATTCCCTTCCTCTAATGACGAAGCGCTGGACTGGGTTTATGCTGACGATATTAGTCTCCCACCAGAGGCTGTGTTGGAGAATAGTGACGGTGGTGCCACTAAGGTGGTATTCCTCACTTATCGTCACCTTGAAGACCTTTTGGCACCAGGCCAAGAGCCCCTTGGTCACCGCTCCAACAATGTCACTCGCTTGGTAAACTCGAGAGTCCTGTCAGCGTCGCTAGGCCGCGGCCGACACATTCAGTTGCCAGAGCTGGTCACCCTCACTTTCTCCCTGCTGCGGCAAGAAAATGTGACACGACCTGTGTGCGCCTTCTGGGATTACACCACGTCGTTCTGGAGTGACGAGGGCTGCAGTGTGCTGCGCTACAACCGTTCACACGTCACTTGCCAATGTGACCATCTGACCAGCTTCGCGGTCCTAATGGAGGAGACCGCTGGCGGAGTCGGAGAGGATCCTCAGGCGGCACTGCGCATCCTGGCCTACGTGGGTTGCGTGGTGAGCCTGGTGTGCGTGGCTGGCTCGCTGCTTGTATTCTCGGTGTTCCGCGGACTGGCCTCACCTCGCACGGCCGTCCACCGCCACGTGTGCGTCTGCCTCACCGCCGCCGAGCTGGTGTTCATGGTGGGCGTGTGGCGCACTGACGCCCCCGTGCTGTGCGGCGTGGTGGCTGGCATCCTACACTACTCAGTGCTCGCCGCCTTCGCCTGGATGTTCATGGAAGGTAAGTCACGTTCAGGGATCAGGGACTACAATCAATAGTCCTTATATATAGCTATATAGTTATATTATCATTATCATTATTTTTATTATTATTATTATTATTAGTAGTAGTAGTAGTAGTAGTAGTATTGCAATTATTAAGTAGTTGTTTACTGTTGTATTCATGTATCATATAATATACACCACTAAGTATTACTGAAGTGTTGGGTCTTCGGCAGGAGTGCATGTATACCTCAGTGTGGCTCGTGCAGTGGAGTGTGACTCACTGCGGCTCCGCTGGTGGCACTACAGCCTTGCTTATGGCCTGCCACTGCTGGTGGTAGCAGTAGCAGCTGTGGTGGACCCCTTCAGCTATGGGACAGACCAATACTGTTGGCTGCGGACCGACAACTACTTTGTGTTCTCCTTGGTGGGCCCGGCGCTGTTACTCCTAGCAGCCCATGTCGCCCTCCTCGCCGCCGCCCTTATCTACACCTGCCGCCTCTCCCCCGATGATGCTCTCAAGACCAAGGAGATGGCTCGTCTTGACTCAACCAGGTAAGCCTATCATCTAATATTACCACCTTCACAGCCACCACCAGGAGTCCACTTCACCAAGGTCTTCCTCACTTCTCCCACTCGGTCACAATGTCTGCTGCTTCCCTTGCACATACACGAGTCTGTCATGAGAATGTCGACTTTGTGGTAAAACTTCAAATTTTAACCCCCAAAACCCCACCACCTCTTAACTTTTCCTGTGTTTAGACTGTGGTTCATACACCTTACTAATCCAGTCGTCTTGCTGTGTCTCAATTTATTTTTTCACACTTTCTTTTTTTCCCTTCTCTTCCTGATAAGCGTGAGTTTTTGACTGTGAAGCCTAAATGTGAGAGAGAGAGAGAGAGAGAGAGAGAGAGAGAGAGAGAGAGAGAGAGAGTGTGCGCGAGTGCGCGAGAGTGCGAGAGTGCATGCATCTACTTGCTCCTATCTCTAACTCCACGTCTCTCCCTGGCTGGCAGCGGCGTGTACACCAACGCTCTGCAACACCGACTCTACTCTCGCCTGTAAGCCCACCTACACTGCATGTCTTGTTAACCCAACTGTCAGGCTTGTTTGTGTCTTTTCTCACTGCTGCCATTGCTGGAAAGTCCTTGTTTGCAAGCTTTATTTATTTATTTACTATTATTTTTTTTCGCAGTTTAGACAAAATAGAATTGAACTAGAGTTATATTATTAATTCAGTTTGTTTATTCATTCAATCAAAAACAACAATTACAATGTTTATCGAGAAAAAAACAACTTGATCCTGAAACCTGTAAACAAAGGACTTAAAATGGCACTCTGATACTCATCCTGCTTCCTTACACTTCATCACACACAATCCCTTGGAGGTTGATGATGTTTGTTAAGCCTTTTAAAGTATGATTTTTTTTTATAATCTGTATTAATTTTATCTGTATCCTGAACTCCTGTACATTCTGCTTGCCTATAGAATTATTCCTCCATCCCTACCTGCCTGCTATCCCCAGTGAGACTCTTTGATCATGCACTGTGGCTGTGCAGTTCCTGGCATGATGTGAATTCAGGTTTTTTACCTCATAATTGGATGCAATTTGCAATGGTTGACAAGGGATGTTGATCTACAAGTATAATATGTGTGCATTGCTTAATTCAAAGAAACATTTATACAGTGTGTTGGCTGACTTGAGTATGAAGTGTGTAAAAACAAGGACTATGCTTTTTATGGCTCCCACATACTACCATTACTAGTAAAGGTTAGAGGGTTATAGACTGAATTCATTGTCATATCACATCATTTCATATTTATTTATAAAATACAGGACAGGTTAGGTTAGGTTAGGTTGTTATAAAAAAAAAGTGTACCATATAAATTCCAAAAGATCATTTTTTATTTATTTCATAATTAATTTTAAAATCACCTAGTATATATTCTTGTCAGCCTTCTTTCAGTATTATAGTCACTAGACTTTTTTGTATGTCCAAAACAATAACTTGGGGATGTTCTATTTCCATTCTACATGACCAAATGGAGCTGTGCGTAATGAGTCACTGACCTCAGGAGCTTCCTCTTGTTTAGTGAAATTTGTTGCCAGTTCCTCATCAATCCTTAGAGGAACCTGCGGCTCTTTTCCAAAATTAGAGACTTCCAAGATTAGTTTGCTGGAATTTAAAATAAAAATTGTAATGAGTTCTAGTCACACCCTGCCATTATAGTTGTAGGAGTGGAGCAGGAAGACACTGTTGAACTCATTAGTCTGTTCTCCAGTAGGTCGGCCTTTTTTGATGCAAGGCAAGTCGTTTATGTGCTCAGTATTGGACTGAAAAAAGTTTAGGTAAGGAAAATAATAAAATTTCATAATGTTTAAGGAAGTACCTTTTTTATGTATGGCATTGATCAGGTGAGTGTTGGATGGGATGCAACCCAAGATTGAAATTCAAAATAGAATAATAATGAAGTTATTGCAAAAGGAATATGGAATAATGGTAACAAAAATTAAGGGAACTGAAGAAATATATTCAAATTGTCATTTTTTCACATCATTATTGTTCTTATAACACTTATTTACTCAAAACATTGTACTCCTGGCATCACACATTTTTCTAAGATGCCACACCACACATGTAGGAAACAGCTGGTTGTATAAAGGTGGTAGAAGGTGCCTATCTTCACCCTAGTAGTTTTGCTCATGTGCATACTCAGGGAAGCACCTCATTCGTGCTGGCTGTGTACAGATTGTAGGCAGTTCTGCAACACTCCAAAGAATGATGTTTGCTAGATAATATTCATTTTCTTTTTTTTCTTCACTAAAACTCCAAATTGGGTTTCAAAATGTATGTTAAAAGATATCAAAGGAATGCAACTCCTATGTTGTCTAACAATGATAATAATAATATAGTAATAATAATAATATAGTAATAATAATAATAATCTATCTATCTATATACAAGGCTGTTATCCCCCTAAAGGTGGGTAGCCAAGACACGGCACGCATACACACACCCGGCCTACATCCCCATGAACAGAGAGTAGCCAAGACAAGGCACCTAGGGTTTAGGGTGACTTTACTCTCCCCTCCCCGTCTGTGCTTTGTCTCTTCATAGGAGAGAATAAAGAGAAGTGGCTTCCCAGACCACTCGCTCTGTCCCTTTTGGTCGCCTTTTATGATTTGCTTGGAATACAGTGATAGTATCTTTGCAGCCTCCACCAATAACAGTAATTATATAAGGACTAACTCAGCTTCATAATGCAGGTCATCAACAGCAAGGTAGTTCTCTATTATTGTAAGAATTAATACCAAACACAGCCTTCCACATAGTGGTGGTAAGCAGCCATATTGCTTTGGAGTCTGGCAGTAAATATATTACACTTTAATGGATTTTTTTCAACGTTGCTAGAACATTTTCAGACAAAGTAGATGAAGTCGTAAAGTAGTCAGCCTAACAGAGTACTTACACCCATTGTTGTGGCACTGATGTCAGGGTTACACTTGTACATTACTTAATCATTCTTATGTCATAATAATAACTCACCCAAGATTAATTAATTTCCACTATGTTATTCTTATGATATGATTCTTTCATACTTCTTTCTTGCACAATTACATCCATCAGTACCTAGTTAATCTTACAGATCCTATATTGATATTTTCCATTAACTTTATACAACCCTCATTTTCTATCTGTTTTTCTATATTCATTTTGGTTTCCATAATTATATTCCTTAATATTGCACACCATATTTGGTTCCTTCATTCCTTTCATCTCATCTGCGTAGATGCTAAACATTATGTCCCCATATTAGGTGTCTTCCATAACCTTGAGGCCTCACACCAAGCTCCAGCAACATTACTTCTTTTGCCAGACAGCCAAGATTGTGTCCATACGTTTGTGTGTCATTCTTCAGGGGTGTCTCGTAAATCCAGGGTGTCTCAGGCAACCACTCTGACCCGCTCCATAATTAACTCAGCCGAGACAATTTGCATAGTAACAGGATAAAAATACCCCATAATTACTGTCATTAAAACAAGAGTGGCTGGGTACTTAGCTCTCCACAACCTTGCAGGACGCCTCAGGCTCTCGTCACTAAGTTCCCCATTTGCTTCTTTTTTATCTTCATCCCATTTTCTTATTCTTTCAAGTGGTTACACATTTGAACATTCCAGTGGCTCCATGGTTGATGGCGACTTGCAGCATAAATTCTAACAATTTAGTATCTCCTGTAACCTGTAATAGGAATGAGGTTTATTAATTTATTGGGAAGAATGTAGTTAAAGGACTGGCAGGCAAGGACAGGGAGGGAGGAATGGAAGGGAAGGAGGGAGGGAGGGAGGGAAGGATAGTTAAAGGAAGAGAGAGGTAGCTAGGCACACAGCCCCAGGAGTGTGTTGTGGCTTGTCTTGTCTTTGTTTGTGGCCACTGGCGGCTTCCTGACTCTGCTATACCTCTTCACTCCACTGCTATGTTCTGAGTTTCTTTTTTCTTCTTTGTTTACTATTTATTTTGCCATAACTGCTCATCACTGTCTTATTATTTTCCATGTGTGTCACCCCCATCTTTGTTTTAGCCTTATGTTTTTAATGTTATCTTCCAGCTTGTGTATACTATATATATATTTTTTTTTCCCTTTGTTGTCATTTTTTAATATTAGTCTCATTTGTGGTGCAATTTATTTGATTTTATGCTTCACTTTTTTTTTCCTTATTTCCTTGTTTTGTCTCTTTACACAGACACACCATTTATTACATGCTTATATTTCTTCTTTCCTTCCATAGTGTTCAGTTCATATTATGGATGTTTATCGCAGTAATAACTTGGCACAGCTCATTTTTTGCCATTTATTTTACTAGCTGCTTTCTTTTAATTTCTATCTTTATATGCATCTTTATCTTGCTCATATATGATTCAGTTGCACAACAATGGGCATATACAGTAGTTTCTATAAAGATAATTGATACATAATAGTAATGATAGCATAATTGTAGAGGAATTATTTCCAATTCATATGATTTTTTAGTTGATGTTATCTGCTTGATCTTTTATTATTAATATTTTCCTTTCAAGAAGCATTGTAGTGTAAGAGCAGGATCATACATATCTTGGTTACTAAGATAAATATTACATCTTTTTTTAAACTACATCACGTTATCAAAACTAATGTCAATGTAATTGAATAAGACAATTATGCTCGTATACTAGTATGAAGCTCACTCGTACTGCAGATTTCCACTCGTGTTCCAAGACAAAAATACTCACGAGCCACGGCTTGTAAAGCAAATTACTCATACAATGGTTCACTCGTACTTAGAAAGTGACATTATGTGAAAGTCAAGATGTATATTAATAGATTTCACTTTGTTTAAGACTGACTTTTGCAGATTTACAGGAAGTTGACTGACTTCAGATTCAGGAGGAATTATAAATGTTTCATACTTTAAGAATAGTACTTATATAAATGTAAAAACACATCACATGCTATATTCTTCTGAGAACATAAGACACACACACAAAAATAAGAGAAAAAATGGTAAACAAATTGCCAATGAAAGATAACAAAATTTTTACAGGATTTACAGATGAAAACTACATCCAAGAAATACAAATTAATAACATGAATGCTTGTGTTTGTTTGAGCAGCACCTAAGTAGCCTCTCACCCTCCTCCTGTCCAGCAGGGCTTGGCTGAGGGGCGCCATCACACTCCTGCTCCTGATGGTTCTCACGTGGACTCTCGGACTCCTGTTCCTGCACCGTCCATCTCTGCCAATTGCTGCCGCCTTCTGTGTCCTTAATGCTCTCCACGGCATCTTCATCTTTATCTACTACTGCGTCAGGAACCAGAAGGTAAGTCACGGGGCCAGCGCTTACCAGTGTGTTTGTTGTTTGGCTCGCGTCTCATAGTTTCTGTGGCCCATTACATTTTTTTTTTTTCCTACGTGTGGCTCAAGCATGTTCGGCCACTGTAGTGAGTAAACAATTTGAAAACAAGTCCAGTGTTGTTCCTGAGTCGCTGAATGGCTGCTTAATGCTTTTTACTATTATGAGTTTTGCTTCAGCTTTATAAGTTGTTCTCCCCTCCCCCTGCCCTCCCCCCACCACCTTTTAATTTATATTTGATTTCCTCCTGATATGTGAGAGGAGGAGCTTAGCTTGGAGGAGGGAGAGTGTGAGTGAATGTGTGCATCCATGTGTGTGTGTGTGCATGTATGTGAGTGTATGCTCAATCCCCCTCCTTAAGCCTCCCTTGAGTGCTGTAGTAACGCTGTGTTTGTCTGTCTGTCTGCGTGTAGGTGCGGGAGTGGTGTCGGTCTGCGGCGGAACGTGAGGCTTGGCTCCCCCAGGCGGTGCGCGGGGTGTTTGCCGCCGAGAAGCAGACCTACAGCCCCAATAACACCACCACCACCACCTCCTCCAACAACAATCCCCACCACCACCACCATCTCCACCACCACCACCACCACCACCCCGCCATCTCTCACGCTCTCAATCACGCCCTCGCCTCCTCGCCCGCCCTCAATCAAGTGGGTAGTAATGACTCAGACCACCTGGAACCCCCCGCCCCAATGGCCCCTCTCCCCCCAACCTCCCCTCCTCCCTCATGTTCTTCGTCCTCCTCCTCCTGCCGAAAGTCACCCCCCTCCCCAGCAGAGAGTGGATCCCCCCTTCCCATGAACTCCTCCTCCCGCACCCCTAGCCCCCCACACCCAGACAAGCATCACCATCACCACCCCAGAGAAACTCGAGGGTCTGCGCCACATCCCCCTGGCCCCCCCGTCACCTCCTCGGCCCCTCCCCCAGGTACACACACCTCCCAGTCATGATTTGGGGCGCCATGGCTTATTCATTCCTCCTTCTCCTCCTCCTGATCCTGTTGCTGGTGTTTATTTCCTTGTGCGGTGTTGCTTGCCCCTATGAGGTGCCCTCTGGTGGTGGTGGTGTGGTGATGGTGTGGGGTGCTTTATTCACCGGCCTTAAAATATCTGCACATTTCCTTTTTTTATTTTTATTTTTACTATTTTTTTCATTTTGTTGCACATTAGTGGCTTATATTTATCATTATCTGCAGTTTTATTTATTTTTTTAAGTTTGGCTTATTGTGTCTGTTCTTTGTCTTGCTGCTTGCAATTTTTTTTTGTTTTGGTGCACTTTAGTCCCTTGTCCTGTGTTTTCCTTTCAGAATTATTGGTGTTCTATTTATTCAAAGTAACACAGAAATGCTGATTCTTTTCATACAGTAATTTGTACATATATGCAATACAAATATGTAATTGGTGACATTTTTCTTATTTAAAAGGTTTCTCACACTGGTCTAAACTATATGTAAAAACATTATTGAATCAAAAAAAAGTTCATGTTTTTGCAAATTTAATCAGACAAGGAAATAGTTGTGTGATTCTTAGGAATAAAAAAATAAGAATAATTATAGAAATAACAGTGCTGAAATATATATTACTGTATCAGTAAGCACATATCTGTATTTTACATATAGTTTGGACTTCTTTTTACTAGAACATCTACATAGGATGTGGGACTGAGGTGTATGTAAAAATTAAATGTTTACAAACAACTAAAAAAAATCTAACCAGGGTAACATGGATTTTAATTCTAATTTACAATGGATTGTTTATGTATTATCACTTTTAAGTTTCATTTTTTAGGGAAATCACAACATGCCATTTCAATAAGTTTAAATGGTGAATGGAACAAAATACATGATACATCTTATTTTACAGTATCTGCCAACTCTGTGTCAGCTCGGCGGAGTGAAGGGCCCCGGGGGCAGCACACACCCCCCCGCGGGCCCACTTCTGTCCGGGGCCACCTCCACGATGGGCTCTGGGGGATCACTACGACAGGGGGGAACAGGGCATCTACCCCTCGGCACGCTCCACCAGTCACTGCCTCGCCACCACCACCACCCGGTCACCCTCCCACACACCACCACCACCACCACCACCACCAACCCTCATCCCGGCACCCTTAGTCAAGAAGACAAAGAAGCTTCCTTCAAGACCTCGTTCTCCAAGGACTCTGGACACGGGACATATGAGCATGAGGATTCACCACGTCCTGGCTGGAACCACCACAATCACAACCATCACCACGGCCATCACCGCTACTCTAACTCACTCACGGCAGACCTCAAAAATGCTTACTTGGCCAAGCTGAATAGTATAAATGCATCTGGTGGCCTGGATGGGGGTCTGACTTTTCCCAGCATGGAAGGTGGGAACAAGCAGATCTCAGTACCCAACAGCTACACCACACAGCTCTCCCCAGCCCAGATGCCACCTGCCATGGCAGCAGTGTTGAGGGGCAATGCCACCACAGCTCGCTCACACTCACCATGGAACCACACATACATGGAGATAGAAACGGAAACTGATCCAGTGTACGAGGAGATAGAGCGAGAACGGTGGGCTGGTCGTTCAGCAGGCCTGGTTGCCCCACCAGCTGGCCAGGAGGCAATGCAGGTGTCAGACCTCTCAGATGAGGATGTGAAGCGTGGGACTCCAAGTGACGTGAGCCGCCAGTCCTCCCGGAGCTATGGTGATGCCCGGCCACTCCTACCATACCACCACCACTCATCCCCAGGACACCACTACCCCAAGAGTCCTCAGGATCAACAGTTTGCACTAAGTGAGGAGAGGTTACGGGACTTCAATGCTGCGCAAATGAGCCGGGATCTTGAGCAGCTTCAGCAGGCCCACCAGCAGTTTTCACGAGAAAATTTGATGACCGTGGCAGTGCTGAATGGAGAGCAGGTGGTGTGTCGCCTCACCTCACCCTCCAACCCACAGGCACCCCAGAGCCTGCCAGTGATCCATGAGGGCGGTGGGCGTGGTATGGTGGTTACCCAAGCCAATTCCTCAGCCAATGGCTACCCTGCTCACCTCGTGGTGTCCCGGCCTAACCACTACAACCCTCAGCAGTTTAGTGAGTGTTAGGCACTTCAGACTTGAGTGCTGGTGACTCATCTTTTTTTTCTTAACAATGGCATGTTCGAGTAACAAGCCACGAACTTGTTAAATTCTGCCTAAGAGCCAGTGACCCTTGGAACAGTCCTCCTTCACCACTGACAAGACTCTGGCAGGGAAGTCTGAATGGTGCAAGGCATTTTATCCTATATTCCATCTTAGTTACAAGTGGAGCTTAATTGCATTTGCAGCAGGAAAGGACTGCCGCAATGGTGCACTTTCGCAGTTGTGTTTGTGACAAGACCAGCTACTAGCAGCTAAGATACCTAGTCGATGTATGTTTATTTATTGGTCTCATTTTTTTTGTGTGCGCGCGTGTGTGTGACGCAGAACTTGGACAGATCCGTGGAGTAGTGTTGAAGTCAATGTGATTTTATTTGTGTAAGAATCAATATGTTAAGTTGAGTGTGGTACATTCCAAGATACTTTGCCTTTTTTATATTCTCCTTTTATTTTCTTCCAGCCTCAGTGCCACAGAGCTCTCAACTTCGCTTCAGAATCACACTGATAAACTTGAATGGCTAATAGAGGAAGTGCCTTTTTTGGTCTGAGGATTGTGTACATGTATAAAGGAATAACTGGATGTATATACTGATGTACATAGATATATTTATATGTACGTTTTCTTAATGAAAAGCCAAAGCTTCTAGATGTAGAAGAATATTCATGAGTCATTTTCAACAGGCCTTTTCTTTGCTTAGTGGAAGAGAAACACTGATAAGTTTCCTATTAAGTAAAACCTTCACCAGCAGCAGTTCTGGGGTGACTACTGGTAGGCACCCTCTGGTCAGTGTCAGGACCAGGCTTGGGTCAGTGCCACACTCAGGTCAGTGCTGCCCATGCTCGGGTCAGCTCAGTGCCACCCACATTCACTAGGGCTCGTAATGGCCCTTCCATTGGTGCCTCTTTTTTTGCTACAGTCAGCACTGGCGTCAGAGTCAGTCTGCTGCCTCCACAGTGTGTCTTCTGGGGTCAGCTGTGGCATGGGGACAGTGTCACTCAGTCCAGGGTCATCCTGTTCACCTTGTAAGATTAACAGTACACCAGGTCCTCGATTTCTGCTGTTTGTTCTTGCGCTGTTTATGTAATCTTTCCTATGAGTTGTGAATGGAACACATATTCCCAGGAACGTGTATCTGACAACCTATTCTAATGAGGATATGCTCCCGGGGGCTATCATGGCCTGTGGTTTACTGGAAAGCAGCTTAAGCGGCACAAACATGAACCACCCAACTCGAGGAACTATTTTGCTGTATATTGTAGATCCTGTGACCAATGGACACTGTTAGGCACTAGCCGGCTGACACTAGCTTAAACAGCCCCTGGGACTCGCTTCTGCCACCATCTCTTCTCTAACTTGTGAGCTGTGATACGTTGAATAGATAATCAGTGTAAAATATGACAATAAAATGTTTAAATGATCAGAGTTCTAAATCACTACTCTATACCCTATGCATTATTATTATTATTGTTATTATTATTATTATACCCTATGCATCTCTTATTACAATAATTAAAACATACTTAGTGAAGCATTCCTACACAAATATGCACTCAGAATCTTGGTGGTGTGGTGCAGGTTACATGTGAGGTAGTACAAGATCAGCTGATGAGGTTATATCAGAACTTGAATTGTCATGATACTCTCTTTCAAGTGTTTAGCATCAACAGTAGAAGTTAAGCCTCTCGGTACAATTTGTTTTTTTGGTATTCTTGTTACATATGCTAATTGTTGAAAGAAACAATAAGTGACATCTTTAGCTTTGATGGGTACCTGGAAAAGCAAATATTAGAGCCTAGTTGTCCCTTCTCCAAGTAAATTACACACTAGAATAAGATGCAACTAAAGATGGGGATATTCTGATATTGTGTGTGCTTCCCAGGATCGCAGCCAATACCTTATTTTACGGTAAGGCTTTCAGCCTAAATAATCACTTGCAAACTCTCTGCGAGGAACACAATGTCCAATTTGTGGACATGGGAAATTATTTTTATGATCAGCCGGGCCTGTTCCCGAGATGGCTTACACTTGTGGGCCGTTGGGTCTCCAAGGTACAGGAGACTGCTGAGCAAGGCAGTTTCTGGGCAAAAAACGTTGCCTGCACTCATGCCACCCCGACCACCCAATGAATGACGGTCAAACAGCCACACAAGCGGCGCCAGATAAGTCATGTCACCATAATCTTAAGCCACATAACACTCGTCACAACAGTAGTAAGAACTAGTGATGAGATTAAAGTTCTAGGTTTCTGTGCTCGTAATATGTGAAAAGAAATAGATGAACAGAAATACCTTGTTATAACAGAGACTATCAATGTGATAACAATAACTTCAACATTCATAGATACGGCAAACTACAACCTACGATTCAAATACAGCTTGGAATGATAAAGGTTGTATCAACAAAAGAGGTGGTGATAGCATTGGCACTAATAACATTAATACTAATGATGCAACTAGCAGTGCCTCAATAGTAGGCTGAGTTGTGGACCAAAGTAACTAGAGCATCTGTCGGCAATACCCAGATAACTGATCTTGGTTTTGCTGATGCTGCAGTAATTTTTGCCGAGTCTTAGGAGGTTCTGGTGATGGCTCTCGAGGCACTGCACGAGGAGGCAAAACCTCCAAGACTAAGGTTCAGATATTTGGAGGCTTACTAGATGAAACAGTAGTGTATTCATGCGTGTGGCAAGGATATTGATATCTTGGAAAACTTGACATACCTTGGTAGCATGGTCCACAACAATTGTGGGTCACGTCAAGAAGTCTAAAGGTGGATTGGCCTGGCCCATAGACTCGCTCAGCACGAGTATCTGGTGTTGTCAATACCTGTGTAGACAGACAAAGATTTAGATCTTCAAGTTGCTGGTGATCCCTGTTTTACTGTATCGCTGTGAGACATGGACACTGAACACCAACCTGAATGAGTTTGTTTCTAAGAGCCTTCGCAGAATCATGGGGTATCGCTGGAATGACTCTGTCAAATCAGCGATTTCTTCATGAGACTGAATCAAGGCCTATTATTATCAGCATAGTCTGATAGCATCACGTTACCGAGAAGCTGATCCTGCTTTTCAAGTTGTCTCTGAAAGGGATAACCCGGGGTGGAGGAGGCCAAGGGGGCACACATAAAGTTTGTGGATGGGGCAAAATTATAATTCCTGTAGGGAGTTACTTAGTATTCTAACTTAACCTCATCCTAACAGTCTCAATCTATCCTAACTTGGTCTGACCCAGCCAGATTTAAAGCTACCTATCTTAACTTAATATAATCTCAAGCCTACAATTAAATCTAAACACCACCCAATCCTGCACAACATAAATCAATAATGAATTGAACCAACATTTGTTACCTGAGGTGCATCTGATTAGGTTACTTTAGAATTGATAAGTTAGGTTAGAATAACTTCTGAGCAATAATAACAAAGGGTACTTGAGATTGATTGTGGATGAGAAAAATCATCCAGGTAAGAAACAAAGTTCACAAATCTGAAAATATGATCAGAAAAATGTTCATGCATCCATTATCAACTTGAATTTCATTAATTGCTTTATAAATCGTAAGACATTTTGACATGCTTGATGTTTTCCCACAGCAATATGCTGGATTAATGCATTGAGCTATGTAATTTTCGTTCACATCACTTTATCATGAGTGTCACGCCAACTGATGGTAAGTACTAATTAAGTATCACTACAATGACAAATTTACACTGAAAGGTGAGGCCTCAAGCTATTTTCATGATATACATTTGGACTATCACCATGTCTCAGTGGTTAGCACTTAGCAGGCTACGAAACTACGAACCTGGACGAGGACAGTCGGCACAAACTCACTCAGCTGTTCATCCTCCCAAAAGGGTTGGTCGATAAATGGGTACCTGGGGAAACCTAGGGAAGGTAAACTGTGGAAACTCGGATGTCACAGTGGACCTGTGTCCCGGGATAACGCATTAAGAGACATCCTTCCTTACCGCCGTGACAGTCACCCGTATTTAACACCATAATAATAATGGTGTTTAAAGTGTTATGTTCAGCTTTACGTGGCAGGGGTGTGGCAGGAAAGGTGTGTGTGACCCTGTAGTACCTGTAGGGAAGGGCGACAGGGTTTGGCAGGTCCCAGGGAAGGTGTAATAAGGTAGTAACTAATCTCTGACCTGGCAATGTAATCTGATTGTGTTTCCG
This sequence comes from Metacarcinus magister, assembly GCA_029783475.1. Classification (NCBI taxonomy): domain Eukaryota; kingdom Metazoa; phylum Arthropoda; class Malacostraca; order Decapoda; family Cancridae; genus Metacarcinus; species Metacarcinus magister. The sequence goes on along the minus strand of JAPQNM010000019.1, from coordinate 13,067,588 downwards.
ATGAATAATTATAATACTTAGGGCACCAGTGGTGTTGCATATCACGTATATATATGGAGTTTGGTGTTGTGTGTTGGGGGTTGTGTTTCACTGTATAGTCTGCTGCTGGTCTCTCTCGAGACAGCCGGCCGTCCCCCTATGGAAAGAGCTCAGAGCTCATACTGACCAATCTTTGGGTTGGACCGAGACCACACACACAACACACCGGGACAACAAGGTCCTCGATTTACATCCCGTACCTACTCACTGCTAGGTGAACAGGGGCTACACGTGAAAGGAGACACACCCAAATAATCTCCGTCCGCCCAGGGGATCGTAGGTAAAGGTAATAGGCCTGTAGACTACACATTAAATGACACTACCTTAGGAAGGTCATATAGTGTGAGGGACTTGGGAGTTCAAATAAGCAGTGATTTGCGCCCCAGGGAACAGTGTATTATAGCTAGAACTAGGGCCAACAAGATACTGGGATTTATTAGTAGGTGTGTGACAAATAGGAGTTCTGAGGTCATTCTGAGGTTGTATTTAGCGCTAGTTAGACCCCACCTAGATTATGGAGCTCAATTTTGGTCCCCTTATTATAGGAAGGATATAGGCTCCTTGGAGGCAGTCCAGAGAAGAATGACCAAGATGATTGAGGGGCTGAGAAATTTACCCTACAAAGATAGGTTAAAACGTCTTAATCTCCACTCCCTAGAGAGAAGGAGGGCAAGAGGGTATATGATTGAGGTTTTCAAATGGGTAAAAGGAATTAATAAGGGAAACATTGATCAGGTTTTAGAAATTAGTAGTCAGGATAGGACACGTGGAAATGGGTACAAGCTAGAAAACTTAGATTCAGGACAGACCTAAGTAGATATTGGTTCACTAACAGAGTGGTGAACGATTGGAATAGGCTGGGTAGACACTTAGTAAGTGGTGAGTCAATAAGTAGCTTTAAAAGACGGTTGGATCAGAGTATGGATAGGGATAACAGGTGGGATGGATAAATATTGGATTATTCCAAGGATGGGAGACAAGGAACTGCCTCGTGTAGGTCATTAACTGGCCTCTTGCAGTCTCCTCAATTCTTATGTTCTTATTAATTTCCACCACAAGGCACAGGTTCAAAGGCTGATGTGACAGGAGATGAGCGGCCGCAGGCCGCGCCGCCGCAGCAACGCGCCGCTACAGTTTATACTCCTACTTTACCTAACCTATCAATGTGATATATAGAAAAATTTTCATAATTTTAAATGGATACTTACTCAATAAAGGCCCTGTGGGGAAACTGGTGATATAAGCCATGCCCTATCGCAGGAGTTCGGTACTGTACGTGCCAGCAGTGGCGGACTGGCAACTATAATTACGCATAGAGCGCCAAGAAGCCGAAAGGCAGGAATCAGCCAAGTGTTGCAGGTCTATCACATATTTCATAATACCACAACCACCTTCCACATCAATGTCCAGTTGTACAACAAATAATAAAAAAAAGCAAGAAACAATATTCATGGCGATGAGGCAGTGACATGTGAGTTGCAGGAACAGGGAAGAATTACTTTGAATATAAACACACAAACAAGTGCATTCCTTACTAATCAAAGCAGTACTTCTAGCTTCATTGTTCCTGTATCTGTACAGACTGTACTCCCTGTAGACTGTACTCCTTCCAGGAGTTCGGTACTGTACATGCCACGGTGCCAGGCATTATGAGGAAGAGAAACAACAACAAGGGGAGACTAGGGGGAAAATATTTAGTTAAGTCAGTGTTGCAATGGTTGATAGGAAGAGGTCCGTATTCTGTGAGTCGCCTCCACCACGGCCGCGTCACCCACACACACGCACACTCTCTCAGTGAATGAACAGCCTCCACACGAGTAGTATGTGCAGTCAGTGCTCTTGATATTTCCTCCTCGCTAGTGACTCGTATTCGCGGTTATATTTATTTCAACTCATTCATCATGGTGCAGAGCTACCAGTCGCCCGTCAGGGTGTACAAATACCCCTTCGAGCTGGTGATGGAGGTGAGTACAAGGCAGTGATTGGGGTTTCAACTCTTGGCTTCACAGCGATGACAGTACTCTTGCCTCCTGTGGCTTTGGCTCCTGTCTAAAGGGAGAGGAATATGCGTCACTGTACTCTCATCTAGCCTGTGTAGTGTGTTCCTGTTGGTGTGTGTGTGTGTGTGTGTGTGTGTGTGTGTGAGTGGGAGCGTGGTCGGGAGGGGGTGGAGGTGGTAGCTACCTGTCAGTCAAGTCACGGGCATCCTAATCAGGTGGGAGACTAGTCGAAGGTCATTAGCTTTTTCCATGGTTAGTATTCTCTCTCTCTTTCTCTCTCTCTCTCTCTCTCTCTCTCTCTCTCTCTCTCTCTCTCTCTCTCTCTCTCTCTCTCTCTCTCTCTCTCTCTCTCTGTACTACATGTTTTGTCTGTCTCGTGACTGTCTTGACGGAAGTACCAGCATGTTAATGACTCGTGTGTGTCTGTGTGTGTGTGTGTGTGTGTGTGTGTGTAAAGTAAATAAGCCTCCAATAAGCATTTACAAAGATCCTCGTGGTGAGAATATTTCCATACCATTAATACTGACGAATGTGTGACTGGTTAAGTAAAATGTAATTGGTCTGAATGGGTGTAAGTAAGCCTGCCATAGTGTTCTGTTTACACTCGCACGTTTCACAAGTAGATTCCTGCCGTCAAGTCCCTGTCACTGATAAAACGGCTTGTAGTATTGCTGTATATTAATGTTTTTTCCTTAATGGTATCCTTATCGAATGCACTACGAGGAATAGATGTTTGACTGGTAAATTGATGTTAAATGTTGCGATGTTTACAGTAATAATAGTTAATCGAGTACCACGACAACTGTTTACACTGTAATATATAACCTTTCTGAAAGACATACAAAGATAACCAGATATATTATACATGAGTAGGTTGGTATAGGTAGGTTATGCTAATGATAGATAGTAATAATAATGATGATAATAATAATACGTGAGTAGATATGTATGTTGACAGATTAACCAAATTATACAAACATGAATACAATATTACGGTCAGACCTACTGGGTAAAGGAGGGAGGGAGGTAGCTGAGAGAGAGAGAGAGAGAGAGAGAGAGAGAGAGAGAGAGAGAGAGAGAGAGAGAGAGAGAGACTTCACAAGAATAGTTTTGTAGCCTCGTTATCTGTCACCAGGTAACCAAACAACCTTCACTGTATAAGAGCAAGAAGGTCCTTGACGTATAATAAATACGTATATACACGGTGAGTAATAAAAAAAAAGTAGAAATATATGACAAAAAGAATCTACTTAAGCTGTCTCACATCTTGGCCTGAAAAAAAAAAAGTGTATTTATAAGAGAAAGATCTGATCGTCACTTGAAAAATGACATGTATCAAAACTATCCCATTGTAACTCTTTGCCCACCCTGTACAGTACTAGGCATAGGGAGGTAGCACCGCCCCCATCCTCCATTAAGGCTGAAGGTTGAAACGGGCAGAGGAGAGGAGAGACTCGGAGGTGGGGGGGGGGAGATGACAATGGTGAGACGTAATATAAAGGTGGAAGGAACGTGGCTTTATGGAGGTGAAAAAGGTGGTGCATCAGTGGAAGAGGTGTTACGATGGAGTGTAAAAGAGGGATGCGAGGGGGGGGGGTAGATTCTAGTAGTGTGATGGGTGTTATTACTATAGTGTTGGATTGGGTGTTAGTCATGGTGTAGGAGGTGGTGTAAGGATGGCAGGGGAAGGTGTTGTGGTGTAGGAGACGGTCAAGGGTGTATTGTATCTGTCACTCTATGCTATACGTCTTATCACCTGCCTTGTTTTATCAGTTTGTCTTATTATAAGGTTCACAGTTACATTATACGATATGAGATTCATGATTACATATATACTGGTAAAAGATGATATTTTTATGTAATGTCTTCTTGTTAAACGTCTTTTGTTATTTCAAAGGCATTCGTGTAATACCTAGAAAGAAGTCAAGAAATATGTGAAGTAAGCATTACCTTTCATTTTCTTGTTCACGTAAGATACTTATAACGTCATTTATAGTTTACAATGACACCACTAGGAAACGTAATCTTTTTATTTTTGATTTATTTATATTTTCTAACCTTGTATTTCTTAACGTATAGATATGAACGTAGACAAAACAGTGAGCAGGTAATCTTATCAGTGTTGTAGCCATGCCTTGCCACCGGACAGGGTAGAACAGCGGGGCAATAACATTAAGAAAACCCTGGCCGCTGCGGGACAGTTTGTACCTTAACAGCCCTTATGTGAGGGTGTAGAAAGGGTGATTATCCTGTATATGAGGGTCCGCTGCTTCCTGTCCCGTCATGCTGGTGGGAGAGGCAGAGGAAGGGCGTGGGGGGGTTGGGGGGGGGCGTAATTGTAGTGGTGATGGTGGTGATGAAGGTTGTATGATGGGAGTGGTGGTGGTGATGATTGTACAGTTGTGGTGGTGCTGATGGTGGTGGTGGTTGTGGTAGGGAAT
>JAPQNM010000019.1:13043108-13050608 GCA_029783475.1 Metacarcinus magister | reverse complement strand
GTGGTTGCGGTGGTGGTGGTGGTGGTGGTTTGGTTGGGTGAAAAGGAATTTAATATCTGATTGAAATGGCTTTGTGGGGAAATGAAACGATGCCTTGAAAAATGTGTGTGTGTGTGTGTGTGTGTGTGTGTGTGTGTGTGTGTGTGTGTGTGTGTGTGTGTGTGTGTGCTTGCTTTTGATATGGAAATTGTTGTTTTGCTCGTTTTATTCTTATGTTTTACAGATATTGTTTCTCCTCCTCATCCTCTTCCTCCTCTTCATCGCCAGCATCCTTGTTTTCCTCCTCCTCCTCCTCTTCCTCCTCCTTCTCTTCCTTGTCCTTGGCCGCTTTCCCTCTTCCTTAATCATTCTCTTCCTCTTTTCCTTCCTTCCTTCCTTCCTTCTTTTAGTGACAAATTCCTGTTTTCTCGGCGGCCTTCCTGACCCAGTTCGATCTTCTCTCTCTCTCTCTCTCTCTCTCTCTCTCTCTCTCTCTCTCTCTCTCTCTCTCTCTCTCTCTCTCTCTCTCTCTCTCTCTCTCTCTCTCGCTCTCTCACTTTTCCTTCCTGTTTGCCGTTTTTACTTCAATTTAGCAAACGCTTCTGGCACCTTTTTTTTCCTTCTTATTTTCCTTACCTCCTGGCGTCTTCCTGTACCTGATGTGTTCACCTGTACCTCCTCCTCCTCCTCCTCCTCCTCCTCCTCCTCCTCCTCCTCCTCCTCCTCCTCCTCCTCCTCCTCCTCCTCCTCCTCTTCTACTTCCACCTTTAACTCCACCCACTCTTTCTCTCTCCCTCTCCACCTCTCTTCCTCTTTTTACTGTTTTTTCTTACTCGTTCTCTCTATCACTTTATTTTCTGATTCTTTTCTTTCTTCTTTCATTTCTTATCTTTCTCCTCTGCCTTTCATCCTTTTTTCAGGTTATTTTTTCGCTCTTTCCCTCCGGTAACTATCTGTTAAACGTTGACACTTCATATTTCTCTCACTCCGTCACCTGTTTCCTTCCTCCCCCCTCCCTCCCTTCCTTCCTCCCTTCCTTCCTTTCTTGCCTTGCTTTTCCCTTCTCTCTCCCTTCGTAATATTTCTCCCTCCCTCTCCCTCTCCTTCTTCCTTTCTTTCTTGCCTTGCCTTTCCCTTCCTTTGTAATATTTCTCCCTCCCTCTCCCTTTCCCTCCCTTCCTTCCTCCTATTCTTATGTCTAGCACCCTCACTTTTGGTGCTTCATCTGCCATTATCTCCGTAATCTTTCCTCTCCTCTTCCTCCTCCTCCTCCTCCTCCTCCTCCTCCTCCTTCTCCTCCTCCTTCTCCTTCTCCTACTACGTCTCTATAACTATAAGAACGTTATATAATAATTTGTAAGCTCTATGTAATTTATTTTACCTCAATGTTTTAGAATTCAGTTTCTTTTTATGTTTACGTTATGTTTTTATTTGTGTGAGAGAGAGAGAGAGAGAGAGAGAGAGAGAGAGAGAGAGAGAGAGAGAGAGAGAGAGAGAGAGAGAGAGAGAGAGAGAGAGCGTAGAAAGGATTTTGCTTCCAATAAATAGACTGTCCATTTCCTTCACTCTTCATCCTCCTCATCCTCCTCCTCTTCCTCCTCTCCTCCTCCTCCTCCTGTGGTTACCTTGGGGATTTTTTTGCACCGTGGGGATAGAGCTTTGTGCGAGCGGCACCTTCAGGAGCTTACAGAAGTAATCCTTGCGGCCAGGCTCACCTCACGCCACCTGTCCCAAGGGGCGTGAGGTGGGGCGGCTCTGAAGGGTGTTGGTGTAGAGGGCGTGGTGGTGAGGGGAAGAGGAAGGGGGAGGGGAAGGGGGGTAGTGATGCAACTTTGGGTACGATTAACCTTGCACACAGACCAGAGAGAGGGAGAGAGAGAGAGTTTTTTTTTTATCATAGAAGGCGTCCCAATTTTTGTGAAAGCGTAGTCAGTAGGAATATTTTTTTTTTATATATAATACGTAACAGCAAGTGAAATAACGATGAATAATGTACATAAGTAAGCAGGGAGTTTATGAAGCACGTATATAGCTACACATATTATGAAGCACTTTTTTGATACAACTATTACTACTACTACTACTACTAATAATAATAATAATGATATAGACATTTTCAAAGTGCAACAAAGAGTAATAATAATAATAATAATGATTGGTGTGAATGTGTCATACCTGCCAGGCATTCATGAATAATTACTTTAATAATACATCACTTATTATTATTATTATTTAATTCTATTCGTACCCAGAAAATGATCATGATTAATGCAGTATTTCAACATTATTTTACGTACACTTGCACTGCCCTTCCCCTCATCACACATCACATTTCTTCTTCCTCTCACTACGCACCATCTTATCCCCTCATCCTTCCCCTCATGACCCTAATCCTCCCCTCACCACCTACCTCTCCCCTCACATCTAGCCATCCTCTGATACCTCTCCCCTCACTAAGCCAAAGACCTCACCACAACCCCTTACCATCCTCCCCTCACTCACTTTCCCCTCACCAAAACATCTTCCACGCATCTGACCCCATTACTAAACCTACTCCCCCACCTCCCCTCATTTTTTCCCCTCACTCTCCCTCCCCTCCCCTCACAAGAATGGGCGGCAGCAAAACAGTTAAATTATACTTGTGATTACCCCTCAAATGACCCAGAGGAGGTCATTAGCGCCCCTCATGTCACTGTGATTGCGTAATGAGCCTCCGCCTTTGCTAATGAGGCGGAGGGGAAGGGATGTATTGCCTGCTAATTATAGGTGATGGAAGGCTGTTGTTAGGATGTCGTGGTGGTGGTGGTGGTGGTTGTTATTATCATTTTTTATTTATTTTATTATTTTTTTTTCGTGTTTTTTTTTTCCATCTATCAATCCGTTCGTTTGTCTCTTTGTAATCTGTTTATCGATGTTTTTTTTTTTATCTCTTCTTCTTGTCTGTGTATCGTGATCTAATATTAACCCATATACCTGTCTCTTTATCTATCTTATCTGTCTGTTTATTGTAAGTTATGTATCTATCGGTCTGTCTATTCACATCCATCTGTATCAATTTTCTCATAAGTTAAGTAGGAAGCATCCTGTTTTTCTTTTCCTCCTTCTCCTCCTCCTCCTAATCCTCTGTCTCTGCCTCCTCCTCTTCCTTCGTCTTCGTTTTCCTACGTCTCTCACTTTAGATCAGATAATATAGTTTTATCACAAACATCTTCGTAAGTGCCAACAAGTCTGCTGTTTTTAGCTCTTCTATTGTTTGGTTGTGTATCTCCTCCTCCTCCTCCTCCTCCTCCTCCTCCTCCTCCTCCTCCTCCTCTTCCAGGTGACGCAGGTGGATGCGTGGGTGTGTCGCTGATGTGCCTCGAGGACACACTTGGGGATTATTCTTATATTGTGAGGCATTCCACTTGCTATTGTATTGATGGAGTGGGCGGGGCAGGACGGGGAGGGGCGGGGCGAGGCTGGGTACACATTCTATTTATATCCTCTATTATATTTCAATTCATCTATTTAATTGTCATCTTAGGATTGATTAATTGTATGATGTTAAGGTAGTGGAAAAAATAATACACTGGAGAAGGCATAGATATAGTTATTGTATTCCTCTTTTATCTTCCTCCTCCTCTTCTGGTTCTCTATCGTGTATTTCCTCTCAGTACTCACTCCTCTTGATCTCTTTCCTCTTTCATCTCTCGTGCTTACTCAAGGGAGAAATGGTGTTGGATTGGCTATGTGGGGGTGTAGGTGTAGGGGTGTGTGTGTGTGTGTGTGTGTGTGTGTGTGTGTGTGTGTGTGTGTGTGTGTGTGTGTGTGTACCTTAGGTGTGGCTGCTCATGCTGTATTCGTTTAACACACTAAATCTCTGGCCTGTGTTGTGAACAAACTTTATACGTATATGGCCTGAAAATCCGTTAGCAGCCCGAGCGAGCGAGAGAGAGAGAGAGAGAGAGAGAGAGAGAGAGAGAGAGAGAGAGAGAGAGAGAGAGAGAGAGAGAGAGAGAGAGAGAGAGAGAGAGATAATATGAATGAATAGGAAAAAGTTCGAAAATAATCTTATTTTTATCGTTATCTTGGGAAAGTTCATATTATCAGTGTTTGAATTGAGTGCAGTTGGACGCAAAGTAATTAAATGCACAGTTTTCATCTTTACTATTAGAATATAAATTTTACGTATACATTTACTCACTCTATATTTATACAACTAGTGAGGAACGGGAGACGAGAATGATGATGATGATGATATGTGAACCAGATAAATGATCACAAAAAAATAATAATTCCCTTGCATTCCCAGCTTGGTAAATAGAAAATGAGGAAAAATCTAAGTGAAAAGTGAGTGTAAATTCTGGTTAAGCCTCGATATTTCCCTCTTGGCGATGCTGAAGTAAAAAAAAAAATGGAAGGGGAAAATAAACACTAGGAGAGGATGGCGTTGTGTTGTGTTGTGTTTGATATATTAACATACCCTTGGCCTGGATTCTTAATAACTGCACTTGTTGTAGTTACAGTTATCCTTACTTACCCTCCTACCACCACCAACACTACCATCACCACCACCACCACCACCACCACCAGCCAGCATATGTCACAGCGCCTCCGTCCTCAACCCACTTAACGGAATCGATCCCAGTCTTATGAATACTGATTATATAGAGTGATTAACATAAAACCGTCAAGCTTACATGTATTCGTATCAACTAATCATGTATGTTATTGAGTGACAGGTTTGAATAATGTAAACTTTATGCTAAGAAAAAAGATAGAAAGGCAAAAGAAAATAACCTCACAACTTTCTTTTGACTTAATATGAAACATTCTTCATTATAAAAAATAGAAAGGATAAGAAAAATGACTAGCGACTTTTCTTTTACGTTATAATGAAAAAAGAAAATATATATAACGAATAAAGTCCAGATTTCACTTCATCATTCACTAATAAAAAGATATCAACCTCGTCTTTTTTATTTTTATTTTTTTTTATTCATCTCTCTTTTCCACCTTCAAGGATTACTTCAGAAGTTATTAATCATGACTGATGCATATTTTCGCATACTGAATATTCTGTTTTTAATTATACCTTTTCCTGCTGGAGAAGAGGAGAAGTTTTTGATGCTTTTGAGGAGAGAGAGGCGTGGGATGTCAAGGGCGTGGCTGGAGGAAAGAGATAAAAGGAGGAGGAGGAGGAGGATGGAAGCAAAAAGTCAGAGAGGAGAGGGAAGGATGAGGGAGGGGAAAGGAGGGGAAGGGAAGAACATTCATTAGCACACTCACCTAGGTAGGAAGGCGCACTTGTGTAACTCTCTCTCTCTCTCTCTCTCTCTCTCTCTCTCTCTCTCTCTCTCTCTCTCTCTCTCTCTCTCTCTCTCTCTCTCTCTCTCTCTCTCTCTCTCACATCAAAGGTTACCTGCCATAGATGGAAGGTATTGAGTGGGGGTATAAGAGAGAAGAAGTAGAGTGAGTCAGCCTGTCTGTCTGTCTCTGTCTTCTCCTCCCACTCACTCTTACTGTCAAATCACTCACTTTTATCTAGTATCCTTTCCCCTCACCCTTCACCTATCACCCCACCCCCCACACTCCTTCATCTTACCTCACCACGAATTTTAACTTTCATCTCCTCCTATCCTTTCAAAGTCCTTCCCTCACTTTTACCTCCATTCTCCTCCTCCTCCTCCTTCTCCTTCTCCTTCTCCTTCTCCTCCTCCTCCTCCTCCTTCTCCTCCTCCTCCTCTTCCTCTTCCTACGCATCACCACCATCCGTGCATTGTCGTCTTCCTCCAAATTTTTATCCACACACACACACACACACACACACACACACACACACACACACACACGCACACACACACACACGAGATGAACCGTGCCACTCTGTGCTAAGGAATGAGAGTAAATGTAATACAATACCACACAGCACTTAGGCACTCTCTCTCTCTCTCTCTCTCTCTCTCTCTCTCTCTCTCTCTCTCTCTCTCTCTCTCTCTCTCTCTCTCTCTCTCTCTCTCTCTCTCTCTCTCTCTCCTTACCACTCTTTAGCTCTCTTCTCTCCCTCCTCCTCTTCCTCTACTTCCTTCCCACATCCTTATTCTCACCTTTATCTATCTGTCCTCCCCTCCTCTTTCCTCCCATCTTACCTGCACTTCCCCTTCCTTTACCTACATTTCCCCCCTCCCTTCCCCTCTTTCCCCCTCCCTTCCCCTCCCTTCCCCTCCCTCTACACCTGGTGTTTAATGCCCAGGTGAATATTCATGGTAGTGACGGTGCAAGAAAATGTGAGGGTAAAATTTCTTAGCGAGGGGAGAGGTAGTGAGGGTAAAGAGAGAGAGAGAGAGAGAGAGAGAGAGAGAGAGAGAGAGAGAGAGAGAGAGAGAGAGAGAGAGAGAGAGAGAGAGAGAGAGAGAGAGAGGTGAGGTAATGGGAAAAGGTAGCGAATGAGGATAAAGGAGAAGGGAGAAAGGAATGTAATGGGAAGAAAAGGAAGATGAATGATGGGAGGAAAGAAAGGAAAAGGGTGGAATAGGAAGAAGGTGGAGAGTTTAAAATAAAAATAGGAAGAGGAGAAGGGGAGAGAATGAGGGGAAAAACTTTTGGTGTCGGCTTGGGAGTTGGGTGATGGGTAGGGAAGGGGAAGGGGAGGGTGATGGGTAAGGAAGGGGGAAGGAAAATGGGTTTTTTTAGGGGGTTTAATGGTATACTACATGGAAGGAATGGCGTGTAATTGGGTCTTTAACATGTTTTTTCCCCTATTTTTTTTTCCTTCGTAGGGTATATTTACATTAATTTAGATTGTGTTTTATATTTTATTTATTTATTTTATTTTTTAGTTTGTTGCGATATATTTTTTTTTTGTATGGGAGTATGTGTCAGTCAATCAGTCAGTCAGTCCGTCAATTAATCATTCAGTCAGTCAGTAACCCAATCAATTAGTCAAGTACCCAATCAGTCAGTCAATCAATCAATCATTCAGTCAGGCAGTTACTCAAGCAATCTATTAAATACCCATCCAGTTAGTCAGTCAATCAGTCAAGTACCTAGTCAGCAAATCAGTTAACCAGTCAGTCAGTCAGTGAGTGGTCCAGCTCAGCATGACTGGGTACAGACAGGTTACACAGCACTCCTCTATGCTGGGTCGTCTTGCCATGAGAAGCAGTAATGGTGGTGTGTGTGTTAAACGGCTCCGGCAGGGATGAGGCAGCTCTTTGCATTATGTTACATTGCTTCATTCACTTCCTCATTCACTCCTTTACTCACTTACTCACTCACTCCTTCCCTCCCTCACTCACTCACTCCCTCTCTCCCTTTTTGCCTCTTTAAATTTCTTTCGTCCCTTCCATTTTTTCCTAACACCCTCTCTTACTCTTTTTTTCATTCCCTTTTCGTACATTCCTTTCCCCCTCCTTCCCTCCTTCCCCCTCCTTCCCCCTCATTCTCCCTCATTCTCCCTCATTCCCTCATCCCCTCATTTCCGATACACACACGTTTACGCTAACTCATATCTCCAACTAAGGACGTGATGATGATAGGAGG
>JAPQNM010000019.1:13018108-13038108 GCA_029783475.1 Metacarcinus magister | reverse complement strand
AATTTATTGGTCAGAGGGAAAGTTATGTAGAAAATTACCTTGTTCTTATTTTACTTATTTCCAAGGAATGTGTGGCCGCTGGCTGAGAGAGAGAGAGAGAGAGAGAGAGAGAGAGAGAGAGAGAGAGAGAGAGAGAGAGAGAGAGAGAGAGAGAGAGAGAGAGAGAGAGAGAGAGAGAGAGAGACCTCCCAACTGTAGTGAGGTGAAGTGGATTACAGGAAGGTAGGTATATGCACAGGTAACTAAAGATGTGTACCTCAGATGAGTCAGGACTGCACACCTGTTTGTACGGTGGCGCAGGTGTTGCAGGTAAGGGGTGAGAGGTGAGGGGGTCCACGTGACAGGTGAGGGCAGATTGGGAAGAGTGGTGAAGGGAAAGAGGAAATGGGGAAGGGAGTGGCCTGTGTGATAGTGAATAGAGAGGAAGGGAGGGTGATACGAGAGAGAGAGAGAGAGAGAGAGAGAGAGAGAGAGAGAGAGAGAGAGAGAGAGAGAGAGAGAGAGAGAGAGAGAGAGAGAGAGAGAATTACTACTACTATTACTATTACTTGAGTGGTGGAAGTTGCAAAACAGACACTTCTTCTACCTTTACTTCCAACTTTTCGTCCTCCTCCTTTTCTTTCTCTTGCTTCAGTGGCCTCGAAAATTTCAGCTGCCAATCCTTTGTTTCTGACTGCAACACCTCTCTCACGTTGCACTCATATCCCTCCTTCTCTCCATCTCCTCATCCCTCCTTGCTTCCCTCCCTCCCTCCGTTATTCTCTCTCTCTCTCTCTCTCTCTCTCTCTCTCTCTCTCTCTCTCTCTCTCTCTCTCTCTCTCTCTCTCTCTCTCTCTCTCTCTCTCTCTCTCTCTCGTGGCTTCTTTCCTTCCTTCCTTTATCCATGTTTCTAGTCGACATAGCCTTCCGCCTCCTTCTCTGTATCTTCCTCCTTCACTCCTTTCCCTCCTATTCTCTCCACTCTTCCTTCCTTTTCTTTCTTTCTCTTCCTCTCTCTCTCTCTTCATCCATGTTTCTTCGCCTCTTCTCAATCAGTATGCTTTTCCTTTCTCTCTTCCATATTGCAAAACTTTATATTTTCTGATTTTCTTTGTGTTTCCTTCCCTCCCTCTTCCTTCCATTTTTTTCCCATCTTCTCTTACCTTTCTCTTATCAATGTTTCTTTTTCCCTTTTATTCTATTGCTATTATTCCTTCTCCTTGAATTTTCTTCTTCTCATATTCTTCATCCTCTTATATCTTTTAATGAATTCGTCTTCAGAAACACACACACACACACACACACACACACACACACACACACACACACACACACACACACACTGCGAGAGGGGGAGATGCCAAAATTAATTGTGTTGTAGTGCCTCAGGTGAGCTGATTAATTAGGGGAACATACCCGCCCCAAAATCCAGGTGATGTTATTGTTGTTATTGGCAATGGTGATGGTGGTGGTGGTGGTGGTGGTAGATTGGTGTTGTTGTTGTTGTTGGTGGTGGTGGTGGTGGTGGTGGTCATTTTAAAGGGGTAAGGGTAGTACGTTGGGAAAGATAGAAGCTTCAATAATCTAGGATGAATTTTTATGTAGAAAGGTATGTGTGTGTGTGTGTGTGTGTGTGTGTGTGTGTGTGTGTGTGTGTGTGTGTGTGTGTGTGTGTGTGTGTTGCAAGTGGATTAATAAGTAAAAAGAAAGAAAAAAAGAAGGAATAGGGAAATGGAGGAGGAATTGGGAAGAAATAAAAGGAAGGAAAGTGATTATGAGTATAGAGTGTTTTAATGGGATAGAGTCAAGGTTTCTATTACACACCTGGGAGAGGTAAGGGAAGGGAAGGGAACACAGGTGAATGAGGACACACAGGTGGAATTACCAGGTGTGTTTACCTGGCTACTTTGGGTACTAATAAGAAGTTTCCGGTGAGTTACCCTTTGATCCTACAAGACTTCCATGACCTCTACCTCTCTCTCTCTCTCTCTCTCTCTCTCTCTCTCTCTCTCTCTCTCTCTCTCTCTCTCTCTCTCTCTCTCTCTCTCTCTCTCTCTCTCTCTCTCTCTCTCTTATTTATATCATCATCATCATCATCATCACGTGTACCTTTCCTCCCCATTTAATAATGTAATCCTCCTCACCTCTACACACTTGACCTCTTCCTCCTTTCTTTCTTCCTTCCCTCCCTCTCTCCCTCCCTCTCCTCCCTTCTTCTCTTCCTCCTTCATCTCTCTCCCTCTCCCCCTTCTACTCACCTTTGTCTCTCACACCAAAACCTCTCAGCTTATCTTTCATTATTTCTCCTCCTCCTCCTCCTCCTCCTCTCCTCCTTCTCCTCCTTCTCCTCCATATGCTATATACTAAAAATGAAAAATTATTATAACGTAACATTTTTAGTTTGCATTGATATTTTATATAATTTTGATGCAAACTGAAAATATTACGTCAAAATAATTTTTCATTTTTAGTTTATTTTCCTTAATAAGAAACTAAACTTTATACAAACATTTTAGAAAACTCAGAAATCAATTATGATAATTTTAGAAATCAAGAAAAATATTATATATGCTCATAATTTTGTACTGGTATCTTCGGTATCCTTTCTCTAATTCAAGTAGTTAGTGTAGAGTAGTTATATCAAACAGCCTCTGTAGGAACCCTAGAGTCTGCTGCTGTTTGTGTTCCCTTGTATTCCCTTGTATTCTGCGTATTCTTTGCTCCTACTTCACCTCCACTCGCTTCACATCTCACCGCCCCCCTCCCCATCCATCTCCTCCACTTTCTTCCACTTTACCCCTCATTCCTCCTCCGTACACGTGCCTCCACAACCACCACCACCACCACTACCACAACCACCACCACCACAACAACAACAACAACAACAACAACAATAACAAGAGCAAAGACATGCTAATATTAAAGAGGAAAGGCGTGAGACTCGAGTGAATGTGTAGGTGGAGAGAGAGAGAGAGAGAGAGAGAGAGAGAGAGAGAGAGAGAGAGAGAGAGAGAGAGAGAGAGAGAGAGAGAGAGAGAGAGAGAGAGAGAGAGAGAGAGAGGTTGCTGGAGACAATGAATGGAGTAGAGTGGAGGTAGAGGTGGAGTAGATGGTTGTAGGGAGTGGAGTGGGAAGAAGTGGAGGGTACGAGTATAGAAGATTGAATCTGTAGGAGGTGGAAGGGATAGAGAGGTGAGTGGAGGAGGTGTGGATGATTGAAAAGTGGGAAGAGTTAGTGGAAGGGAAGATAGGTGAGGTTGAAAGTAAAAAGATGAGTGGATGAAAAGTTGATAAGATAAAAGAAGAGAAAAAGTAAAGGAAGGAAGGAAGGAAGGAAGGAAGGAAGAGAAGGGGAGGGGGAAGCAAAGTCTATGTGAGTGCATGTTTAAACAAAAAGAAATTATATTAATAAGGAAAGAATAAATGATGATAAGAACTAATTAAGACTTTCAAATCGTGACCTAAACTTTTATGAAACCGTGACAACCCTTCTCTCTCTCTCTCTCTCTCTCTCTCTCTCTCTCTCTCTCTCTCTCTCTCTCTCTCTCTCTCTCTCTCTCTCTCTCTCTCTCTCTCTCTCTCTCTCTCATACATACAGAGCCCGGCTAAAGCACACCTATTAAAGAGCAACACAGGTAGTTGGGTGCAGGTAACACAGGAAGAGGGGTGAGGGGAGAAGAAGGGGAGAGGGTGAGGGGAGGACAGATGGAGGGGGTGAGGGTAGGACAGGTGGAAGGGTGAGGGGTGAAGGGGGTGTCTGGTGTATACATATGTTTCCATCAAGCTTTCAGAGGTGCCAGGGAATATTATATCAAAGAGTGTTTCCCTTTTGATATATTTCTTTCTTTTCTTTTCAACTCAGTTACCTCCTGGTTCTCTTTGTATTCGTTTTTATTATCTTGTTTTATCGTCTAGAATCGTGTGTACTTTTTTTTCTATTTCTTTTTTTATTCTTTTTTTATTGTTATTCGTTTTTGTTTAACTTACTGTGAGAAATGTTTTTTTTTTTTCTTCTGTGTATGATTACTTTCCTCTTCATCAAATAAGTTTCTTAATTAATACATTTTTTTATTTAGTTAATTTCGTTTTCAATTACCAAGTGACATATTTTTATTCTATTCTATATTTTTTGTGTGTGTGTTGATTTTCTTGGTCACAGAATGAATAGTTTTTTTATGTCTGGTATTACTGAAGATTTATTTTAAAATGTGTTCGTGTTTACATATGAAGTTTGATATTACTGAATGCGTTTTTCTTTTTCTTTTTATCATTATATAATATCACCTGTGTGTGTGTGTGTGTGTGTGTGTGTGTGTGTGTGTGTGTGTGTGTGTGTGTGTGTGTGTATGTGTGTTTGACCAGAAATCACTATATTTTCACCATCATTTCAATCTTAATTTCTTCATTCATCCATTCACGACGCAAGTGAGTGAAATTATTTTTACACCTTTCATCGGATTTCTGTTTCATATCAGTAGAGATTAAACGCATTTAGGCCAGGTAATGCGTCTTTAATGAAGGAAGGTTACAACACACACACACACACACACACACACACACACACACACACACACACACACACACACACACACACACACACTTGAATTAAAAAGAAAAAATGCAACACACTGAGCCCCGTTTATTCCCCCAAGCAAGAGAGAGAGAGAGAGAGAGAGAGAGAGAGAGAGAGAGAGAGAGAGAGAGAGAGAGAGAGAGAGAGAGAGAGAGAGAGAGAGAGAGAGAGAGAGAGATAATGGCAGCTCCTCTATTTACTTATTCATTTTTGCATTGCCCGGCCGGCGTGGAGCTAAATTTTCTCTGCTGCTTAACACAAAGGAGCCTGTTTGACATTTTACTTTTGCTACGCCTTGTGAGGAGGAGGAGGAGGAGGAGGAGGGAGGAAGAAGAAGAAGAAGAGGAAGAACAAGAGGAGGAGGGTTTGTAAGGGCTGTCAGGGCATAGAGGCAACTACAATGGCTTTATAGGAGGAGGAGGAGGAGAGGAGGAGGAGGAGGAGGGAGAAGTTGTTGGGGATTCTCGATAAGGGAGAGAGATGGACGAGAGGAAGAAGAAGAAGAAGGAGGAGGAGGAGGAGGAGGAGGAGGAGGAGGAGGAGGAGGCTGTCATTGGATAGCACACTGGTGACAATAGGATTATAGGAGGAGTAAGAAGCGAAAGGAAAGATGGAGAAGAAGGAAGAGAAGATAGGAAGAAAGAAGGGAGGCAAGGAAGTGAAATAGAAGGTGGACAGGTATTGATTGCTTTACCTGCCTCACCTGCCCCCCGCGGAAGGCCATTGCCCTCAGGTGATTAGCTGTTTCCCTGTAGACTAATTCTTGCCTCACGAATGCCGCCACGGGAGGTAGAGAGAGAGAGAGAGAGAGAGAGAGAGAGAGAGAGAGAGAGAGAGAGAGAGAGAGAGAGAGAGAGAGAGAGAGAGAGAGAGAGAGAGATAATAATAATAATAATAATAATAGTAGTAATAATGGGTGCAAACAGTATTATTCTACATTAAACACCAATATTGACTATGTATTTGTGTGATATTTCCAATTATTTCTAACCCTTCACTAACCCTTCATGTATCTGTCTAATATGTGTTACAGAAAGGTGAACCGCCTCCTGTATTTGCTCATCTCTCTCCTGTAATTGGTTATCTTGTTTTGCATTCTAGCATCTATGTTCCCTACTGCATATTTCCCTTTGTTTATTGAGAGACTGTATGATGCTGTATGCTGTATGCTGTATGCTGTATGCCTAGTTAAAGGTTCTGAGCATTGAATTACAGCAAAGATATTGATTATGATACTACCACAAGAATAACAACTACCACTACTACTACTACTACTACTACTACTACTACTACTACTACTTTTTCTTCTTCTACTACTACTATACTAACAATATTATAACCCGTAACACCTCAGCCTGCAAGGAAGAAAAAAATATTAGGATTAAAAAAAATATCCTCTACACCCGACCCGATAAGAATGATAAGGCATAACACGACTCTCTTATACTTGGGTCTCGGGTAAACTAGTCAGCGTTCTGCCTCCACACTTAACCCAGATAGGACCGGCCAAGGTGAGGTGGTGCTGGAAACTGTAGGGAAAGGTGATGGTGATGGTGATGGTGGTGATGATGGTGGTGGTGGTAGTGTAAGTGGTGATGCAGGTCTAGGTAATCTTATTAATATCGCTTCTATCACTACTACTACTACTACTACTACTACTACTACTACTACTACTACTACTACTACTACTACTACTACTCTACTGCTACTGAAGAAAAAAAACATGTTCATCTCTACCTGAATCTGTAAAGGTTGCATGTGTTCGTGGCATTGGTAAAAAAAAGAGGGAAAAAAAGCAAAATTAAAAAGTCCATCCCTGCATCCTGATATGAAACCATGATGCTGGGGTTAGAGAGAGAGAGAGAGAGAGAGAGAGAGAGAGAGAGAGAGAGAGAGAGAGAGAGAGAGAGAGAGAGAGAGAGGGAGAGGGAGAGGCAGAGAAACTTCCCTGTTGAACATTGCATCACATTTTTTCTTTCTTTCTTTCTCTCTGTCTACACGTTTCTTAGTTTTTCCTTTCTATTGTCCACATTACTTCACATTTACCTGACAAGACAGAACAAACGACAAGGAGGAAGAGGAGGAGGAGGAACACATAGGAACACATAGGAAGAACAAACAGCAACAGGCCTGCTGGCCCTTACGAGGCTGTTTGTGAGTACACTATCTAGTCTAGAGTGAAGGATACAGGATAGTAAGGGTGAAGGCTTCTCTCCCCAGCCATGGCTGGCAGGGAAAGGAAGGCCAACCAAGACCAGACTGTCACTACTGTCACTACCACTACTGCTACCACTACTTCCTGGCAAGCGATGTCAGGCCACTAGCGACGTCTTTTGAATCGAAATTTCGTAAGTTAGGTACATCAGGATGAACTTACTCAAAGTTTGCTACGTTAACGGATAGTATTTTAGTTGTGGATTGGCTTCTAAATATTTGTCAAGTCTATTTTTGAACGTAGTAATTGTTTTACTGTCGACGACATTGGCGGGCAGGGAGTTCCAAACGTTAACGATCCGATTGAAAATAAATATTAATGATAAAAATAAATATTAATGATACAAATATATATTGATGATAAAAATAAATATTGATGATAAAAATAAATAATGATGATAAAAATAAATAATGTTGATAAAAATAAATATTAATGATAAAAATAAATAATAATGATAAAAATAAATAATAATGATAAAAAATAAATATTAATGATAAAAATAAATATTAATGATAAAAATAAATATTAATGATAAAAATAAATAATAATAAAAATAAATATTAATGATAAAAATAAATATTAATGATAAAAAATAAATATTAATGATAAAAATAAATATTAATGATAAAAATAAATAATAATTATAAATATAAATAATAATGATAAAAATAAATATTAATGATAAAAATATATATTAATGATAAAAATAAATATTAGTGATAAAAATAAATATTAATGATAGAAATAAATATTGGCGCTAATTGGTCCACTGAAGACTATTTAAGAAGGAAGACACAAAGGAGGAGGAGGAGGAGGAGGAGGAGGAGGAGGGGGAGGGGATGGAGGGGGAGAATATTATGATTTTGCTGTAGGAGTTTGGAGAGAGAGAGAGAGAGAGAGAGAGAGAGAGAGAGAGAGAGAGAGAGAGAGAGAGAGAGAGAGAGAGAGAGAGAGAGAGAGAGAGAGAGAGAGAGAGCGCGATAGAGATAGAGAGATAAATAGAGAGAATAAATAGTTTTAGGCGTATCACACATGCGTATATAGTGTTTAATATTATAGTAATGATGAAACTGAGTCCAGATTCGTGTTCAGTTTGACTGAAAACCTTTAGGTACAAATTTTCATGAAATTCTGAGGTGTGTAAATTTTTCACGAAATTTTCTAGGGTGTCACCTAAGATTTTTTTCATGAAATAATGTTTTTCAAAATAACTCGAAAAGTATGAGGTTTACGTAAAAAACATTCGTAATAGTAAATATAGAGCATGAGACGCCCGTTCCTTTGAGCTTTACTAGAATGTAATTGGAATGTAAGTAATGGAGATATTGATATATTTGTATTTTACATGAAACTTCTACTTAATTACATTTTTCTCCTAAACCAAAAAAGTAATTTACAAACGGATGAAACCATCAGATAGAACTTGTCAAGCTGAACAACTTTGTTTCTATACATCTTTGTTGTAGGACTAATACTTTACTTGTAAAATGACTAAACTATTTTGGACTCAAATTCTGGTGGAAATCTTCGGGCCAAAAATTTCACGAATCCATTTTCATCACAAATCCACGAAAACTTATATTGAAGTTAAAGGTTTTGAAATTAATAATAATACATGTTAAGGAAGTGTTGCTGTTGGAGTAAATAAATATTAATAATTATAATAATAAATATTAATGATAAAAATAAATATTAATGATAAAAATATATATTAATGATAAAAATATATATTAATGATAAAAAATAAATATTAATGATAAAAATAAATATTAATGATAAAAATATATATTAATGATAAAAATATATATTAATGATAAAAATATATATTAATGATAAAAAATAAATATTAATGATAAAAATATATATTAATGATAAAAATAAATATTAATGATAAAAATATATATTAATGATAAAAATATATATTAATGATAAAAATAAATATTAATGATAAAAATAAATATTAATGATAAAAATAAATATTAATGATAAAAATAAATATTAATGATAAAAATAAATATTAATGATAAAAATAAATAGATATATGGATCACAACGATACCTATCCTCAGCTGAGAGAGGTGAAAAATACTCTATAGGTATTAACCCATGATACGTACGACACAATATATTATTTATATGGATTAACAAAAAATTAGTAAAGAATATCCAAATACCTATTATCTAATGTTATTCACAAACATTAAATACTTGGACAATGATCAAAAAATGTAAAATGATTTACATTGATATTAAATTATATATATTTATTTAAGTGATACAACATCCGCTAGAATCATCCTATAGTTTTACTGTCTATTAATAACTCACTCTCAATTACCATTGGCTCTCACTTCAGAAACGCTTATACTTATCGTTATCTGATAGAATATAAACTACTTCAATGATATTATACCGAATACAATATATTCTGATGCTCAGATTTAATAATATTATAATAGATGTTATATAAATACCAATCGCGTTACTCTGGGATTCAAATTCATATTATATTCATTGATAAAAGATTAAGTAATATTAGCAATCGGATATTAAAATTATAGTATTTAAAGTGCTAAAACTATAGATATATTGTATCTAGCTACAAAACGAAACAACTTAATGCTATCAGTTAAATTGATCACAATAATATATAATTAATGATAAAAATTATATTATTAATGATTAAAAACTAATAATATTTAGCAGAGGATAAGACCAAAATATTAGTTTAATGAATATAATAAATTAAATATTAATGATAAACATATACATATAGATTTAAGATATCAAAGACGATTAGGTTATATATTACAATATGTATAACAATAATATAATGATTAATGATAAAAATATATATTAATGTATAAAAAGATATATATTTAATGATGAATAAATAATAATTATTAATGATATATATTATTAATATTATATTATATTTATTATCAAAAAAATACCTTAGTCATCAAAGATCATTAACGCTAGAATATTAGTCATGCCAAAAAATAAATTATGATGAGATGATAAAAAGTATAAATTGATTTTATGGATATTAAATGATAAAAATTACAGTTATTAGTGATTAAATTAAGTAAATAATTACAAACTATATAGAATAATACGACTAGTTATGTTATTTATATAAGATAATGTGAATCTAATAGTAATGATAATAATTATAAGGTATCATTAGTAATGATAAAAATACAATAATAATGTTAAGTACATTGTAAATAGTGTTTATTCCGTGAAACATTTCTATTAATAATTACTAAAATACATGATTAACTACAAGTCGGATAAAAATATAAGGATATATAGATGATGGAAGTATAATTGTAACTCAAAGTTATAAATAAGTATAGGATGGGATAAATAATAATATATTAATGATTTACGAAAAAATTATATAATATTAATGATACTAAATATTATTATGAGTGATTAGAAGTAATATGAAGTATTTATGGATAGAGAAAATAATAAAATAATTAAATTAAGATAGGGTGAAAATATGAATAACTGACCTAAGTTAAATCTCAAATTAATTATACTTAAGGGATACTCAATATAAAACTAGTTTAAATTATTTAATGATAAAAATCAAATAACTATTTCGAGTGATACATAAAATAAATATTATCTATAGGTTAATAATTAGTATACACTTAATTCGGATTAAAGAAAATGGTTAGAGGAATACATTAATGATATTGAATTAATATAATCGTGAATACATTCAACCTGTATATTAGCCGTATATAGATTAAATTGATAAATAAATAAAATTTAATTATTAAAAATCTACCCAATATTATATATGATATAAAATATCATATTCTAATAGACTCACTCATCAATCATAGATGTCGGCCATGTCGCGCAAACACTCAATAAGTACTACGGTGTTCTTAAATATTATCTACATAGTTCACTGCATCTATGGCTACGGAGGCTCCGCGGACTATACCTACTTTACTATGTATAACATATGAAGTAATATTATATCGGATATCAAATCCTATTATAGTTTGAATGGATCCAACATTTCTGTAATTACCTGCATATACTAGATGATCGGCCGCCCCACTTTACCTATTTCCGTGCAGCTTATCACTTATTCAATACCATCTTAGATCTATACATTAAAGGTAACTACAAATTACTTACTATACCAGCTGCAAAACTCTTAAAATATTACTCTTATTCTCTGCAGTACAATATGATTAGCTGCCACCTCGCGCTCACGTTCCACTTCTGCATGACTTTAGTGACTTAATACTATGATTTAAGTGATCACCTCCTCAACTCTTACATGAGGTCTTTGATCGTAGCCTCCCCCCCTTCAACTAACCATTCCTGCTACACGTCTCAGTCCTCTTCTTTCACTGGGCTCTCCCATCGCTCAGTTATTCAGATGTGCTTAGCGCACCACTCTCTCAGACTTGACTCTTCTCCTCTTTCGCTGACTTTGCCATAGCCTAGTCCTACTGCTTAAGCGAGCACGGCACCCCCCTTTATTGGCCAGCCTCTCTCACATCGTTTACTGATAGGCAATAGTAAATGAGTGATATGTATACATAATAAATTTGATATTCGGATGGGAACCTAATACCATACCCTATTCGATCTGCTTTCTCTACATATTGCTACTCTATTTCTCACATATAAAAAGAATTACGTTCCCGTGAGTCTACCCATATCGGCAGTGTAGACAATAATTAATTGTAACGTAAATCAATCTTTTATATGATAGATCCGTATAGTTCTCTTAGAATGATTAAACATATATTATTTAAAAGAATGTTAAATAATCATATATTAAATGATCTCCCAAAAATATATTTAGCTGTATTGATATAAATCTGACCCAAGATTATTAAATGGATGATACTATCGTACCAATGCGTTTTAAATGGATATAAAATACTATATTTACTACTGATTACAACAATATCAATATAGTATGCTAGAAAATATATATAAGATTTTAACTGATTAAAACGAGTTTATATACATATAATGATCATTGTAAACAGTATATGATTATAGGAAATCCTACACTTAATATTAGTGATTAAAAATTGATATATTAATACTTACATAAGAAATTTTTAAATATATATTACAATCGATTTTAAATAATTAATGATTACAGTGATATAAGATTATTTATTATTACTATGTATATCTTAAAAAATAAGTATATTGAAATCGATAAAAATGAAATATTAAGATGATAAAAATACAATATTAATGATAAATTAAAATAAATCGTCATACAAATGATAGTTATAATATATAATCAATATATTAATGGAATATGATACAAAATATTGTTTGTAATGATTTATAAAAATAAACCATAATCTAATTGCTAAAGAATCTATATGATTTATATGATTGAAATAATGTAATATATTAGATGGCGTAAATAGATAGGATATATATATTGATACAAATAATTCAACATTTAGGACATTATAGATAGTAAAATAATAATATAGTGGATAAAAATTAAATGGTGTAATGATAGAAAGATATATTATTCGATAGCGCAAGACAATGATTAAAATATATATATTATCATGATTTGCAAAAACTTAGTATCATGTGAAATTTAAAGGTTTAGATGATTAAATAGATGCGTACTATTTGATGTAGTGATAAAAATCTATAGCCATGATGTAAATCAGTAGATTAGAATTTAAGTATACTATTACGGAACTTGATTATAGAAATGACTGATTATTAATGATATCTAATATATACTTATATAGATAAAAATAAAAATAATAAAATAATATCTGAATGGTATAAACGATAATAATAAATATTAGGTGATAATAAATAGAGAAGTGAGTTTTGATGAGGTGATAGAAACCTTCGGTAAGATACAACCTCGATGCAAAATAAATAATTAAATGATTAAAAAAATTAATATTATGATAATTCTCATCAATAATTAATAACATCGATAAGAAAATACATGACATAATCCAATTAAATAATTATTATTAGTAGAAAACTAGAATCAACGTAAAATTAATACGATGTATATAGGTAAATATAAAGATTAGGCACTAGGGTATTGAGTAAGATAAGACATATTTATTAAGTTGATAGCAACGGATAAATTACATATTAATATATCTAAGTAAAAACAATTTGTATAGTGGAATTTTAATGCATACATAGATATACTCTCTATGCTAAGTGATAGAATAAAGATAATGTAGATTGCGATTGAATAAAAATAATATATTATATGATAGCAGTAATTTTGACGATATTTACGTATGATAGATAAAATTATAATTATTATGATAAGAAAATAATATAGAATATTACTATGATGAATTATAAAATCAGAAATAATTCCATGAATGAGATTAACTAATTATTAATAGTTGTTATACTAGATTAAAATATAATATATATGTCAACTATTAAAAATATATTATTACTTTAAAATTGAGATAAAAAATCTAATATTAACTGAGTCTCAGAAAAATACATGATTAAAAAATCGATCAAATTAATAGGTATAATTACTTCATTATTGATAAGAATATATCTATATATTAGACAATTTAATGATAAAAACATGTATACTTGATATGATGAATTAATATTAGTATTACACTGATGTACTTAACTAATTAATATATTCTTCAGTGTTTAAAAATATATTGACCGATGTAAGTGATAAAAAATATAAATATTATATGATACGACATTAAATTACATATTGATGATAAAAATTATTATTGTATATGTTGATTTGATTAAAAACTAATAATAATTTAATGATAAAAATACTATAGTTAATATTGATTATTAAACTATAATCTATACTATTAGATTTAAGAATAGTAATTTCAGATAAAATATTAATTATAAATATTGAAGTGAGGTACAATTAACATAATCTATACAAAAATTTATTAAATGATTATAGGAATTCTCTATTTCATGATAAATATATTACCAATACTTTAATTGATAGAAATAAATACTTAATATGATCAAAAATTAATGAGCAATATCAGTTAGACTGATAAAAATATACAATATACTATGATTAAAAATATTAGATATTCCTATGTATAAAATATCATAAAAACAAACTATATATTGATTGAGATTAAGTTATCATTATATATTGAATGTCTATATGAATAAAAATTCGATATTAACGAGGTATTAAAATAATTATATTAATGATCACCACAACAGCATAATAAGTATTAAACCACTGATAATTACCTAAAATAAGTAGTATGTTCAAGAATAAGATATAAATAATGCAAAATTTATTTAGATGTAAAAATAGACATGATTAGTGGTTAATTATTGATAGAATAAATTAGATATTGTTATTTAAATATGATAAACAATTAATATTATTTACAATTTCTAACTGTATGAGATAAAAATTTAAATTATTAATGGGTTTAACTAGACATAATGATTATATGTTATAAATAATACAATTATTTTATATGATAAAAATATTTATTTCGGTATCGATACAAAAAATGTAATTATATGAAGATGCTCGAGTGATACAATAAAATAATATTAATGGATATAAAAGTTATAGATAGTGTGATTATGGATAAAATGATAGATATATGATATATACATTGATGATTACTAATAAGTATTATATTATGATAGATAAATATTCAATACTTACATGATGAAAAAAACAAGATAATTATAACTATTATGTACTGATCACATGTAAAATTTATTATTCAATGATTAAAAATATTACATTACATGATAGGGTATCAAAGATATATATATTTATGATACGACAAGTATAAGGATATAATGATGAAAAAATATATATACTTAATGATATATGGGCAAATTAAATAATTGAATGATAAATATATATGTATGTATGTTATGAAATAATATATTGATTAACATTGATACACAGAATACCCGATAATATATTATCTAATTGATAAAAGGTCTCCTAGTAAATACAAAGCATTCAATTGAGACTAGAATACACTTCGCCAACTACATTATTAATTGATCCAAAAAGAATATAGATCTTCCCCTGATAGGCCATCGCTCATATTCGTTCGCTCTATGGTAAAGTAAATAATCCAATATTATTATCTTTTACCGTCTACGAAATATTAATATTAATGATAGAAAACTATATATTAATTACCCTGATCCTAATCATATTATATAACGTGCTACGACCTGATACTATATCCATGTAATGGAACTATACAGATTTATATACGATGATGACGAAAACTATATATTAAGTCTGGACATCAGACATAACTACTGATACACATTTCCAGATATGATGTAACAAATATACGACAAATCAGAAACACGACATACCCATTCTTACCGCTAACTGCCATCCAAAACAATAACTTATTCTCGACGTGATACGAATAATGATACGTCTTCACCTCTGCTTCCGAGCTACAATAAATATCCTTAATGTTTATTAACCACGAATCCAACGCTATTAATAGTATAAAACAATAAAATATTACCCAGATTACATGATCCAAGTCAACTTCGGATCATACTTAACTGCTCGTAGAACTTGTCCCTCTTCTCATGACTCGCCCTCTGCATCCATGGCATCAATGGATTATAAGAAATCCAGTCTCTTCTAACTGCATAGAAAATATATATATTACATTATTGATTAATCACTCATTTCTGATCTATTGACTAATTACTTGCTATTAATGGATGACAACTATACTTAATAGTGTAATGATACCGGGGCGAAACAAGCACGAGATACTTTACTGGCTTATTTCGCTGTCTTCATTACCCCATCCTCACTAATTTCAAGTGCACTATAGGACCATCCCTTATATTATTTCCTAGCTCCTCGCTTCATCTATCTTTCATAGGACTACTCCGGCCTCCCACTCTCTCACCTCGCTATCCTTCACTGCCTCCTGATTAATTGAGCTCGTCACGAGCTTCTCTACTTTGATCCCTGCACTCCCAGCCTTACCTCTCCCCACGTAATAATGATTTGGACGCACCTGCTACCCCCATACACATTCATTCTATGCTAACCTACCATCGTTCTTATCTGTTCAATGCTATTATATAGTGCATAATAACTCGTTCGCCTATTAATGCATACGGCCCATTCATTACCTCCGTGAACTTCTTATATTATATCATTTATTACACTATAATATTGCTCTGATTATCGCAAGATAGTTTACAGTGTATATCATAGACTGGACAGGCCAAAGCATCTCGGTAACTGCAATGTAGTATATTATACATTTAATGCCTTGAATGATAAAATATATAAAAATCAATGATAAAACATCACTACTTCATTGTTGGGAGTAGATTAAAAGATATACAAGTACTTATGGATAACTGAAAATATTCTATTAATTGATTTACAAATTGTATCATATACTTATGAACCAAATATATATTATCTTGAATAAAAAATATCATTATTCATATGTTATAAATATATATATTTAATGATAACATTAATATTATATCTATAATCGATAAACATATATTATATATACATGTATATTACACATCCCCACTACATGATTTAAACTTAGAACTAGTAAGTATATAAAAATAAAAATTAGTATGTTAATTTATAGTTGATAAGAATTAAATAATACATAATGATCAGTAAAATCCTCCAAAAACAAATATTAATGTATGACAACGTTAATTTATAAGAGTAATTATATACTTCGAACTGATAAATAATGAATATATATTAGATGGGATAAAATAAAATAATAATGTTATGGCAAATAATGTATTAATGATGCAAAATATAGTATTGACAGTGAATTAGGAAAAAATCATATATTAAATATTATCTTAAGATGATAGTATTTTAGTATGATGAAACTATCAGATTACTCTTAATAATGATTAGAATAATAAATATTTCAGAATGATAAAAATATATTTAATGATACGGAAAATAAATATTATATGATAAAGAATTAAAGTATTTGATTCAAGAAATTATCTTTCTGGTTCACTATGTATAGACGCTAAATTTATTATATGATACTGCGTATTAATATATAATTATGTACGATTGATAAAAAGATAGATATATTAAATCTATTATTATAAAATATATATTATATGATTAGCTAAATAGTATTTTATTTTTATAATGAATAAAAATACTATTATTAATGTTATAAATAATATAATATAGATGATAAAAATAATGTATTATTTAATAGATTTAAATATAATTATTAATGATTATAAAATAATTATTATTGGGAATCGATATTTTATCAAATAAAAATATTACATGATATCTGATGATTAAGATCTATTAATGATAAGAATAAAATTGAATAATTTATGATGAAAAACTCAATCATTAATGATTAAACAATAAAAAATATGGTTATGATGATTTACCAACTATAATAGTTAATGGTATAACATGAATAAATTGAATGGCCTAATGATAAATAATTACTTTAATAGTTGATAATGGGTATGCGAATAAATACAAATTTGATGATAGAAGAATAATATATTGATGATAATAAAGATATTATATATTTTTATGATATAAAATAAAGATACATATATTTCCGATTTAAAATGTAAATAATTATGTATCATTATGAAAAGATAACTTAATTAAAATTAAAATAGTTAATGATATAAACATTTTTAAATAATTAGATTGATAAAAATATAGATGATTATGTGATGATGAGGCAAATAAACCTATTGATGATTAAAAATAAATATTGATGATATAGAAATAAATTAATGATGATACTAGAAATCATAATCTATAATGATGTTCAATCAAATTAAATAGATGATGTATTACGAAAATAAGAATATCATGACTGTATAAAAAAATTAACTTAATGTTGATCTAAATATAAAATATTTATAATGATATCATATAAATAGTTAATAATATATGATTAAAAATAATGAAATGAATTGATAATAAATATTAAATATTATTGCAATACCTAGTTAAGAGAACTTAAATATTAGATGATAAAAAGAAAAATAATATTAATATGAATAAAAATTAAATATTATCTAGTAAATAAAAAATTATGTTATCCTGGAATACAGAATTAGAGAAATTCTATCACTTGATTGAAATCACAGACAATAATAATGATCAAACAGCCTAGATAATATTACTTGATTAATAAAATAAATATTTAATTATAATAACTATATATTAAATGATAGAAAATCGAAATCAAGATTAAGATGATTAAAACAATTAAAATATTAATGTAAGAAATATAATATATGATGATGATCTTAAAGTATAAGATTGTTTGTATGATAGAAATAAATAGCATTGATGTTATTAGAAAATAATATTTTATTGATTGTTTGGTAGATTAGAGAGCATAAATAATGATGATAATAAATAATGAATTACATGTTGATAAACCCAATAAATATTATTATTATGATAACCATACAATATAATACAAAATTTAAAATATATGTATTAATATAAAATAAATATTAGATGATAAAATTATTAAATATTAAATGATCACAAATTATAATATTCATCAGTATATAAAAAAATATAATATTTAATTGGTATATTTAAATATTAAAATAAAATATCAATCTGATTTAAGAAGTATAATTGAAAATAATAAACAATAGCGCTACTACAGTCCAGATTGAACTGTTTATGGCTCCCTAACATATAATATTACACGCGCCATATGCTACGAAACGAATTAGACTAATAATGTATGCGTATATCGAACCAAAAAAAATACAAGAAAAATACAATCAAAATATTAACAACTCCGATGAAACTCTCGAACTATTCTCGCCGCTCTAGTTAGCGCCGCATCAATATATTACTGATGAAAATAACTCATCGCTTCCTCGTCACCCCCTGGTATCACCTTTCCCTCCTCTGCGCTGGGTGATACAACCTACAATATTAATGACTCACATATCGATTATCTTCGTCCTGGATGCTCTACAATCACATTCTTTGATCAACCTGTCTGCTCACCATTCAATAATATTTAACTGATCAAAAATAATTATTATTTATATAACAGTTCGGACGGAGGGTAGGATAGTTACGTGAGGAGGAGGGAGGAGTAAAGAGGGTGAGGATGATGTGTTGTGGTGTGCAGTTATATCGTGTTATTATGGGGACCGTTTTCAGTTCAGGAAGGGTCAATACTCGACTGACCTTAAATGTTTGTGTGTGTGTGTGTGTGTGTGTGTGTGTGTTGTGTTGGTGTGTTGATGCGATAGATAATACTTTTTTGTGTCTCGCTTTTGCAACGGATCAAAGAGGGGGTTAATTTGTAGCATTTTTGTGTATGAAGTTGTGTTGGTGTGGATGATGATGATGATATGTTGGTGGGGTGTGTGATGGTGTGGTGTGTTAGTAGTATGAATGATGATGGTGAGTGTGATAAAGAAAAAGATTTAGAGGAGCCGTGTGTATTATTCTGGCATGGAATTAGATTGTGCTGATAGTTCTGCGGCTTAATTACTATGAGGTGATGTATTATCCAAGAAGTAGTATAAAGACAAGATACGTTGTATTGTGTGGGATAAGTGGTTGATGTGAAGGGGAAGTGGTGGGAAAGAGGTAATTCACGCGTAGTGACGAGTGGAGATTAGATTGAATGATGTCATGTGATGATGACTCGATTAGAAATATTATGGTGATTGATAGTCGAATGGACTACCCGCATATATTGGGGAGGATTGGAAAATTGGTATACGGGCCATTCAACTATGCGATGTTATCTCATTGCAATGGTTTCATACGAGAGATTAATCGAATGTAGAATGGCACTGGGAGATGAACGTCGAGGAGAGACTTAAGATGGGGAGAAGAGTAATGATAGCGGCGTAGAGTGTAGAGGGAGTAGGAGTTAAAGAGATTGAGATAGAGCTAGGTAGAGGTAGAGGGTAGGGCACTACTAAATCTAGCGTAACATCCCGAACCTTTGAATTTATTTTGCATCCTTATTAAATTATCCGAGAGCTTGAGGCGAATGGGTAATATGTTTTTAAGCGGGAAGAACAATAAAAAAAATATAGGTATAGTGTGAGGGGGAGAGATGGGCGTGTATAGGGAAGTGGGGGGTAGATATGAAATATACTGCTAGGGAAGCTAGGTGGAGCTGAGGAGGTAGTGTGGCTAGGCAGTTGTAGTACGCTGTGG
>JAPQNM010000019.1:13011655-13018008 GCA_029783475.1 Metacarcinus magister | reverse complement strand
AAATATATATTAATGATAAAATAAATATTAATGATAATATTAATGTAAAATAAATATTAATAAAAATAAATATTAATGATAAAAATAAATAATAATGATAAAAATAAATATTAATGATAAAAATATATATTAATGATAAAAATATATATTAATGATAAAAATATATATTAATGATAAAAATAAATAATAATGATAAAAATAAATATTAATGATAAAAATATATATTAATGATGAAAATAAATATTAATGATAAAAATAAATATTAGTGATAAAAATAAATATTAATGATAAAAATAAATATTGGCGCTAATTGGTCCACTGAAGACTATTTAAGAAGGAAGACACAAAGGAGGAGGAGGAGGAGGAGGAGGAGGAGGGGGAGGGGATGGAGGGGGAGAATATTATGATTTTGCTGTAGGAGTTTGGAGAGAGGGAGAGAGAGAGAGAGAGAGAGAGAGAGAGAGAGAGAGAGAGAGAGAGAGAGAGAGAGAGAGAGAGAGAGAGAGAGAGAGAGAGAGAGAGAGAGATCGCGATAGAGATAGAGAGGTAAATAGAGAGAATAAATAGTTTTAGGCGTATCACACATGCGTATATAGTGTTTAATATTATAGTAATGATGAAACTGAGTCCAGATTCGTGTTCAGTTTGACTGAAAACCTTTAGGTACAAATTTTCATGAAATTCTGAGGTGTGTAAATTTTTCACGAAATTTTCAAGGGTGTCACCTTAGATTTTTTTCATGAAATAATGTTTTTCAAAATAACTCGAAAAGTATGAGGTTTACGTAAAAAACATTCGTAATAGTAAATATAGAGCATGAGACGCCCGTTCCTTTGAGCTTTACTAGAATGTAATTGGAATGTAAGTAATGGAGATATTGATATATTTGTATTTTACATGAAACTTCTACTTAATTACATT
Organism: Metacarcinus magister; assembly: GCA_029783475.1. Taxonomy (NCBI): domain Eukaryota; kingdom Metazoa; phylum Arthropoda; class Malacostraca; order Decapoda; family Cancridae; genus Metacarcinus; species Metacarcinus magister. The sequence goes on along the minus strand of JAPQNM010000019.1, from coordinate 13,017,087 downwards.
TTTCTCCTAAACCAAAAAAGTAATTTACAAACGGATAAAACCATCAGATAGAACTTGTCAAGCTGAACAACTTTGTTTCTATACATCTTTGTTGTAGGACTAATACTTTACTTGTAAAATGACTAAACTATTTTGGACTAAAATTCTGGTGGAAATCTTCGGGCCAAAAATTTCACGAATCCATTTTCATCACAAATCCACGAAAACTTATATTGAAGTTAAAGGTTTTGAAATTAATAATAATACATGTTAAGGAAGTGTTGCTGTTGGAGTAAATAAATATTAATAATTATAATAATAAATATTAATGATAAAAATAAATATTAATGATAAAAATATATATTAATGATAAAAATATATATTAATGATAAAAATATATATTAATGATAAAAATAAATATTAATGATAAAAATAAATATTAATGATAAAAATAAATATTAATGATAAAAATAAATATTAATGATAAAAATATATATTAATGATAAAAATAAATATTAATGATAAAAATAAATATTATGATAAAAATAAATATTAATGATAAAAATAAATATTAATGATAAAAAATATATATTAATGATAAAAATATATATTAATGATAAAAATATATATTAATGATAAAAATAAATATTAATGATAAAAATAAATATTAATGATAAAAATAAATATTAATGATAAAAATATATATTAATGATAAAAATATATATTAATGATAAAAATATATATTAATGATAAAAATAAATATTAATGATAAAAATAAATATTAATGATAAAAATATATATTAATGATAAAAATATATATTAATGATAAAAATAAATATTAATGATAAAAATAAATATTAATGATAAAAATATATATTAATGATAAAAATAAATATTAATGATAAAAATAAATATTAATGATAAAAATAAATATTAATGATAAAAATAAATATTAATGATAAAAATATATATTAATGATAAAAATATATATTAATGATAAAAATATATATTAATGATAAAAATATATATTAATGATAAAAATAAATATTAATGATAAAAATAAATATTAATGATAAAAATAAATATAATGATAAAAATAAATATTAATGATAAAAATATATATTAATGATAAAAATAAATATTAATGATAAAAATATATATTAATGATAAAAATATATATTAATGATAAAAATATATATTAATGATAAAAATATATATTAATGATAAAAATAAATATTAATGATAAAAATAAATATTAATGATAAAAATAAATATTAATGATAAAAATATATATTAATGATAAAAATATATATTAATGATAAAAATATATATTAATGATAAAAATAAATATTAATGATAAAAATAAATATTAATGATAAAAATAAATATTAATGATAAAAATATATATTAATGATAAAAATATATATTAATGATAAAAATAAATATTAATGATAAAAATAAATATTAATGATAAAAATAAATATTAATGATAAAAATAAATATTAATGATAAAAATAAATATTAATGATAAAAATAAATATTAATGATAAAAATAAATATTAATGATAAAAATATATATTAATGATAAAAATATATATTAATGATAAAAATAAATATTAATGATAAAAATAAATATTAATGATAAAAATAAATATTAATGATAAAAATATATATTAATGATAAAAATAAATATTAATGATAAAAATAAATATTAATGATAAAAATATATATTAATGATAAAAATAAATATTAATGATAAAAATATATATTAATGATAAAAATATATATTAATGATAAAAATAAATATTAATGATAAAAATAAATATTAATGATAAAAATAAATATTAATGATAAAAATAAATATTAATGATAAAAATATATATTAATGATAAAAATATATATTAATGATAAAAATATATATTAATGATAAAAAATAAATATTAATGATAAAAATAAATATTAATGATAAAAATATATATTAATGATAAAAATAAATATTAATGATAAAAATATATATTAATGATAAAAATATATATTAATGATAAAAATAAATATTAATGATAAAAATAAATATTAATGATAAAAATAAATATTAATGATAAAAATAAATATTAATGATAAAAATATATATTAATGATAAAAATAAATATTAATGATAAAAATATATATTAATGCTAAAAATAAATATTAATGATAAAAATAAATATTAATGATAAAAATATATATTAATGATAAAAATATATATTAATGATAAAAATATATATTAATGATAAAAATAAATATTAATGATAAAAATAAATATTAATGATAAAAATATATATTAATGATAAAAATAAATATTAATGATAAAAATATATATTAATGATAAAAATATATATTAATGATAAAAATAAATATTAATGATAAAAATAAATATTAATGATAAAAATAAATATTAATGATAAAAATAAATATTAATGATAAAAATAAATATTAATGATAAAAATAAATATTAATGATAAAAATATATATTAATGATAAAAATAAATATTAATGATAAAAATAAATATTAATGATAAAAATAAATATTAATGATAAAAATAAATATTAATGATAAAAATAAATATTAATGATAAAAATAAATATTAATGATAAAAATAAATATTAATGATAAAAATAAATATTAATGATAAAAATAAATATTAATGATAAAAATAATATAATGATAAAAATAAATATTAATGATAAAAATAAATATTAATGATAAAAATAAATATTAATGATAAAAATAAATATTAATGATAAAAATAAATATTAATGATAAAAATAAATATTAATGATAAAAATAAATATTAATGATAAAAATAAATATTAATGATAAAAATAAATATTAATGATAAAAATAAATATTAATGATAAAAATAAATATTAATGATAAAAATAAATATTAATGATAAAAATATATATTAATGATAAAAATAAATATTAATGATAAAAATATATATTAATGATAAAAATAAATATTAATGATAAAAATAAATATTAATGATAAAAATATATATTAATGATAAAAATATATATTAATGATAAAAATATATATTAATGATAAAAATAAATATTAATGATAAAAATAAATATTAATGATAAAAATATATATTAATGATAAAAATATATATTAATGATAAAAATAAATATTAATGATAAAAATAAATATTAATGATAAAAATAAATATTAATGATAAAAATAAATATTAATGATAAAAATAAATATTAATGATAAAAATAAATATTAATGATAAAAATAAATATTAATGATAAAAATAAATATTAATGATAAAAATAAATATTAATGATAAAAATAAATATTAATGATAAAAATAAATATTAATGATAAAAATAAATATTAATGTTAAAAATAAATATTAATGATAAAAATAAATAATAATGATAAAAATAAATAATAATGATAAAAGTAAATATTAATGATAAAAATAAATATTAATGATAAAAATTGATAAAAATAAATATTAATGATAAAAATAAATATTAATGATAAAAATAAATATTAATGATAAAAATAAATATTAATGATAAAAATAAATATTAATGATAAAAATAAATATTAATGATAAAAATAAATATTAATGATAAAAATAAATATTAATGATAAAAATAAATATTAATGATAAAAATAAATATTAATGATAAAAATAAATATTAATGATAAAAATAAATATTAATGATAAAAATATATATTAATGATAAAAATAAATATTAATGATAAAAATATATATTAATGATAAAAATATATATTAATGATAAAAATAAATATTAATGATAAAAATAAATATTAATGATAAAAATAAATATTAATGATAAAAATAAATATTAATGATAAAAATATATATTAATGATAAAAATATATATTAATGATAAAAATATATATTAATGATAAAAATAAATATTAATGATAAAAATAAATATTAATGATAAAAATAAATATTAATGATAAAAATATATATTAATGATAAAAATATATATTAATGATAAAAATAATATTAATGATAAAAATAATATTAATGATAAAAATAAATATTAATGATAAAAATAAATATTAATGATAAAAATAAATATTAATGATAAAAATAAATATTAATGATAAAAAATAAATATTAATGATAAAAATATATATTAATGATAAAAATAAATATTAATGATAAAAATATATATTAATGATAAAAATAAATATTAATGATAAAAATAAATATTAATGATAAAAATAAATATTAATGATAAAAATAAATATTAATGATAAAAATAAATATTAATGATAAAAATATATATTAATGATAAAAATATATATTAATGATAAAAATATATATTAATGATAAAAATAAATATTAATGATAAAAATAAATATTAATGATAAAAATAAATATTAATGATAAAAATATATATTAATGATAAAAATAAATATTAATGATAAAAATAAATATTAATGATAAAAATAAATATTAATGATAAAAATAAATATTAATGATAAAAATATATATTAATGATAAAAATAAATATTAATGATAAAAATAAATATTAATGATAAAAATAAATATTAATGATAAAAATAAATATTAATGATAAAAATAAATATTAATGATAAAAATAATATAATGATAAAAATAATATTAATGATAAAAATAATATTAATGATAAAAATAAATATTAATGATAAAAATAAATATTAATGATAAAAATAAATATTAATGATAAAAATAAATATTAATGATAAAAATAAATATTAATGATAAAAATAAATATTAATGATAAAAATAAATATTAATGATAAAAATAAATATAATGATAAAAATAAATATTAATGATAAAAATAAATATTAATGATAAAAATAAATATTAATGATAAAAATAATATTAATGATAAAAATAAATATTAATGATAAAAATAAATATTAATGATAAAAATAAATATTAATGATAAAAATAAATATTAATGATAAAAATAAATATTAATGATAAAAATAAATATTAATGATAAAAATATATATTAATGATAAAAATATATATTAATGATAAAAATAAATATTAATGATAAAAATAAATATTAATGATAAAAATAAATATTAATGATAAAAATAAATATTAATGATAAAAATAAATATTAATGATAAAAATAAATATTAATGATAAAAATAAATATTAATGATAAAAATAAATATTAATGATAAAAATAAATATTAATGATAAAAATAAATATTAATGATAAAAATAAATATTAATGATAAAAATAAATATTAATGATAAAAATAAATATTAATGATAAAAATAAATATTAATGATAAAAATAAATATTAATGATAAAAATAAATATTAATGATAAAAATAAATATTAATGATAAAAATAAATATTAATGATAAAAATAAATATTAATGATAAAAATAAATATTAATGATAAAAATAA
>JAPQNM010000019.1:13006655-13009155 GCA_029783475.1 Metacarcinus magister | reverse complement strand
AGAAGGAATGGGGGAGGGGGAATAGTGTAAGATGTAAGTACCATAAGTAGTAAAGAGTGTGAAGACAAGAAAAAGAGGGGAAGAAGAGCGGGAAAAAGGGGAAGGGGGGGAAGGCGAAGGTGAGCGTGATCGCTAGATGAGTTTGTGGTAATAAAAGATAGGGGACGAGTGGTGTGGTGATGGTTGGAGTGGCTGATGAAGGGTGGAAAGGGAGGGTTGGAGAGTTTTAGTTGTAATGTTGTAACACATATCACACAAGCTGTGGAAGGAACAGGGAGGCGATTGTTAGACACGGAGATGATGGAAGACGAGTGAGAAGAGGTACGAAATGGACAGGTGGAGGTCACAAGGCGACAACGAGCGGACAGGCGGAGGAGGAGATTGTGCAACTACAAAGGAAGAAGAAAAAGGATTGGTCGACATGAACTACCATCACATCTCACACTCATCCTGTACTACTCTCTCGTAAGTCGTGCAGTCTACGACTACAGCATGTGGCGCACAGAAAGGCTTACACTAGGAGGGAGAGAGCACCTAGCAGGTGGCAGGAAGTTCATTGGGAGAATGGGTAATGTTGCATTACAGAGCCCTTGTACTCTCTGACCCCGGATGGAGAACTATATGCACTTGGGAATTGATAGGGCCGGAGGGAAGAGGAAATAGAGAGAGAAACGAGGTGTTAGGAAGGAAGAGCATGAGGGTTTGTCTGGAAGATATTAGAGATCGTGATGGTATGACCAGAAATAAAAGATAAGAATGGTAATATAAGGGAGAGAGAGAGAGAGAGAGGAGAGAGAGAGAGAGAGAGGGAGGAGGAAGAGAGAAGAGAGAAGAGAGAGAAGAGGAGAGAGAGAGAGGAGAGAGAGAGAGAGGTAAATAACATGAACAACAAACACAGGAGACAGCAATGTTCAAAAAGAGGGATGGAAAGAGAGAGAGAGAGTGAGATATAAAGATGATAACGGAGAAGGAGGAAGTGAAAGAAGAGGAGAAGTGGAGACACTCAAAAGAAAAATGAGGATGCAGAGTGAGAGGTGAATAGGATCTAAAGCAAGGCCTGATGGTTGCGCGTAGGCGGGTTAGGATACCACGCTAAGGAATCATGATTTTCATAGGAACAGGAGAGGACGTACAGATTTTGAGCACTGGGTGAGGCTAAGAAGTCCGGAAGAAGAAGAAGCAAGAAAGCAGAACACGAAAGAGAAGGTAAGGTAGGAGAAATAAATAAGTGGGGGAAAGAATAGAGACGTTCAAATACTATAGTTATCTAGGGTTCAAAAGCAGTAGCTCGAGTTCTAGTATTAGTCATTAACGAGTATGAACACATCCCGTGCACCAGAGAGGAATTCGCAGAACTGTAAAAGAACCACCGTACAGACGAACATGATCAATACTTTCACACATAAAACTCTAACGAACTGATAGATTCGATACCGAAGATTGACATGACAACAGTCAGACAAACAGAGCTACTACTACAACCCGTATCGGAAACTAGTGCTTAGTATTGACACAATGCATTCTACGGTTTGGTACAGTAGTGCCGAGTGAGAGAGAGGAGGAAAGAGCGAACGGACATCATTTACACGATAACGACAACCTATATGAGTTGGGGAGAAGTTAAAGGTTGATAAATCGCATGTCTGTTAAGCCTGTCTATCACCCAGATAGAGTCTTAGATCTCCCCTGTGATTTTTGGTGTAAATAAAAGTTTGGTAAGTGACGTCGTTCAATCTGAATATGTACAATCAGGCCGCACAACCACGAACCTTAGAATACACGACATACGCGGTATAAATCGCTACTTGCCATACCCAATTGATAGGCGAAAGGTTCCTGTCACGATAATTTAGTAGTACCGCTCATTCTTACAACTAGATTTTCATAAATGGTAGAACAGTCAGTAAACTACGAATTAAATTACTTCGACTAAGCTTTTGATGTACGTTGGTTTTGACAACATAGGTCTGACTAAAGAAATAACAAGAAATACATCTGGATGGGGATCTGAGATGGGAATCCTGATAACGCGAGAGAGATTGCGAGGAGAGGCGGAGAGAGGAGCGGAAGATGGATGTTATGCTCCTTGACGAGAGACGGACACGGCCGAGAGACATTGGGAGATTTCGTAGACCCCGTGGAAAGGCTAAAGGGGCGGACTAAGAGGGGGAAACGGTAAACGCATTCCGGAGATATTGTCTGGAGTCAGACTACGAAGTTATATATTTCGTCTGAGAGTACTCCTGTGGAGGTCGATGAGAGGTACGGACCTGGGAAAATGAGATGCCAGGATAGGTAAATAGAGAACTAGTGCAAGGTATAGGTGCATATAGATACGGTGATTTGACATGGTCACAAGGACACGCTCAATATATAAGACGCGGGGAGGTGTCTAAGTTCACAACACTCAGAGGGAGTTCAAAAAGGGGAGCAAGGAAGGCAAGAGGAGCACTAAGTACAGATAATTATATGTGCACGGTAGCTCTGTCTGTACGCTGTT
>JAPQNM010000019.1:12994155-12996655 GCA_029783475.1 Metacarcinus magister | reverse complement strand
GGATGGAGAGGAGAGGTGGTGATGGGGAAGGGGAAAGGGAAGGTGTAGGGGAAGGTATGGCAAGGTCAAAACAAGTGTGGTGGGAGCTGTTAGGTTTTAATGAAGGGGAAGCACCACCTACATAACTCTCTCTCTCTCTCTCTCTCTCTCTCTCTCTCTCTCTCTCTCTCTCTCTCTCTCTCTCTCTCTCTCTCTCTCTCTCTCTCTCTCTCTGACTGGCATGAGCTATTACTATATTATTTTCTTATAAATTTGTATATGATAGACATGAGTCAACACACGCACACACACACACACACACACACACACACACACACACACACACACACACACACACACACACACACACACACACACACAGCCTGGCCTCACACCTGTGCATCTTTAACCCTTTCCCTCCCCCTTCCCTCTCTCCATTCCTCTCTCTCCCTCCCTTCCTCCCTTCCTCCCTCCCTCCCTCCCTCCCTCCCTTCATTTCTCCAAAGCTTTACTTTTTTTTTCTTTTTTTTCTCTTTCTTCCTCTCTGGTGTCCTGCGTTGTAAGTCTCTCTTTAATTATCACTCTTCTTAATTGGCTTTCTTTTGTCAACTTTCTTTTCAAACCTAATTTTTTTTTATTTATTTTTTTTTAGTTTGTACTTTTTTTTATCATGAACTTATTTATTATTTATTTATTTATTTTCCTCTATGTATTTATTCGTTTTGTTTACTTTTCTCTCTAACTATTTTTGTTTGTGAAGTGTTCTGAATTTACGTAGAATTGGTTTGTTTCGGTGTGTGGTTTGCATTGCGTTTTTCTTCTTTCTTTTTTTCTTTTTATACATATATATAACGTTCTCTTCTTTTTCATATTTTTCTCATAAATTCGCTTTTTACGCTCATGAATTTCCTGCATATGTTATACGTTCATTCTCCTACTGTGTAAAAAAAACAAAACAAGTATTCTTTTTTTCTAATATATCAGTAATTATTGTATCTTCCTTTGTTATGTGTTATATAAATCGGATTGTTTGTATGCATAAGTACATCTGCCTCTTTGAAATCGGATTGTTGTCTCGTAATGTTATATAAATATCGGATTTTTTTCTTTGAGTGTTCCTTTGAAGATCAGTGTCCATTATCATTATTAACTATAAAGTGAGTGTTCCTTAGTAGTGCCTCGTATAAGTAAAGGAAGTAGATGATAAGTAGAGTGTGTGAAGAAGAAACAAATGCTAATTGGTAATGTAATTTAATGTGGCGCCTCAGTGAGATAGTTTTAGAAAATCTAATTGAAAGTGTCTGGTACTTCAGTTATAATGGAAAGGGTGAATTATATATTATCAGCGGCGGTTATGATTAATTACTTGGATGATTATATTTTTTTTTATATAATTTTTACTAAGTTTAGGTGAAAAAAGCAACATTTTTTTTTGTGTTTGTGTTGACTTGTTTTTTTTAATGTTATGATAGAATAAATGTTTTGATTCTGAAATAATTACTGGATTTAGTTGCAGAATATGAAGGCTGTTTTTTAGTAAATGGGAATAGTACTTCTTATAATTAGGTGAAATGGTAAGGTTAAATAGTTACATTATAGGATTTAGTTTATTATATAGTTGTTTCATACTCGTATTTATTGTTCTTTATATTAGTGTTTCCTACAAAAGATATGAATAAAAACATGTATGGGGATTCCTTCCATTCATTATGTACTATTCACTGTGGAGAGAAAAAAGAATGAATGAAATTAAGGTAAATATTTATTGACGATTGATATTTCACTTATTATTTTATATCATTCATTCTTTTACATAATAACTGAGTGTAGTGGAGGGGAAATTAGCGTGTGATGGAGGGGAAATTTACGTGTGGTGATAGTGGTGATGGTTTTGTTATGAATGATATATTTATTTTATTATTCATTTCTATCCAATTATCGTTTTCTCTCTGTTATTCAACGTTGTGAGAAGAAAACCAAAAGAATTATTTGTCAATTAGTATGTGGCAATGACTAGTTTATTATTATTATTATTTATTTATTCATTCATTCATTTATTCATGTATGTATGTATTCGTGTATTATTTGTTCTGTCATGTGTCGCGTGTGAAGTAGGAGAAAAATTTGAAGTTTCTGTCTCCACCACCACCACCACCACCACCACCACCACCACCACCACCTACTTCATTACCTCCACCTCTTTCACCACCACCTTCACCACCATTAAGCAAGGGTACGAATGTGAAGGGAGAGAGGCAAGTGAAAGAAGTGACCAGCTGACTTGTTGCTAGGGCTGCGGAGAGAGAGAGAGAGAGAGAGAGAGAGAGAGAGAGAGAGAGAGAGAGAGAGAGAGAGAGAGAGAGAGAGAGAGAGAGAGAGAGAGAGAGAGAGAGAGAGAGAGAGAATGTATGCAATGAACATTAATATGATATGCATTTCACTTGCAATGGAATGTCTCTAAGATTATAAAGAAAAAAATTGCATAGTATAGAATTGCAAACTTAATTATTACTGCACCTAC
>JAPQNM010000019.1:12846655-12984155 GCA_029783475.1 Metacarcinus magister | reverse complement strand
TCCTTGCTGGTTAAAGATTGAATATACGTTAAAAAAAGGAAAGTTTACGATGTGGATTATGGAATTTACGTTGTGTCGTACTAAAGGTTTACAGCGTGATGGTGTTATGCAGTGGAATTTATAATCTGCTATGCATGGCTTCCAGCGGCGGCTCATTCATTAATCAGATTTGTCACACCAGGACTTTATTGAGTAATTGAGCAAGTTATTTATTTAACTTTGTATTCAGTTCATCCGTTCATTCATGTAACTGTTTGTCTAGTGGTCTATATATATTGATTTATATATTATTATGTTTGTCTCTTGCTAACTCTTATTATCCGATTATGTTCTTGTGTGATTGTCAGTCTATGTAATATTCATGTCTGTATCTGTGTTTGTCTGTATCGCTATATAAATTTCTCTGTGTTTGTGGTTCCTTATTTGTTCTTATTTATCTTTCTCTTCCATCACTTGTTCAAACTTTACCACATGTGTGTCAGCTGTGAAGGGAGATACAGTTTCCTAATTTACATAATATTGATTTGTTTGTTTATTGAATTTTCAACTCATTAACACACTTCATATTTCCTGTTTTTTGTTATATTTGTCTAAACGAACTAAAACAATATGTACTGTGAGAGAGAGAGAGAGAGAGAGAGAGAGAGAGAGAGAGAGAGAGAGAGAGAGAGAGAGAGAGAGAGAGAGAGAGTGAGAGTAGTAGCAGTTGTAGGTGTATTGTTTCAGATAAGATTAACAACACACTGAGGCGCTAATTAAACCTTGCAACACACTCATTTGTTTCAGTGTTGCCGTTCTAATATTCTGTTTCCGCGTTGGTTAAAAATGTTGCTGAGCCCTTTGTTTTTCTCTTGGTGCTGTTAGGTTTGAGTGTGTGTGTGTGTGTGTGTGTGTGTGTGTGTGTGTGTGTGTGTGTGTGTGTGTGTGTGTGTGGTGCCCCGCAGTCCATGTACCTCATCAGAATACATCATGAAGTGTTATGAGATTACACGGTACACACACACACACACACACACACACACACACACACACACACACACACACACACACACACACACACACACACACACACACACACACACATTAAAACACATACATACATGGGTGTAACGAAGTTCTATACACAACAGGAAGGAATTAAGAGAGGGAGGTATGACCATTGTCTATATTTGTTTATTTTATTCTATTTATGTATGTATTTTTATAGTTATTTATCTGTCATTTAGTTAGTTATATAGTTGTTTACTTATATTTATCACTTCCTTGTTTATCATCATTATTGTTTTTGTTGTATATATTATTATCCTTTGATTTTCATTTATTTATCTATTTATTGTCATTATTTTATCGTATTCTATTATTATATTCATCCTTCACCCATCCCATACCTCAACCTCATCCACCTCACCTCCTACCCCAACCTCATGCACCTCAACCCCTACTTCAACCCCATCAACCTCCCTTCACCCTAACTTCAACCCTTTTTACATCCACCCCAACACAATGCATCTTTAATAATCTGTAAGAGGGGACACTGCACCTTCCTAACCTTCCTCAACATGACCACCACTGCCCCGCCCCCGCCTATACCCCCCCCACATCCCCTAAAAACATTCAGGTGCGCAGGTAGGACTTATTACCTGTGTGTTGAGGTGAGTCGGCTTGAACGTGAGCCAAGGACAGAACATTAAGTAGGGTTTATTTATATTATGGTGTGACTATCTCTGACTGTCTCTCTTTATATCTCTCTTTTTCTTCTCTTATTTTTCCTTGTTGACGTCATTTCTTAGTCTTCCACCACCACCACCACCACCACGACCACTCCACCATGACCACTATCCTTCCCCCCCCTTCTCCTCTTCCCCTCTCCCTTCTCCTCCCACCACAACTGCATCAGCTAGTCATCCTTGTATTTCCTGTCGGAGGGGAAGGAGGTGGTGGTGGTGGTGGTGGTGGTGTTGAAGGTCCTGCTGCCAATGACTTCCGTGCCGCTTGTCTGCTGCACCACCGGGCTTGTTGCCAGGGTGGGGGAGGGGGTGGAGGGTTGGAGAGAGCCTTGGAGTGGGGAGGAAGTGGAGAGAAGCGTGTGGTGGAGGCGTGGCGGAGTGGCGTGCGAATGGGCCGTGGAGAGAGAGAGAGAGAGAGAGAGAGAGAGAGAGAGAGAGAGAGAGAGAGAGAGAGAGAGAGAGAGAGAGAGAGAGAGATTGTAACCTACCTTGTGCAATTATGTTTTTGTTTTGATTTTCGATGCGGTGTCTGACTGCCGCATTAACGTGGTGTGTGTTGAGGTTCTCGTTGGAGTGATTATTATATTGTCGACAGTGATTGAGATGATGATGGTAGTGGTGGTGGTGTTGCAGTGGTGGTTGTGGTGGTGTGGTGTTGCAGTGGGTGCGGTGGTGGGTGGTGGTGAGAATGAATTGCTTAGCGTGACAGGTGTGGCGGTTCCGCATGAGGGGAGATATGTGTTTTGAGGGGAAGGGAGAGGAGGGAAGGTGGGGGGGGGGAGGGAGGAAGGTGGGGGGGGGGAGGAAGCATTAGTTGACGGGGATGAGGGAAAGGGAGGATGGTTAGGAAAGAGATAGGGGAACTGAGGGAAAGTGAGGGGGCTTAAACGTAATATGAGCCTTGTTCCCTAAATATATAAAGACATATTTTTTTGTAACTATGCATAATTGGGGTCATTAGAGGCCTTGGGAGCAGGGTGTGTATGACTACTAATGACCTTGATAATAGAGCTCAGGGAAGGGATGTTATTAAAGGCCAAATGAGACTCTAGAACGTGAGGGGAAAACATGAGAGAGTGAGTGAAAATTGGTTCGAAATAGTTAGTCATGAGGGAGGATAAGGGGAAGTATGAGGTAGGGTAAGGACTGATAAATTAATAGAGATTGTGATGATAACAAAATGAGGGGTTAATCGTGTGTGTTTATTCTCTATTTGAAAGGAAAGATAAGATAAAATATATAAAAAATGAGGAAGAAAAGATAAGGGGGAAAAAATATGAGGTTATGTGAGTGACTGGTGGTGATTTAAGGGAGGAGGTAATGGAGGCTGTGAAAAAGGCGGGAAAAAAAAGTGTTCAATGGAGCGTGTTCACCCTTCATGCCAACTCTAGATAAAGAGAAGAACGTGTAGGTGATAGAACAGTTTAGGAAAATAAATGAGATGGAGCAACGTGTGTGTGTGTGTGTGTGTGTGTGTGTGTGTGTGTGTGTGTGTGTAAGTGAGCGAGCACGTACTACATACCTCTATACACAAGGTCATGACCCAAATGAGCTAAGCCTGCTGACCTTCCCACCATCACCACTACGCTCTTTCCGTCTCATCTCTCTACTATTATAGCGCCGCAATCCGCCCACTCACTCCCCGCCTCCCACCCCTTCCTTCCCTCACGTCCGCATACCCTCACGCCCCGACCCTGAGTGCGTGTACGTGTTACCCTGAGTGTATTGCTTCCTCGCACTCAACACAAACGCACGCTAGATGGCCCAATGGTTATCAAACACCAGTGGAACTTTGCACGCAAGGAATAATTTACACACGAGTTGCCATGAACCTCCTCCACTGTGTCGCGTGTGTGTTCTTTGAGATGGGATTTCTCTCTCTCTCTCTCTCTCTCTCTCTCTCTCTCTCTCTCTCTCTCTCTCTCTCTCTCTCTCTCTCTCGACTAGGAATGGTTTTAGTGGAATTATCAGCAGGAATTCAAGGTTGGTGCAGGTAGACAGGTGTGTGTTAGAGTCGGACTGAGTTAGGCAGGTATGTAGAAGCTCATTGTGTTCCCTGTCCATTATTATTCCTCCTGTTTCATTGTTCGAGCGCGCGCGCGCACACACACACACACACACACACACACACACTCACACACACACACACACACACACACACACACACACCAGTACATGTCCTTAATGCATCACACACCTAAAAATAAAACTCTCGAACCCAAAATTTCAATCTTATACTTCTCTTTCCTTTCTCCTTCTCCTCCTCCTCCTCCTCCTCTTCTTCTTTCTCCGCCTCCTCCTCCGTCTCCGCCTCCGCCTCCCGTTTTCTCCGTGTTCACCTCTTGGTTCTGGGCTCCATTAGCATAATTAGATGAATAAATAAAAGTGTAGTCGCTGGAAACAGACACACACACACACACACACACACACACACACACACACACACACACACACACACACACACACACACACACACACACACACACACACACACACCTTACAAAACAACACCAAAATACGACCCGTCTCATCAAGAAATTATAACCAGCAACAACAACAACAACAAGGAGGGGAGTCAGGACAGAGCAGGGTACAGAACAGAAGAAGACGGCTGCAGTAATTTGGTTGTAAACATACCACTGCGGCAGAATGTAGCGTGGAGCTCCTTGGTGTTGCGTGACTAGGGCGAGGTACTAGTACACTCCACAGGTATGCATAGGTGTAGTAGTACGTGGAGGGGGAGAACACAGCACGGGGTGAAATATACGGTAATGGTGGTGATGGATGGATGAAGTTTTGATGATAGACTGCAGTGCCTGGTGGAGGAATGATGGTGGATGTTGAAGGTGGAAGGACAAGAAGGAAGGGTCTATATTTAACGTGAAGGATATGTGTATTAATCAATAGATTCCGTATAAGTTATAGTTGGATATCTTGTCGGAAGGAGACGAATGAGGCCAGATAATGGTTAATAAAATATAGTGGACTTAAGATTACTTTAGTCCAGTTTAAAGTGAGGATGGAAAGATTATTAGCGGAAAGTTATAGTAATGGGTCTTTTGGTAGCGAAAAAACAAAAACAAAATGTATATGAAGACTTTATCAAAAAATGTATCACAAAAACTACTTCCTCCATAAAGAGAAAAGTCAGCACGAAGAATTAGAAGAAGAGGAAGAAAAAGAAGAGAGACAAAATAAAACCACAGGTATAACCACGATGGGAAACTTGAGAGAGAGAGAGACTTGAGACCATATTAATACTTGAAAACAAAGTTGAAGGACCGAGGAGAGATGAGGAGGAGTATATGTATGTATAAGTGTATGCGTGTGAAGCAGAGGGTGAAGTGCAGATTGAAAGGGAGGTGATTGAGGTAAAGTAAAGTTATTGCCCCCTGGTGGTGAACTCAGGAAGTTTGTCAATGGAGAAGGCAAAGACATCAATCTTTTATCTTGCGGCTTTATCTCCTATCACCTTTCCTCATCCTTAAAGGTCATTAGAGAGAGAGAGAGAGAGAGAGAGAGAGAGAGAGAGAGAGAGAGAGAGAGAGAGAGAGAGAGAGAGAGAGAGAGAGAGAGAGAGAGAGAGAGAGATTGTGTCTCTGACGATTTAATTAAACTCGGTTGGGTACAATGGAGTTTAATTATATATTTTTATTAGCATTGTTGGCACGACCCTTTGATGTTCTGGAAGAAAACGAGGCGTGGGTGGTTGGACGTAGGATGAAGATACATCATTAAGTTGTTTGCTCATTATTATTGTTATTATTATTATTATTATTATTATTATTATTATTAGTAGTAGTAGTAGTAGTAGTAGTAGTAGTAGTAGTAGTAGTAGTAGTAGTAGTAGTAGTAGTAGTTGTTGTTGTTGTTGTTTCTGAGAGAGAGAGAGAGAGAGAGAGAGAGAGAGAGAGAGAGAGAGAGAGAGAGAGAGAGAGAGAGAGAGAGAGAGAGAGAGAGAGAGAGAGAGAGAGAATGAATTAAACTATCTGCCAACTCTTCTCTCTTAAATACAAATAATTCTTTCTTCCAATCCTTTCTCTCTCTCTCTCTCTCTCTCTCTCTCTCTCTCTCTCTCTCTCTCTCTCTCTCTCTCTCTCTCTCTCTCTCTCTCGTAAACATGATGCTGACGTGAGCTGTGACGTCACCAGAAATGCCGAGAATGGAGGCAGCTAGTGAAGACGAACGTGAAAGGAGGAGGAGGAGGAGGAGGAGAAGGAAGTGCAAAAGAGGATAGAAGAGGAGGAGGTGAAGGAAGGGGAAGATGAAAAGAAAGAAGGAAGGATAGCTAATTAAATTCCTTAAATGAACGCATGGATGGTTGATGTCACGTCAAAATAACAATAACAATAAATAAATAATGTATAAATAAATGTTGTAGAGTTGGAAAATAAACCCAAAAAATGTAGAAGACTTAAAAAAATATATTGATGGAAGAAAATATCAAAAACAAATATATATAATTTATGGGTAAAGTAGGACAAAGTATCTAATAATAAAGAGATAAAGATTTCTAGTATTAAGATATGCCAATAAAAGAGAGAAAACAGCTGACGAATGGAAATGTGAAGGAGGAGGGAGAGGAGGAGAGGAAGGAGGAGGACGAAGAGCAAGAGGAAGAGGAATAGTCGTGGGAGGGAAGGGAGAAAAGGAAGAGGAAAAGGAAAAGGAAAAAAAAGGTATTGGATCTTGCACATAAATTCAACCTTAAAGGCCTCGAGATACGCCATTAAACTTCCCTTAGGACTCTTTCTGCTCCTCCCTCCCCCCCTTAACCCCCTTCCCTCCCCTTCCCTCCCTTCCCCCCTTCCTCCTCCCCTTTCTCTCCTCTCACTGCTGACGCTGCTTCGTGTGGAGGAGAGAGGGAGAGTGGAAGGGAGGAAGATGAATGAAAAATGTTAGAGGAGGTGATGGAGGGTGAAAGAGAGAGAGAGAGAGAGAGAGAGAGAGAGAGAGAGAGAGAGAGAGAGAGAGAGAGAGAGAGAGAGAGAGAGAGAGAGAGAGAGAGGAAGCTGGAGGGGTGGAAGCCTAATTCTTATACAATAGGATTAATTTTTCTTTTTCCTTTTTCCCTTATGGTGAAGATTCTTATCATTACATTTATTTTCCGTGATTGTGGTGGTGGAGGTGGAGGAGGTGGTGGTGGTGGTGGAGGAAGAGGAGGAGGAGGAGGAGGAGGAGACTAAGGGAAGGACTGATCACAAACTTAGGTCTTTTGGGGAGGAAGGTGAAGGAGGAGGAGGAGGAGGAGGAGGTGGTGGTGGTGGAGAGAATGGAGGAGCTTTAGAGGAAGGGAATGAAGGTGGTGGTCATCCATTGTGATGTCTAGATGAGAGAGAGAGAGAGAGAGAGAGAGAGAGAGAGAGAGAGAGAGAGAGAGAGAGAGAGAGAGAGAGAGAGAGAGAGAGAGAGAGAGAGAGAGAGAGAGAGAGAGAGAGAGAGAGAGAGAGGATTATGTGACCCTGATTGCAATATATGTCGCGTCCAAATTAATCCGTATCATCATTTTCTTCCCTCCCTCTCCACCTCCCTCCTTCCTTTCCTCCCTTCCTTCCTTCCTTCCTTCCTTCCTTCCTCCTTTCCTTTATTTGTTTCTATTTTATCCTTCCTTCTCTTCCTTACTCGCTCCCTCCCATCCTCTTTTCCACTTCCTTGATCTTCTGACACCACCATCTCCTCCTCCTCCTCCTCCTCCTCCTCCTCCTCCTCCTCCTCCTCCTCCTCCTCCTCCTCCTTCATCTTTCCCTTCACCAAGAGACAACACTTCAAAGAGGAATGTTTGATTGTTGTTACCGAGCAAATGAAGGAAATTGGGTTAGAAGGAAGAGGAAGAGGAGGAGGAGGAGGAGGAGGAGGAGGAGGAGGAGGAGGAGGAGGAGGAGGGAATGAAAGAAAGCACGAGAGAGGAAGAGGAGGGAGCTGTAAGAGAGGCTACGTGTTGCTTGCTTGAAACAGGTTTTCCTCCTCCTCCTCCTCCTCCTCCTCCTCCTCCTCCTCCTCCTCCTCCTCCTCCTCCTCCTCCTCCTCTTCCTCCTCCTCCTCTCCTCTGCATCGCGGTAACAAGTTAAGGTATGTCGTAGAAATATTGCTTGGCTCACTTGACTAACAATCCGAAAGGTCCTGGGTTCGAGAGAGAGAGAGAGAGAGAGAGAGAGAGAGAGAGAGAGAGAGAGAGAGAGAGAGAGAGAGAGAGAGAGAGAGAGAGAGCACATAATAAAGCATAACATAACGTTTCCGCAACATGAATTTAGACTGAAATAGCAAAATGGAACTCGTGAATATTTCTATACTTGCAACGGGATGACTTGTCGGAAGGTATTTTGATACAGGTAATGGAGGTGCTTGAGGGTAGGCGTGGAATGTTTCGTATCGGCACTAATTATTATGTGTGTTGAATATATCGGAGAGGAATGTTAACTTTACTGGCTGATGCTGGTCTCATATGACAAGAATACATAGAGATCACCTACCCTAAATCTACACAATATAACGTATTAATGTTATTTGGTTTCCATATCTTGAACTGTTAGCGAATTAAAACTCATTAAAACCGATTAAAAGTACTTTTTACATTCCTACATCTATACTATGTAATATATAATATTTCAACACAACTCATGAAAATTGGTATCAAAGGGTTCTCGGGCATGCTGATCACGAATCTGGAATTAGTTTAGTCATTACTGTAATATTTGGATTTTCCATTTTGTGGCCCGTAAATTCCACCAGAATTGAGGTCGAAAAAGTTTTTTCCCATTTTACTACGTAAATATTAGTCCTACATAAAAGTTGTATTGAAGTAAAGTTATGAAGTTTGATAATGTCTACCTCATACTGTCATCATATTTCCAGTAACTCTAATAATTATGAAGAAAATAAAAATTTTGTGAAAGAAATTAATGCATAATACTTTACACTCCTACATCTATAGTTACATTCCAATTCCATTTCACTATAGCTCAATAGAACGGGCGTCTTCTGCTCTTTCTTTTATATTCTATATGTTTTTTACGTAAACCCCATACATTTCGAGTTATTTCAAAATATATGATTTATGTCAAAGATTCTAAGGGTGTACCCTACAACATTTCATGAAAATTTTCACACCTCCGAATCTCATGAAAATTGGTACCAAGGGGTTCTCGGGCATGCTGATTATGAATCTAGAATTAGTTTTGTCATTACTGTAATATTTGGATTTTCCATTTTGTGGCCCGTAAATTCCACCAGAATTGAGGTCGAAAAAGTTTTTCCCATTTTACTACGTAAATATTAGTCCTACAGGAAAATCGTATAGAAGTATAATTATGGAGTTTTACAATGTCTATCCCATGCCGTCATTATCTTTCCAATAACTTCAATACTTATGAAGAAAATTGAAAGTGTGTGGAGAAAATTAATGCATAATATTTAACACTCCTACATCTATAATTACATTCCGATTTCATTTCACTATAGCTCAATCGAATAAGCGTCTCCTGTTCTTTCTTTTATATTCCATACGTTTTTTACGTAAACCCCATACATTTCGAGTTATTTCAAAATATATGATTTATGTAAAAAATTCTAAGGGTGTACCCTACGAAATTTCATGAAAATTTCCACATCTCCGAATCTCATGAAAATTGGTACCATGAGGCTTTCGATCGTGCTGAACACGAATCTGGACTTATTTTCCTGATTACTATTATATCAAACTGTATTTCACCCTTGCTTGTCTAATAACAATAATGAAATAACCATTATTTAAAGGGGGGCTAGTGTTTGTATTATTATTGCTATCACGAGTTGGAGGAACATTTATGATTATTGCTTTCCTGTTAGTGTCACGACAATAACAATTATTTATATCCCTAGATACTACTACTACTACTACTACTATTGGTGATAATACATTATAATAATAATAATAATAGTAATAATAATAATAATCATGATAATAATAGTTGTATTCCGAAGTAGCAATCAATCAGCTGGATAAACTAATGATCCCTTAATTGACTCAGTATTAGAATGTCGAGCAAATTTTGTGACTCAATTCCATTAGAGCAAAAAATAGAATAGAATTAAATAGTTTGGTGTTGGACTGTAATTTTTGTTGATGGTTCATGACGGGCTGCCTGAATGGTTGACAGAAGGGGTGGAGGGGGGGTGGAGGGGCACTGCTTTAACTGTTTTTCCGCTTCAAACAACTGATACGAGGCAGCGATGAAGCTCAGCAAGGCTACAGTAATTTCAAATGATAGCAGTAATGAAAATTAATACATAAGTGAGTAAATAAATAATAGAACAACCAACTATATAATTCAAGATAGGAATAAGAATGAAGATATTGATGATTATTTTAATAAGAGTAATAAACAACTTTATATCCCGTCATAACAAGTCTTGCTTATCAATTATACATGTAAACAGCTGTTGTCGCATATTTTTTTTTTCCTTCTCTCTCTGTCTCTCTTGTATACTCATCTTCATATTCATTGTTTTATATATATCCTCCTTCTTCTTTATATCTATTTAACAATTGTTGTGTTTTTCCCATCCTCTTTCATTCGTATGCAGTATTTTCTCCAATTTTTTATGTATTCGTGTTTCATTGTCTCGCTTCTTTCTTTCGCAAAGACTGACAGGAGTGTGTTTGTCGGTCACCATCCTGTCTTTTGACCCGTCTCCTCACCCTCATCCCTCTCTCCCTCCCTCACTCCTTTCTTCTCTCTTCTTGACTTGGCAACATTGTGGAGACTCGCAGTGTTGCCATTCAGACAGCCTCACTTTGATATGAACCTCGCGGGAGTTCGAGTTTGCATGGACGTGAAATGCCTTTGAGTTGGCAATATTGTTGATTTACCTGGACCCTCTCTGTCTTGTCTTGTCCACGGAAACAGACATATTGTTTATTTTTATAACAGTGTATTAAAATGCTTTAGGATCTGTGTTTGTATTTGAATTGTTATAAGGTATATGTTGTAAGGTATATGAAAGCATTTTGAGGTATACATGATAGATTGTCTTTTTAACTTTTGTATGAAATATTACTTTGTGTTTGACGTTGATGTATATTTATTTTATTTCTAATTAATTTTGTCGTTCATATTAGACTTTCTTTTTCAAATCAAAATATCACTTAACTTCCACATGTGGTATACGTTCAAAAAAATATATTAAAAAAACATGCTAGAATTTTACAAAATCCTTTCGTAATATAATTTTCCAGTTTATGTAATTGCTGTTTCACTTTTATGAGTTTAATGCAGATTACATATCTTGAATATGAGCTGCGAGGGAAAAAAAATGAACTAAAAAGAAAAAATACATGAAATTGTAAAGAGGGAAAGTTATGTTTATTTTAAGAGCAAACTTTTTTTTACGATTGAACCCGTTTTCTTTCCAATTTCCACTATTACTACTACTGCTATATATACTACTTATCTCATCACCACACACACACACACACACACACACACACACACACACACACAACTCCTATTCCCATGTCCCTTGTCGCATTAAAAAGAAAAATTTGCCCACTCTTCCCAGGAAGAAAAGGAAGCAAAAAATAGCCCGGAACTAACTTTATATAACGTTGGTCTGTTTCTGTAATACTAAAACGTAGATGTTGAGAGGAAGCAACGGAATTCAAGCGATCTCATTTTTCCGCAGCGAAAGAAAATAAAAGAAAGAAAGGGCATGAGAAAGAGAGAGAGAGAGAGAGAGAGAGAGAGAGAGAGAGAGAGAGAGAGAGAGAGAGAGAGAGAATGTAGAAATTGATTAAACTAGAAAGTGTTGGGGGGGGGAGGGAAAAACATGAACATCGTTGCCAGTCGTACGATGTTTGTTTGTTTCCTTATTTCACTTGTTTCTATTCTATCTGTATGGATAATGCGAGGCCTTATGAGGTATTTCCTTTGGTCTTCGTTGCCTCTTGAGCGCACGAGTCGTTTGATGGTTGGGTTTCAATCACTAAACATAAGAAAGAAAGAAAGAAAAAATGTTGTATTCTTGCATGAAATTGAAAGAAGATGAATGTCACGTGTATAATATTTCAATATGTGACTCTCTCTCTCTCTCTCTCTCTCTCTCTCTCTCTCTCTCTCTCTCTCTCTCTCTCTCTCTCTCTCTCTCTCTCTCTCTTTCAGCGGGAGTCAATATATTGATGACTTTCTCTCCGATGGCCAAGTCTTGGAAAAGATCCACGAGCTGCTATGATTATGGAGGAAAGGAGGGAAGGAGGGAGACTAAGAAGAGAGAGAGAGAGAGAGAGAGAGAGAGAGAGAGAGAGAGAGAGAGAGAGAGAGAGAGAGAGAGAGAGAGAGAGAGAGAGAGAGAGAGAGAGAGAGAGGCCCACGGAAGAGACTTTGATTAAGGTGGAGGGCCGAGCGGAAGAGGGGGAGGAAGATGGGAGGAAATGAGGGGAGATGCAGGTCAGAGAGAGAGAGAGAGAGAGAGAGAGAGAGAGAGAGAGAGAGAGAGAGAGAGAGAGAGAGAGAGAGAGAGAGAGAGAGAGAGAGAGAGAGAGAGAGAACAAAAAAAACGTAGGTACAAAAATAGTTTTACACACAAAAAAAAAAAGATTGATACAGAAACAAAGCAAGATAAACAAAAGAAAGGGAGAAGAAAGAAAGACAAAAAAAGATAAAAAAAAAAATGGAAAAATGACGAAAAGAAAGTATATGCGCCGAAACAAACCACTATTTTTGTTTTTCTTCTTTTTCCAAATAGAGGAAAGAACGAAGGAAGGAAGGGAGAAAGGGAGGGAGGGAGGGAGGGAAGAGGGGGAGATGGAGGAATGACTTGCAATTGACAGAGAATGTAGGAACTGAAGTAAAATTCCTTACGAAAGATAATAGGAGAGAGAGAGAGAGAGAGAGAGAGAGAGAGAGAGAGAGAGAGAGAGAGAGAGAGAGAGAGAGAGAGAGAGAGAGAGAGAGGTGGGGGGGGTGGGGGGCTGCATCTAAGTACGCAGCTATAGTTGCAGGAAAGTATCTTTATATATTGAGGGGAGTGACAAGGAAAAGTATCAAATGAGGATCTAAAAAAATTTTAAAAAAATAAAATAAATAATAAAATAAACAAAGCGTATCTCTGCCCTTAGTGAAAGAAGCCTCGGACAAAATATCTGAAAAAATATATATATAACAAATTTACGGAATAAATGACTGAAAAAAAACAATGCATGCCTGGGATCCACACTCGAGGGAACGGTTCTAAAAAGTGTTGTTCTCTCGTGTTGGGAAAGTGATGTGAAATATCTGTTATATACGTTGTTGCATCATTGTAGAAAGTTATACAACAATAAAGTCTCGCCATTGCAGGGAAAGTGATCGAGGTGAGGTGGGAAAAAAATATATCATTATAATTATGTCATTATCTGATGGGAATTGTCGATAATGACAGTAATGTTTAGTGAAAGTGTTACGAGAAACCCCAATACTTTTGACTAGTACTGTAGACTCAGTTTTATCATTAATACAATTTAAAACACTAATTTACCTTTAAAGACTTGCATTGAGGAAGGGAAATGGCGGAGAGATCGTCAGCAAGGGTGTCAGTGGGAAGTGTCAGCAGGTTCGCAGGTGTCGGATTAGGAGGACGAGGGGGAGGTGACAGAGAAGATAGTGAATGTAATGGTGGTGGTGGTAGTGGTGGTGGTGGTGGTGGTGGTGTAGCGGAGGTAGTCTGCTACGTAAGGATTGGAACAACACCCTGACTTGGTTTTGTTAGTTTATTGCTGCAGCGTTGGTTGTACACACAGATAGCTTGTTGAGTTGACAGAGAGCCTGGAGATGGTGAGTGATGTTTGAGGTGAGGGGAGTCACGAGGCTTGACTCCCCGACGTGAGCTGTGTGTTAGCCTGTGGTAGACTCGTGGTTGACTGACTGAGTGAGTGAGTGAGTGTGTGTGTGTGTGTGTGTGTGTGTGTGGCTCGCCGACCTGGTGGTCAGGTGAGGTGAGGTCAAGTTAATCTCGACCTCAGCCGAGGTCTCGAGGGAGGTCATTATAGGCTCAAGCTATGGGTGTGTGCACCTGGTATGTAGGTGTGTGTATGTGTGTTGTATGTAATTGTTGCTGTTGCTGCTGCTATAGTGGTAGTGGTGGTAGTGGTGGTGGGAAGCGTTGAAGATAAGATGAAGTAAGATATATGATAATGTATAACTGTGTGTGTGTGTGTGTGTGTGTATGTGTGTGTGTGTGTGTGTGTGTGTGTGTGTGTGTGTGTGTGTGTGTGTGTGTGTGTGTGTGTGTGTGTGTACGGCCAATTAAGCTGTAGGAAGATTCGTCTTTGCAGTAATTATAGACAGCCAATAATCACTTCATTAAGGTCTCTGTTGATTATCAATCTGGTGAGAGAGAGAGAGAGAGAGAGAGAGAGAGAGAGAGAGAGAGAGAGAGAGAGAGAGAGAGAGAGAGAGAGAGAGAGAGAGAGATAGTTTAATTTTTTATTCTCTTATCAAAGCAAAAAAGTTATGACTAAATACTATCTCTCTCTCTCTCTCTCTCTCTCTCTCTCTCTCTCTCTCTCTCTCTCTCTCTCTCTCTCTCTCTCTCTCTCTCTCTCTCTCTCTCTTCTCTCTCTCTCTCTCTCTCTCTCTCTCTCTCTCTATATATATATATATATATATATATATATATATATATATTATATATATATATATATATATATATATATATATATATATATATATGTGTGTGTGTGTGTATATTTTTTTTCTCTCTGATTTATGTTTACTATACATTTC
Source organism: Metacarcinus magister (assembly GCA_029783475.1). Lineage (NCBI taxonomy): Eukaryota > Metazoa > Arthropoda > Malacostraca > Decapoda > Cancridae > Metacarcinus > Metacarcinus magister. The sequence goes on along the minus strand of JAPQNM010000019.1, from coordinate 12,969,691 downwards.
CTCCTCCTCCTCCTCCTCCTCCTCTCCTCCTCCTCTCCTCCTCCTCCTCCTCCTCCTCCTCCTCCTCCTCCTCCTCCTGCGACAGAAATAGCATAGTAATGAAGGGGAAATGCTGGGACGGAATCTAGTGAAGGTCCCTACGTCTCCAAATTTCCTTCCCAGTCAGTATCTTAAGGTTGATAGGACTGAAATGCCCCCTGTCACCCCAACCCCTCCTCCTCCTCGCCCCCATCACCTCATACCCGTTCATATTCAACGACGCCTTTCATCTCCTGTCACTTGTGTTGTACTTGATATTATTCACTTGCTTGATACCTTTGTTTCCATTGTTACATCTATACTTACATTCCAATTCCATTTTGACTCGAGCTAACCCTAATGTGTAATTCTTTTCTTCCCTTCCAGGCGTACGTTAGACGGTTTCCAAAATGCGACATGATCCCAGTGATGGCGGGAACAGAAGTCATCAAGGAGACCACTTCCAAGGACGGCGCCATCAATCAAGTCTCCCGCCGCTGCAAACTACATGTGGAGGCGCCTTATATACTGAAGAAGGTACGTGGGAGGTGGATTATTAGGTGGAAGGCTTGAGGGTTGGGTTGGGTGGGCGGAAGAGAGAAGAAACAAGGAGGCAAATTATTATTGAAGGTTGAGTGGATGGTGGTGGAAGGAGGAGGAAAGTTTGGGTGGGTGGGTGGATGAGGAGGGAGGAAAGGAAAGTTTGTTGTTGTCTTGTTTAGTTAGGCTGTGAGTGTTCTGATTTATCTGCTGAGTTAGTGGTTCTTTATACTCTCTCTCTCTCTCTCTCTCTCTCTCTCTCTCTCTCTCTCTCTCTCTCTCTCTCTCTCTCTCTCTCTCTCTCTCTCTCTCTCTCTCTCTCTCTCTCTCTCTCTCTCTCCATCTTTATAGGTTAAGCCATGGTCAAGCCAAGGTCTGTGGGCCGCCTTACAGCTTTACAGTTAATGCCCACGTCTCCAAGGAGGCAATCTGGGATCCATTCAAGTCAAGGTCAACTCGCTGGTAGTCCATTCCAACAATAAGTGTCAATGTGCACGGGCATTATCACTTCAAGTCGTGCACCGTTCACCTCTTATCTCACTTGCCTTGACTCACTCCTCCCTTCCACCCACTCACTTCCCTCTGTTCACTTCCTCCTCCTCCTTTCTCTCACTCTTCACTCGTCTCCCACCGCCTCCCACTACTCCTTTTACAAACTCTTTAGAAGGTCCTGCAGCCCACTTTAATTAAGCGAGATTAAAAATTGAAGTGGTAGGGCTCGGGTAAGACACATAAGCTTGTAGCCCTTGTTGGAAGTGTGTATCTGTTTCATTGTTGGAAGTACAACAGTTTGATTTATGTTTATTACGGGGGGGAATGATCTCTCTCTCTCTCTCTCTCTCTCTCTCTCTCTCTCTCTCTCTCTCTCTCTCTCTCTCTCTCTCTCTCTCGCCTTTTATTCTGCTATTATTTCATTATTTTCAACTTATCTTTAATGTAATTTCCTAGGCATGCTTTGTTTATATCTATTGTGTTGAGGAGAAATAAATAAAACAAGACTTCAATACCTCATATGAATTTTACATGAGTGGGTTTTAAAACACCGTCAGCGGCCTATTGTTGTTGGTATAATTGTAGTCTAATGTTCTCCCGTGTTTTACTGCCTTCGTCTTTGTCCTCTCTTCTTTCCTCATTGTAACCTCCTCCTCCTCCTCCTCCTCTTCCTCATCCTCTTCCTTTCAAATGTGGTGTAGTGGTTAGCTGGCTCGGCTTACAACAGAGACTTCTTGGGTTCGAATCCTAGGACGGGTGAAGATAAAAATAGGTGTGTGTGTGTGTGTGTGTGTGTGTATGTGTGTGTGTGTGTGTGTGTGTATGTGTGTGTGTGTGTGTGTGTTTGTGTTTTGTGTGTGTGTGTGTGTGACCCGCCCTCCCATCGTTGCAGATCATGGGGGTTGAGTACATTCACTTCGTCCAGACCAACATTCTAGACAAACGCAACAGGACACTCAAGATCGATGCCCACAACGAGAGCTTCTCCTCCCGGGTGGTCATCAACGAGTACTGCCGCTACTCGGTAAGGGAAAATTCATTACAAGAAGAGAGAGAAAGAAAATTGTATCTCCTCCACCGCCGTTGAATTGATAATTATGCTTGACTTCATAATACCATGATCTCGCAAATTCATTAATGACCCAACAATCACTAATTCAAAGTCTGGGATCATATTTATCGTGCCTTCTTTATTATTTTTTCTGTTGCTGTTCCTTAATACTGTTATTCATTATTTATAATAATTGGATATGATATTTTTCTCTAATAAAGGCTTAGGTTTTCTCCAAAGTATCTATGTTGTGTGGTGGGTAAAAAAAATGGAGGGATGATGGATGGAGAAAGAAAAAGAAAAAAGTAAAGTAACAATTACATACATGAATGAAGTTCTCTCCTTCATCTGTCAGGTTCATCCAGAAAACAGCGACTGGACGTGTTTTGAGCAGACCGCAACCCTTGACATCAAGTCTTTCTTCGGGTTTGAGAGCACAGTAGAGAAGATTGCCATGAAGCAATACTCCCAGAACATCTCTAAGGTTGGTGAAGCAATGAACATGTCCTTCATAGAAAGAATGTGTCCATAATGGTGATGAAGTAATGTTATAAACCTGTGTACTTATTTTTCCTTTGAAGTTAGAAGTACGTACGTACATGTACATGACATTGGATACAGAAGACGTAATTTCGTATTGTATTTTCTTTTATCCCATTAACATTATATTTTACACCATAACAGAAGTGCTTTGGTATACTAACTGACTGTGTCAAATACTCACAGGGTAAAGAAATTATCGAGCACTTCGTAATGGAACTAGATAAGGAGGGAATAACATTCATCCCAAGGTGGGAAGAGCCAATCCCAGAGCAAACCTTGGACAAAGAAAGCAACAAGGTGGAGAGTGAAGCTGAGAGCAGCTCCGAGGAGACTGAAAAACGTGACCGCACCAGCAGCACACCTTCCACGGGCTCCCGGGAACTCCAGCTTGGAGCTTCTGCCACCAATATTCTCAGCATAGACTCAGTCAACCTGAATGACGGTGAGTGTGATGAGTCGCCACTGCCAATGCTGCTTGACGCAGGTATTGTGATGTCTCGTCTGAAATTTGAGTTTGTTGTTCATGCTGTCTTGTGCTAACATCAATTGTTCCTTTGAGAAGGTATCTTAAAGTTTTAAAAGACATGATGAAGTGTTGATATCTTGTTTTTGTGATGTTTAAGCATCTCCTTTGAATCAAAATTTGCAAGAAAAATTTAACCAAAGACCTTAATATTACATACACTTTTATTAAATTATGCACTGCATATTTAAAAAAGTAAAGCTATTTTGCAATTTTTTTATAATGCAATTAAACCTTATAATATCTACAACATTTTGCTCTGAACCAGACCAAATTTTTTTTATTAACAAGGTAGAACAATCTCAAAGATATTAAATTAACTAATAAGAACAAAACAGTAGTTTATATTGTTGAATGCAAAATCTATTATTTTTTTCGTTTCATTTTTGGTGTTATGCATTAATTATAGATTAATCTGAAAACATTCAAACAGGTTTTCAATCATATTTCTGGAATAGAAAGGTACAAACTTTATTTTGGAAAACTACATTTGTGAATATTGTATGTAAATTAGAGAGAAAAATATGGAAGGGCCTGTTAGATATTTTATTCACAGCACCTCAGTTTTAATGCCATTTTCAGAGGGAAAGCTTCTCTGAAATAGGTTGTATATATAAAATGTAAATAATATAAATCTTGAGCATCATACTCCTGCTCACCTCCATCAATGCAGAATACACTCCATCAGGAGCTGTGTTAGTTGCTGAAAAATTATAAGATCCTTATGTTTTTTTGGCTAAATTCCAGGTGGTGCTATGTTGGCCAACAACAATGAGTACAATAAGAGATGTCACGATAGCCGGGTGGCCGAGGAGGTGGATAATGGCCGCGTTGACAGGGGTATTTTAAAAATGAATATTGTCATTTAGCAAAGGCTTGTGACACAGTAAAATGGCAAATTATAGTAATCACTTTGTGGTACAGATTTCGCTTGACCCTTATAGGCATTGGTCATTTTAATGAATCTATACTTTAAGCTAGAATATCTACAGACCCGATGGTAGTAAGCACCATGGGCTGGATATTGGTGCAGTTTAAAGTATAGAGGTGCTGTGTGCCCAGCACCTACCCAGTAATGAGCACTGAGGTAACAGCTTCAGTAGTATTGCCTTCACTTTACCCCAACTTAGTGCTGCAAATGCTTCCCTCAACCATTTTATTAGTATTGTAATATCATCCTTATTACTCATTCATAGAATTTTGCAATAACTAATTACAAATTTTGATATGTGGGTCATTGATCTTATAAACACCTGTTATAAGTTGTATGTTACGCTGACACCCTGCTCATCACTACCTATTAATGGCTTATTGGGATCCACCACTTGATCTGCAGATTCTCATTATGATTATCTCAGTACTTGATGAGGCAATCTTTAGGCTGATGGAGGTTTGACTGTTTGGACGTGCTGTGTATGGATATTAATTGTTTTTTATACTATTTTGTTTGATATGTGTTGTTAAGCAAGGATGACTTGATTCCAAAGGAAAGTTACACGCAGGCCCATGTCATGTTGTGGTTTGTCAAATGTCAGTCAAGCTTGAATATTTGTTGAGGAGTAATTTTAATTAGTAGTATTTAGGAAGGTAAATTTAAACAAAAGCAAACAAAGGTTATATAGAAATGTTATATATAATTCATAGTCTTAAAATATCTTGATAAGTTCAAACCAACACATGCATTTGTTTTGTCCAACAATTCATTGATTCCTTACTAACAAATATATGCTAAGCTTATTAACTTTTATTTAAGCTTTTCTTCTGTTTCTCTCAGATTACCTTACTTACTCAACACTACACTCACAAACATGCAGCTCTTATCCCACACTCACATTATTTCTGCTGCTGTTCAAAGACATACTAATTCCTACTCTATTCTCAAAATTCTTTAGTGCAGAAGTTTTTCTGTGAATTGATTTTTTTGTGGAAAATTTGTCAATATTGAAGAACAACAAAACTTCATAATCCATTCTATTAGTGGCTGCCTTCCTTTGTTTTTTTAACTTAATTCATACTCTTATAAACATGTGAACCATTTATCCTTCAATGTTAGTAGATTACACTCAGAATCACAGGTCACAGGCTCTGAAGCTTTATGCTTAGGGATAATCTAAGCTTTGGGAACACTATATTAACATGGATACAATATCTGCATTGCAAAAATTTGTACATCCAAAACATCATATAAACGAGGAAACATACAAGGAGGATATGTACCTGAAAAATTGTTATACTGAATAGTGAGTGTATTGGTGGTGTGCAGAATGAAGTGCATGGTTTTTAATGGTATTTCTACACCTAAATTCATACAGAAAACAACAAGCTGGATGCTGACTACATTAAGAGATGTTTAGGAGACTTAACACCTTTGCAAGAATCTAGGTTAATACAGCTAAAGAAGTGGGTTGCTGAACTTCAGAAAGGAAAGGTAAGACAAACAAGTTGGTGAATAATACTGTACTTTCAAATCAACACATATCAAGTATCATAATTTACCCATCAATATTTATCCCATCAATAGAATGAAAAAGATAACTATATCCACAATGAAAACAGACTTTGAAGAATTAGCTCAATCCTCCACTGCTGCCATCCTCCTGCAGGTCCCAAGTGACATGTGTTTGCTAAGGTTCCTTCGAGCAAGGGACTTCAACATCGAGAAGGGACGAGAAATGTTGAGTCACTCCCTTATCTGGCGTAAGAAGAACCAGGTGGACAAGATGATGAGCGAGTACCAGGTGCCACATGTGGTGCAGGAGTACTTCCCTGGCCAGTGGCATCACCACGACAAGGGTAAGTACCAACTCATAGCTACGGATGGATGACAACCTGTATATAAGGTTGAGGACTAGTCACTGTAAGTTGCTAATTGCCAGTCCTCAATGTATAGATTAATGTTAATGATAGTTAAGATAAGGACAAAGGCCAGTTTTTCCTGCTTGTCATAAAAGGCAACTGAAAGGGATGAAATGAAGGGGCTGGGGAGCCCTCTTCTGTAATATATTTAACTGCTATGTGTCAGGGCCGAGGTGACTAACAATTAATATTATCTTTTTATAGAGTTGTGGGGAAGAAAAATCATGGAGTATGATACCCCGAATATATTTACACACACACAAATAGCAAACAATAGGCTAGAAGCCAAAATAAATCACCAACGACGAACTGCTCGTAAACAATTACCAGAGCAGGGGTATGACACCCAAATAACTCCCTGTACAGCTGTTTTGAGGGTGAGATGCGTGACAGCAAAACTCGGCAACGTAGATTGCTCCTCAGACAGCAGGAAGGGTCGAATGGTGTAGGTACAGTTGAAGGGCACACTGGAAGGGAGCCCAAGTCTCCAGAAATGCCTTCGGAATGTTGAGAACCAGCAGCAGGTGGTGAGGTGTTGTCAGGTGAGAGGGCTGAAGCGTTCTGTCCTTCTCCAAGCCGGTGGCGTGGAGCTTGGCTCGGTTAGACTACCCCCCTACCCCTGGACAAGGGGGTGGGGTAGTGGCTGGGAAGCCGGTGAACAAGCGCGGGCAGACGAGAGTGGTAGTTCAACCACTAATTAGGGGAAGACGAGGCAGGTGCAGTTCCTCACACTATGAGACTAGCATAGAGAGGGAAGGGAGGTTAAATTCATCCCATACCTTATGCAGATGCATTGTCTCAGCTGCCTCTCTGTAAGGGGGATAGCAGCTAGGTATATAGATAGATAATAATAATAATAAATATTATTATTATTATTATTATTATTATTAACATATTATTATTATACATAATTTTATATACTTTATAAGAGACCAGAAATAGTCTACGTCACATCCCGATGGGTTATGAGTGAAGGTGTATAAGATGTAATAAATATGATTGCTATTATTGTCTCAAATAGAAGTAATAGTAATAACAATGATAGTATTATTAGTAGCATGTAGCATGGTAGTAGCAGTAAGAAGTAATCCTTGTTGTGCTCCCTACAGAGTGTCGGCCGCTGTATTTGCTGCGTCTTGGCCAGATGGATGTGAAGGGCCTGGTGAAGAGTGTTGGGGAAGAGGGACTCCTTAAGCATGTAAGTACAATCATAGTCAAAATGATCTGCAACTCTAGAGAAGTGTAATTGAGTGTATTCAATTACAATAGGTTTTTTAGATTATTAAGATTCTTTTGTTAATATGCGTAGTTGATAGAAGTTATTCTTGATATTTAATGCACATCTCTCGGGGCTCCTCTCGCAGCATTTCACTTTGTGTGTTTTATACGTTCAACATCGTTGATCCATAACTGAATTTAGCTTTCCCAGAAAATGTAATTGCTACATTCAGTATGTACTAGCATTTTAACAAATAATATTGATACCATAAATCTTCTCCATGTATCTAGACCCTGCATATCTGTGAGGAAGGCTTGCGATTGACGGAGGAGGCGACCATGACCTACGGCCGCCCCATCACTACTTGGACGCTGCTGGTGGACTTGGAGGGACTTAACATGCGTCACCTGTGGAGGCCAGGGATCCGCACACTGCTCAAAATCATTGAGGTGAGAAGGACTTAACACCTTACCTTTACCTTACTTTGTGGCACTTATATCAGCTCTATCCTATGCTTATCAACCAGTTTGATTAATGTATCATCTACATCATAGTTATCATAATTATTACCATTGAAGTAATCAGAAAAGTATAACATTCTGCAATTACATTTTTCATTTTCAACTGTTTTTATCATTTCCTTCTTTTCTCCCGACAGATTGTGGAAGCCAACTACCCTGAGACCATGAGCTGCGTCCTCATCATCCGAGCACCACGAGTGTTTCCCATTCTGTGGACCCTCGTCTCCACCTTCATTGATGACAACACAAGGTGGGCACACTACACACAGAGTAATAATAATAATAAAATGCAAGGCAACAATTTTTTGGAGGGACACTTGATGAAGCATAAGTTGTAGCTATAGTTAGGTGATTTGAAAGAATTGAAATATTGAAATTTAAATACTTTTTGCAGATCCAAATTTTTATTCTATGGTGGAAATGATTACCAAGGACCTGGTGGCCTAGTAGACTACATGCCCAAGGAGAACATTCCTTCCATCCTCGGAGGGGAGTGTACGGTAAGGATCAGCTCAGGTCTGCATTCCCAGTGGTCATGGTATCACATTCCTTATTATTTACCACTTCTCCATTCACATTATGGTAGATAGGTTAAGAAAGTCATGGTGGAATTCACATAAAGTAGTGTTTGGGAAGAAAGCAATTGCTATACTAGGATATATGAAAAGAAAATTGTAGCTGTAATATTGCTGTACTCATTTAAGTCATAATCAGTAAACAATTATTTAGATACATGAAGTTCAATCATTTTGAAATTTCCAAATGACATCACATACTTATCTCATTCAGTATTTGTGTGTATTTTTTCACAGCTCTATATGAGTGTTTACAGTAGAACAGCCTATAGTGTTACCTGCCTAAGGATCTCTTGACTTAAGCAGGAATGTATTGTTATAGTGAATAGCATCTATTGTTTCTCTTCTCCTGGATTCATCATGTCTTGTCTTTCCTTCTCTGTTTTGGTTGGTTGGCGTTTTTGGCCCAGCTGGACATTCAGTTTGTCCCGGGTCCCGTCCCTGAGGCCTTGTACACTGTCACACTCCCGCACGAGCTGGAGTGTAGCGTAAGAGAATTGTCTAAATTTTGGATTCTGATGATAAGTGTTGACCTCTAGATCCAGTCTTGAAAACACCTTTGGCCATAACTAAGGATTCCATGTTTAACATTGCTTTTTTGGGGTCCAGTTTATTTTTATGGTTTATGGGAAAAAGTATCCCTGTAGTTTCATTTGAATTATTATGAATATTTTGGAGGTAGTTTTTTTTGTCATGATATATTAAGAAGGTACAACAGGTTGCCAAATTAGCAATGTAAACAGAAGGCTTGCTCTGATTTACAAAATCACTGTCAAAATTTTGTTAACCTATGAGGCATTTAAGCTCGTACGTTTGTTCTGCATACAACTATTCATGGTGGGCTCAAGATGTCTAGGCTTCAACTGTTTTGTGCATAGTTGAGATATAACACAAAGCAATTCATTGGCAAGATCCAAAATGAGGCATATTTGATATTGTAAATGAAGAGGAAAATAATGAAAAATTATGATTATTTTCCTTACATTAATTTCAATCATTGGTGTTGGTAATGTTGTGTCAAATTGCCTCAGAAAAGGACCATCTTGCACTTTGGCTGTTTGTCATGTTATCAACACACATTGAACTGTGTTTGTGCTACTCATTCATAGTTCAGCTTGTTGCCTCACACATAACCTCATTAATTAGACAAACTCGTGTGTATTGTGTGACATTAATTATAGTTCCAGACTAACAATTTCACAGGTGATACCTAGGCCTCAATACAGCTTTGCCCATCAGATTTGTGTCACATATATGTGTTAATATATATTATTTACATTGATTTGATATTAAGGTTGCATGTCTTAAGTAGTGTACACAAGGAATTTATTGTTTTTCAATTCACATTTCGTCACTTTGATCACTCACTATAACTTCGATGTGTGAATATGTTAGGTAAGTTGCTAAAAAAAATTCGAATGTCTAGATTTTTGTTTCCTGAATTTTAGATTTTTTAAAAAAATTTCAAAGCATTTAATGTATAGTATGTTTCTAACCATTGATTTTTTTATTGGACTTTTTCCATAAATTCCCTGAAACACAACTTCACTTCAGGACATCTGTTGTGTTATTTGGAAATGTATTTAACCATAAATTGCTTTAATGATGTTATGACCAAATCATTGAATATTTTACTACCATGCATTGTAGGATTATAGACTGTATCCTGTACTACTTATGTGAGTGGAATGTATATTGAAGGCCTCTGATTATATAGGATTCATTCATCATTATGCTTTCACCTTACCCCTTTACCTTTGAGTATTTACATAAACCAAAACCTCAGACTGTGAACTGTCTTTCTTATTTACTGCTACATCACTGCATCAAACTTTATTGTGTTTGAATTGTTCTGACTGCACATTACCTACTGATGTCATACTGTCTTCCACGTCTTAGATCCCATTTATAAGTCCTATGAAGTCTTGCCAGAAGCTGAGTCTGTGTTTTGTGTTACACAGACTGCGGTGCACGAGGCTGGCCTGGTGCCTAAGAGCATGTATTTGCCAGGAGAAGAGATGGATGCTGCCCGTCAACACCTGCCCATGTCTGACCAGTCCATCTACCGTTCTGTCTCCCTGGGAAGGGGTCAGGTTGGTGTTAATTTAAAATTCTTACAAGAACAGTGCTTAGTGTTAACTTTGTACCTTTATTGTATGTTCTCTCTTATCGAATCTACAGTAAGCAGATAAATTGGTCTCGTTTCCACTTATTATTGTATTTACTTTCTATTGTTCATTCACATCTATGTATTTCTCTGATAAAACTTCATGTAATCTTTTGGATTTGTAATTCTGAATTGAAATATTGTATTTCATTTATCTATCTATCTGTAGACCTGACTGATATCCACAATACAGAGGCCTTTCCAGGCCACCAATAAATTAACCCAGAATACATATTTTATCAGGTTTAACAAACCTTTGATCACAGGTCCATGAGATGGTGCTGCTCATAGAGGAGGCAGGGTCAGTCATCTGCTGGGACTTTGATGTCATGAAGAATGATGTTTCCTTCTCAGTCCTGAGAACTAAAGTGCCCATCACTCATCGCCCTGAACCTCAATCTCCCACTGGTGAGTCTCTCTCTGCTACTCAAGAACCTACCTGCTGGTACTTGGGGGACACATCAAATACATAATGATGATGAAAGAATAGGATTCATCATAATTTCCCAGGTGTTATAATCAATGCTAATGTAACTAGAATTACTTTGTGAAAACCTTATACATTACTTATGTTTTTCAGGAGCCATGGGTGTAATTGATGCTGTGATGGGTAGTGATGATCAACATCGGTCTGTCATAGAGAAAGGCTGGCGGGAAGGTCATGAATACTTCCGTGTTGAGCCACAGCTGATCTGCCATGATGGAGAAAGCATCCAGGTTGGTGTACATCAAGGGAAGAGTTGGGGGAAGATTACATGCGGAATGGGTTTTGAGTCCTATATCAGTTTATTTACGTTACCTTCCTGATGGCCTCAGCAAGGGGAACAATCTCAGATAACACCTTGATTCATGTTGTCTGGGTCAAATCTCAGCTTTATGAAAACACCAAGAATGAGTGAATAAAGCAGTTTAGAGTTTGGGACATTTGCTACGAAAGAACAGTAAAACAGCACCCCACAATACACTTTCAGTAATGATGAAAGGTTGCATTTGTGCGCTATTTTATTATTTTGTGATGCAATTTATGAGGAAAATGGCATAATTTATGTGAAAACGATCAATGTAAAATGTCAACTGCCACGATGTATCATGGCAGAAACCTTAAATAGTTATGCAGTGCATAAATGTTATCTGAACAGGAATAATATAACACATAGATGCACAGAAGAAGCTAACGAGTGCAAGGCCATAAATTTAGAGGCCAACATCACGGTTCCTTTCACAAAAAAGTTCAAACGTTCACATTTATACGGGTAAGTACCTTCACCTCACAGTGAGTGAGATCATAGCTTCGTTTCCAGCCAAGCTAGAGATCTTTTACTAGAGTCTTTGTGGGTTATTTGTCACAAACTGTTGTGTGCTTGTAGAAAACTATGATTTTGATTATGAGAAGTAGACTCTTCTAAAATCTCTCTGTTTCTGTGCTATTTTGCATTATATTCAAGGGCTTTGTAGATATTTTTGCAGCCCACTCTTGATTGTCTTTTACATTTTACTGCTCAATTACCATTCCAGGGTTTTCTTATTACTTGTAGAATTGTCTGTATGTGAATCAGACCCTCCAGCTTCTCAGCATTTTCATGTGAGCCTTTTCCTGATGAGTTGGTGATGGTAGTGTCAGTCACAGAACAAGACTGTGGCAAGTCAGTAATGCAAGAATGAATCACGTTGATTGGAAAACTGACAATGTGCACTTTGGCGTTAGTTTGATCATCACTTTCCAAAAATCATCAGATTTCAGTCTTGATTTCACAATTATGAAAGAGTAGCATAATGGAATAGTGGATTGCTTTTCATAATAGATTATCCTGGAGTTCATATTATTGAAACATTAAGACAAACTATTCATCAATAGTCTGACTTTACAGCAGCATCTAATTATTCAACACTCATATTTTTTAACTATGATAAGAAAGAAAAACGCCAGTGACTTGAACATTACTCTTATCTTGATCTTACATCCAGCATTAAAACACAATAGATTCAAGTTTAACTTGCCTCAGACACATTTGTCCCAGTTGTCTACATTGCACAGAAGATACACAACACTTAATTATCCACTATACACTAAAACTAAAACATATTTTCAAAATAGTTTTAGGTTTTGGCTTGTGGCCCATTGTTGGCTTCTTAGGGACTGCAGGTTTCCCACAAGGCGGTCCTTGTCATAGTTATACAAGTAATATCTGACGGGAAGCATGGCTCCATGTTGAGTATTTATGTAGCCAATATGGAAAGAAAAAGAATATAGCAACCAAAGTGCACTAGCCATACCCCTGCAGTCATCTCTAACAATATTAGTCACTCCCTCTGGCTACCACTCTCAACTTAATAATTATTCTTGTCATTTCTATCTAGACCGACACCATCAGTCCTATGACAAACACTTAGTCTCCACATCTGCATCTACTTGTCCAAAAAGTTGTCATTTCCTCTCCACTGCTAAAGGTGTGGAGTATCTTGCAGGAATCTGTTAATCAAGATTCATGTTCATTCACTCTTTAAGAATAGTGCATGAAGATTTGATCAAAATTGTTATTCTGTTTATAATGGTTCATCGTAGTGTAAGCCGTAAGGGCGTAATTTGAAATACTAACTTCCTTGTGAGCCACACACTTACTAGAGATGTGGACAATGTGAAACATATGACTGAGCATGCTTGTGAGACAGGACCTAAGGAGGACTTTTCCTCTTATATACAACTGATGTACAGTGGACCCTCAATTTTATTTCACCACACAATGAAAGAACTTACTACCTTCAAGTGAATGAATGAGTTCAGTTTACTACAATATATGGATTTTGTGCCTATTTGCTACAGGCCACTCATGCAGTAATATTGATATCAGTTGGAACAATAATCACACATTAGGTATGTCGTCATGTTTTTCACCCACAACCATAAATTTAACACCCTTTCAATTGTTATTTTTCTTTTTTCAACATTTTAACACAACACATAATTTCTGTGTTCCATTTTTTCTATTCACAGTTATGATGTCTTTCCAAGTAGTGTTTCTAACACAGTAAAACCTGTTATTTGTTTCTTTGTGGAGTTTGATCTTTGAGAATTTCCTTATAAATGTAGAATTTTGACTAGACGTCAAATTGTATATAAATATCTTTTTTCCTCATTCTGAGTTGAGGGTCTGTTGTACCTAATGCTGCTTACCTTCTAGCTTAAAGACTAATGATGTAAGTGTCTTGCTTGGCTACTTATAGTTCGATTTTTCCCCATATCCTGTCTCTCTTCATGGTGTCTCCCTTGTTTTGCAATTTCCCTTACCTCCTTCAAGTATCATGAGAGAGATGGCCACGAACCCAGCCGTATGGACCCGCATCCTGTCTATCATGAAGGAGAGAGCATCCAGGTTAGATTTTAAAAACACATCTTTACCAGGAATTTTATTTATTTATTATGAAATTTGTTTGATGTGGATTTCATTGTTAGTAATTTAATTTTTTTCATCAATATTATTGAGCAAAAAAGAATTGTTAAGGCAAGCAAAAGTATGATAATTATCTTAAAAATTATCAAGGTAGGATAAAACAAACCAGGTTTCTATCAAGCATATAATTTTTTTAAAGAAAATAAATTTGGATTTTCTTCTATAAATTTATAAACTAACTTAGTATGGAAATTTCATGTGAGTCCAAGTGTCATGCCTGTGAAGGTGAAGGTGAGCGAGGACTTGCATCTCTCTGATACATAGGAAAGTTTGCATTGAGGCATGATGCATATCATGCACTTGTTTTAGTCTGATATATTTTGTGCTAGTGGCAGTGCTTGGACGTGTGTCTAGTTTTGTGGTATGCTTCCTATCCTATTATTTTCTATATCTTCATCTGTTGTTTCCATATTCTGCACTAACATTTTATTTTTCTCCTGGAAGAAAGTTTACAGCATTCTGTACACTGCTTTCTTGATTTTGTGAAATGTATAGTATTTCCTTTACATAATGTAGACATAGTTTTTGTTCACCTCATTATGCCTCATATTTTAAAGTATCTCATTTCCATTTCTTATATTCTCTTTTGGAACTATAGAAAATGTTCTCGTAAGTTTATCAACAAAAAAAGTGTCGTATGACTATGTATATTATGACAAAAGTTGATTTGTTTTGAAGTCTTTATTAATAGCAACAATAATGATCTCCAACAAAAAAATTGAAATCAGATGTAACCGTGATTCCTTTTAACAAAATAATAAAATACAGTTATGTAGGATAAGAACAAGGTATTCACACACGTAATAAGCTGAATTGGGCGACCCAGCATATAATGGTAATTTCAAGATGAATAATTTTTATTACCAAACACTACTCTGAAATAATGGAATGTTGAAAATAATGCTATAGTAAGGAAAGTGCTGAGACATCTTGAATCATGAAAATTAATTCGAACCACTGAAAACTTTATTGCATTTTATTCCATTTAATGTCTGAACTCCCATCCTTGTGTAACGCAGGAACTTAAGTTACTGACAAGGATGAAGATAATGATGTGTAAGTTGTTGGTGACTAAGTATGAGTTAATATAGATGATGCCGCCAAAGGCTATATATTGAAATATGTAAAGAATGGTCTACTTACAAAAGTACATTCAGATATAGTTGATCCAAAACTTTCCCTAAACATAATAGAGACGAAATTAAAGCAAATTTTTTTATCTGTTTGTTTAAGAATGTTCAGGATCAGTATATTGAATAGAAGTAAGTCAATATAGTGGTTGCAAAGATCCTCCCACAAACTGCAAAAAAGAACTTGCTTGAATGATACAAAAAAGTACAGTTTTCCCCAAAAGAAGTATAGATACATGGAATGGACTGAAAGTAGAGGTGATAATGGCAAAGAATGTACATCAACTGAAAGAAAAACTAGACAAGGAGATAGGACCACACGAATGTAGCTCAGGCCCTGTATACTACACAAACACACTCGCACAGACACATACAGACACACTTTCCTTTAAGTTCATCCCTTATCAACAGTTAAGATTAATTCTTTCTTTTATTCTCTTCCATTAGGGTTCCCACGTGACCTCCCACATGGGCACCTACATCCTCCAGTGGCGCTACTATGAGTCCACGCAGCACACCTCTCCACTGGACATCATCGACTCCATCACGGCTCCTAAGGCCAAGATTATGTATTACTACGAGACACTCAAGTCAGCCGATTACAGGTGAGAATGGAAAGAGAAGGTAGCAATATGAATCCCTTGAGTTGTATGTGGCTAATGTAGTATTACCTTGTAACCATTACACTCACTAACACATTGTCACTTACTAAAAAGACTGATTGCATTCTTATCGAGACTAAATAGAGAGAGGACGTTATATCAGACTAATCTGGTGAACAAACCTTAACTTTGATATTTTCATGACCTACAGTAATTTATTCAGTACTCTATTTACATTCCTAACCACCTTGGAGATACGCCCACCATTCTTGACCTTTTTCTTAATTCTGAACCTTTAGCTTATTCTATTAAACTATTCTTTTCATTAGGCTCCTGCAATCATAATCCTACTTCAGTGTCCCGTACTATCACTGAATAGGCACACATAGGCTCCACTGAAACAGGAACTTCTGGTGTTATGCCTCTGTTCAGTGGGTAGTATGCTAGAATGAATATAATGGATTCTAAAAACTTCATTTGGAACGGCATTTGTTCATTCTAGTATGTGTATTTAGGGAATTCCTATATAAATGGTTGCTCAGCTACACTCAGATTGAGGATACATGACACTATACAGGGAAGGAGTGTGGGAGGTTGGTGGTCCAGCATCACTACTTCCTGCCACAGATTTAGAGGACACCACAGCAGACAGCAAACAGCACAGCAGATGACACAATAACAGAGCATATAATGATGTTAAGTAAAGTTCAATCCCTAATTAAATAATTATTAAAAAAGTGATGTCTGAAAGTATAATTGAATTGAGATCAGCTGTGCAGTAGTTTCACTGTGGTAAGTTGTACTGGGAGGCAGGACATGTGGTAGGTATATGAAACTTACGTCCATCTTCCTATAACTTTTCTATTTTGATGCCTATTTTTGGGGACACTAAGGGAATAACTGTGGCCGAAGTCTTATTTTTTTGTTTTTACACTTTATTCTTGTACACTCACTCACCCTTCCAGTCTCCAGGTCTGGAAGGCTAACAATTCTGCTTTTCTGTGAATGGGTCTAGTTTTCTTGTGTGACCCACAGTTTAAAGAGGCCAGAAATAGTCTATACTACGCCAAAAAATGTGGTAAAGTGAGTTATGAAAAGAATACAAATAGCGAGGAC
Source organism: Metacarcinus magister (assembly GCA_029783475.1). NCBI lineage: Eukaryota > Metazoa > Arthropoda > Malacostraca > Decapoda > Cancridae > Metacarcinus > Metacarcinus magister. The sequence continues at coordinate 12,952,889 of JAPQNM010000019.1, read as the reverse complement.
TGTCTGATAGGTCATGGATAACATTCTTAACATGATCCTTTTATTTCAGGGGTTCAATGACCAGCCTACAGTCATGCCAGAGTGGCTTCTCCTCTCTGTCCTCCAACACAAACAAATCTGCAAATTCCTCGTGTCCGTCTCGCTGACCATAAGTTCTCCTGGCAAACTCTTGCCAAAACATTTAATCTCCACAAACACTTAGAAATCCTTGAATTGTTGCTAGATGAGTATATTCCACGGAAATACTGGGATTATGCAGGCCACTCTTACTCAGTGCCCGGGTGGATCAAGAAGTTTAGTTGTTAAGTGGCAAGGGTGCCCAGTGCCTGTGGTGTGTGTGCTGCACCTGTTGACTGGTGGGAAAGATGTCCCCAATGTTAGTATGTCAAAGTATTTAATTAATGCCTATCTCATGTGACTTTATTGCGAAACCAGATTTCTTATCTTGAAAGTCTTCTTGGTACCACTTTTATGAAGTTTAGATATCTATCTTCAAAACTAAATTATGGCAATACATGACATACTATACTTTGGTATAATGATTTTCTTGGTCACTGTACTGCTATATTAACAAATATTAGAGTGACTTGCTTTTCCCAAAAAGCAGCATTATATTGGGTGTGGAGGTTTCTGTCATTTGCATTTGACACTGAACTATTGGTTTTATGCTAATTCTTAAGCATTTCCAAATACTTTATAGTGACTCGACAGAATTTCTAAAATATATGAGTCATTATTATATTTAGATAAAAAGAGATATAAAGAGGCACTTGAAGGAAAAGATTATATACATCTTTACCTATAAAGGCAACATATTATATACAAATATACATATATATTTATATATATATATATATATATATATATATATATATATATATATATATATATATATATATATATATATATATATATGTATATTATATATGTTTATATATTTTTAAGAAATGTTAATGTTTGTACTTGAAAATGTTCAAGTACTCATCTGTCACTAGGGAGAAGTACCGGTGGTTGGCTCTTGGCAAGAGAGTGGTGATGGAGCTATGGTGCTTTGTACTGTGAATACATATCTCTTATGCAGCAGCTGCTATGTGCATATTTCCTGGATCAGGAATTGTACACATTATGTTCTCATTCAAAATACGATGATATATATCCTTCATATAATTTTAGAAATATAAAGAATTATTTATGATACTACATATTTAGAAAGATTCCCTCCGTACACCTCTCAGCATACCTCTACTGAGCTTTTTGTACATTTAATGGTACAAGCATAATTTAAAGACTATATTGTTTCAATAATGGCTGAAGACTAGCCTGCTGTGGTCTTATAGCCTTGGCATTTTGTTCTCTGAGAGCTGAAACTTCTGGCAATGATATTTGCTCAATATGATGGTACAATAAAATTGGAACAAATAACAATAGTAAGGGACGAGGTAGATAAGACAGTAGGTGACAATATACATAAATTTGCATCATATTTTGGAAGGTGAAATGGGTGATTACTACCTTCAAACTTACCTCTACACCAATGCAACAAGTTATTGTCACCAGAAAATATCAAACTAAGGTGATTTGTATCCATTTTTGCCTAAATTGTGTTGAATATGTTGAGGAGTTCACAATCAGAATGAAGGGGACATCCAGTAATTGTTGGAGAACCTGTTTTGTGAGCCGTGGTATTCTCCATTTAGCCGAGGTGTTGCTGGAGGAACCTCTGAAAGTCTTCCATGCAGAGCGTGTGACTCACGGCACCAACGTACTGCTCCATGCACCCAGATTTGTACAGGCATCAAATGTTATGCATCAATAAATCAGAGACACTGAATATATATTTTGAAACTGTTGGTGATAGTTTAGAGCATCATGTAGGAATCAGAGGTCATCCCATTTGTGCATCTTAGGTAAGTTATCATTGTGTGAGTGAAGGTGTAACTGTATGCACATGTATGTACATTAGACATTGGGGATTTTGCAGTCTAAAATAAATATTTTTCATAATACTGTAGGACTTACATTATATATTGATATCAAATTTAGGTAAAGAAATGTCTATTTATATTTTTGATGGACTGCTAATTTTGCTGACAAACATTATAAAAACACTTTAAATGTATATATTTTTTTTACCAACTTTACTGAAGTTGTATAATTATTGATGGAAACTCATACATAAACTCATGTGTTCAGTAGCTTAACTAAATTTGTATTTGAGTAAACTATTGATTAAACTATATTTATAGCGTACATAATCATACAATTTTTTACCGTGGCCTTCATGCGTTAACAATGAAATATGAAAGACCACTGTGTTTTGCCTCCTCTTTGATAAGTAATCCAGCCACATTCCTCCATGGTACAGTGGAGTACAGTACACTCCTGCCAATCATTATCCCCAGCCAGCCGTCGTGCCATATTTGCTATTTTTGTATATGTAAAGAGTTGGTAATTACTAGTTAATTTTCAGTTGTATATTATGAGATGAGTTCAGTAAATCACGATATTTTATTATAGTACACAATTGCGTTATTGAAATAATTTCTACAGAGAATTTGCACATCATTACAATCTATTATAGTTGCATATTCCCATGTCTAATGTACAAATTTGGGCATAATTTAACTAGCACTGTTAAAATCCAGTGTAGAGCACTGAAGTCCATTTTGTATTGTAATGATATTCCTGTGCTGTATTGTAGAGGTAGTGAATGATACACCTGTTATAAGATGTTACTTTGTAAGCAGAAACATAGCCTCAACTCCTTTAAGCTGAACACAATATGAAAATATTAAATACACTTCCAGTTTATACAAGGAATGTGTCTATATACATACATGAACATCCTTGTGTTTGGCTGAGGATAGATATTTTGTGTGTAAATGTCTACCTATTACTTGGTGATAGTTAACATGGAGTCTAGTCCAACCATTATACTATATAAGAGTCAGTCTGCAATATATGCATATTGTGGATGTAATGTAGGTAATTTACCACATAACGGAATATTTGAACAAGTAGTCAACTAAAAATTTAATGCTGCTCTTATATGTCTTGAGATCGTATCATTCTTTAAAAAGAAAGAAAAAGAAGACACATGAGTGATCCTTTCACGTAACTCCATAGTGATCTATGAATATGTTTTGCTTAATACTACTCAAGTACTTTTAGTAACTTAAAGAAAACACAGGGTCATATCTGGGTTTTCTTCAAGGAAACTCCCATTTGCTAATATCATGACCTGGCTTTTATTTTTTCTTCACCCAGCTTGGTCATGCTATGGTTGAGTAAGTATTATATACTTCTGATAGTCACATACCTTCTCAAATACCATATTTTTACAAAATATCAAAAAATGTTGTGTTGATGGACAATATTTTTATTTTAAATATTTTATTAACGTTCTTATTTTCGATGTTATTAATTCTCAGCATCAAAATTATTGTTTTCAAAAGACTCACCTGAGCTGACCCATGTAGTGAGTTTGATGAGGCATTGCCCAAATGTTCTTACTTTTAGAAGTATAAAATGAGATGAAAATGCTACATTAGACATTGTCTTATGTTGATTGGCATTTTGTTTTTAGCTAACTTGTATCATGATTTATTATTGTTTTGAGAGGCAAGTTTCATGTTTGCATGGGTCAGCCTCTGTCACCTGATAGCAACTTGACAAGCTGCAACTTGTTTGTCAATTCCTTTACTTTTTAGGTCCTAATGCAGGACTTAATTGCATGCCTTCATTGGTTTATCCACTGGCATTTAACCTTCCACTTCAGAGTATTTAACATTCTTCCTTTCTCTCCACACAGCAAACATTCAACCCATTCTCATGACTTCACGAAACCTCTCGGTCCCATTCAAGTGTCGATATAACAAGACTCATATTTATTTTTTTATCATATTGGATTTTCAAATTATGAAAATGACAACGACAATTCTCTAAGTAACAATTTATCATATTTCTTATGTAAAATTGTCTTTTGTCAGTGAAGACCAAGATGGACACAACACATGTCATCACCCTTGGTAGCAGGTGAATCTCATAATACCTGTGTTCATTCCTTGTCAATAGACATGTATGTAGCTTGAGGGACCTTCCCAGATACATCCCCTGATTTACCTTGGGTAATTTCAGTTTGCTTGTGTGGTTATGCCAACTATCTTCTTTACACAATACTTCTTAGTTTGTTACATAGAAGATGTGAAAATGTTTACCGCCAGGAGCTGACAAATCACTTGTGCAACACGTGAAGGTGGCCATAGCTTGTTTTTATTTTTAATGTTTTATTGAAGTTGACATATAGTCCTGTTTTTAATAATTTTAGTTTCAATAAGCAATAATGATATATATTTTCTTTATTTGCAACTAGTCAATCCAATAAAATTTTGTGCAGAATTATTTTATGCAGTAAACATCGAAAAATCCAGATAATGTTTGATATAAAAACTCTGTTTTTTAAAAAAACAAAAATTGTAGCTATTTCCTTAAACACTTAGTTAAATAATTTGTGAAGAAGAAATCTAATTACTGAACTTCACATTTGTAAAGAAAACTTCATCCCATGTTGAACAAAGTTCATAAGAGCTGTTGAGACAACAAAAAAGAAACAATATGGTTTAGTTTCTGTAGCCTGGGGTTACAAGGCTAATTCTTCATGTCATAACAATGTTTTGAATTGAGGCAGTTGAGGTAACATCATCGATCCAAACTATGAAAGTGCATCTGTAACCATTATATTACAGTATGATATTTGTAACATCACTGATGCGGAATAATCCTAATTATGCTATAGATATGATAGGTTTAATTTGGTAATGCAGAAAAATGTATACTGCTAGACATTATCATCAAAGCATTTTAATATTATTGACTTATATTTCAATGGTTCGATTGCTTTGATTTGTAATGCCTCATCTTGCATCCTAAGATGACGTGAATACTCAGTCTGTAACAATGGAGAGATTTAGAAGTACCAATTGAAAATTGGGAATACAATGCCTCAAATTATTGTTGCTTATTGTTATTATTGTTATTATTTTCTTTTTCATCCTTATTGAACCTAAGAAGATATGGAGAAGTCATGCAGTATCTGGGTTGCTGATCTTAGGAAGCTTTTACAAAATTCAATTAATTTGTAGCATCAATAATGTACTTATCAGGTGATAGCGTGTGTAGCGCCTTTGTTCCCATAGTGAGGCAAATAAACCAATCATTTGCATAAATATGTGTTTATTACCCTCTCATTGTCTAACTAGCTTCCGAATGTAAATAACCTTGGTGATTGAAGGAAGATAGGAATGTGTTGGCAGTGTTAATCACCATGATCTGTAGGATCACGCGCTGGACTCAGGATTGTCCGCCATTATCCTCCCTGAAAGAGTCCCTCCGTTTCCATTGCCACTGTGGAGGGACTTCGGGACCAGAAATTGTGGCCCAATGCTGTGATGGAGACCTATTGGCCTTCTCAGGTGATCAAATCAACAGCTTTGCATTTTCCTGCATAATTCAAATGCAAGATGCTTCATTACTTGTGTAAAAAATTTATATGTATCTGACTATGAATTACTTGGGCATTGGGACGAGCTAATCCGTCCTCCTTTCGTATTTTGCAACAGTAAAGTAACACTCAATTCAATTCGATTAAATACAACCAATAATTATCAAGAATATATAATGTAGTATGATTTTTAATGTATTCAAGAAAAATGGTATTTAAGATTTTCAAAATGTAACAATGGACGAATGAGCCAAATGGTCCGAATGAGCGAAACTCCGAATAAACTACTCACTGGTGACGTCACGAGGAGTCGCCGTCAGTATCCTGCTTGGTCCAGAAGGGTGAGGTACACTGTGCGTGAAAACGATTATCTGTGACTATTCCGTGTGCGATCTTATGTACTGAGAGGAGCAACAATAGTGCATCCCATCCCGGTGTATTAGGTTAGTGTAAATAGTTGGTTGTTATGAAGTAATAAGGCTGCAGCATATTCCCTGTGGCCAGTGGCGGTCCTGGGCATAGGCGATATAGGCAACCGCCTAGGGCGCCAGTTGTGGCAAGGGGCGACACAGCATGGTCAGTCAACTGTAATACGACAATCAGTAACTTGTTATTAAGGCCCTAACAAGGAATGTTATAATGATGTGTCATTCGTGAACGAGCCGGCTCTTCCAGATGAACGATAAGAGCCGGATCATGGCTCTGAGAGCCGCAAGTGGCGGGTGACGGGAGCCTGGCCACTGGTGTCGTGGACGGAGCCTCGAGGGGCATGGTGGTGGTGGTGATGGCGGTGGTGCTATAGATGCTATTACAATTCTGTTTATACGTACACATCCGTAAGATGTACACGCATCATATGCACACAAGCAAATACACATATGTATCCAGCGATGCCGATGATTTAGAGCGAAGAATGTACAAAACAAGAAGGGTAACCTAACATGACACACGAAAACCAGCCGTCATAAGCATTCCGAGTGAAGCCCAAGTGTCCAGTCTCCCTTATACTATACATTGGGGAAGGGAGGATACGAGTAAGCTTGGAGAGAATGGCAAGGCCGGAGGAGTGTGTACTGCAAGGGAATGTGGCGTGAACTTGGCGGCGGCAACGCAGGCGCACCTCCGCCGGGGCCACTCTATCCTGGGTGGACACTTCACACGGCTACAGCGGCCGTGCGTTGACTGCTGGGTCACGTATATATATATATAACCAAAATGGAGATTTTTTATTCTACACAGGAAAGCAATTATATATACTTTAAAAAATCGTTTGAAATACCGATCCGTTACCTACATAAACATTTATTATATTTGATTCGTATTTATTTCATGAAAAATGTTTATTTCTAAGGTCAATCATAAAACCGATAAATAGAATAAAGCAATAATAATGAAATTAAACCAATATAAACCATAGAATAGAACATATAAAAATTATTCAAACCGAAAGTAAAGCCTAAATAAGCCATAGAAAAAAGAAAAACGGAAAAACAATGAAAAAATGAGAAAAAAAACCACCATAATTATTCGTTTACATCCAAGAGTGTTAATTATAGCGTGTTAGGTACAGTAAAAGAAGTATTAGGACATGACGACCTACAAGGATATAGATGAAGGCGAGTGTGTTGTGTTATGAGTGTGTTGTGACTTTTGGTGGGCTGAAAAAAAGAAAAAAAAAAAAGAAAATTTCTATATATTGTGTATCTCAATTTTCAAAAGGCTTTAATCAAATTATTCATAGTAAGTTATTGTTCAAGATTAGGCAACTTGGGATTGCTGTTTATGTGCACGACTGCATTGGAAACTGGCTAAGCAGTGGAACACAAAGGGTCGTTATCAATGGGACTGTCTCTGATTGGTTACCATGGAGTCACTATAACACCTTAAGAAAGGAAATGCCGTTCGGCAACCCTTTGAAATTGTCCCAATCGGTGCATTCTTTTTGTAAATAGATACTGAACCTTATTCTGTTAAGACTGTTTTCTCTGGGCTCCTCCGATCATAATTGTATTTCAGTATCCTATGCACATCCTTGCTTTAATGATATTAAAAGTCAACATATATTTTTAATCATATATTTTGATTACACAGCGCCACTATGTTACATTTCAGTAATGTACATAGAGTACCTCTTAAGCCTGTACACCAACTTCATAAATTCATAGTGTTTGTGCAACAGAAATCTATCCAGATGCATATAAACAAGAAAAAGGAAGCTTCAAAATTTGAGTCAAACACATTTATGGCATTAGATGCATAATAATGAGAGTCCAGTGCATCGTTGTAGCTTAAATGGTTTACTGAAGGTAGCTTCCTCATAGCGGCACAGGGATGATGTGCCCAGTGGGATGACACTGATGACTACTGGAGGAATGTTGAATGTTGTTTGAGAATGGGTCAGTATGATAAAATATGGAAATGAACGAGATGGAGCTGAGACTCACTGATCCAGGAAAACATAGAACACATAAAATATTGCACATAGTTACATCTTTTCAATATGATCATGAACAATTAATTTGTCTTATTGCACAGACCTCGATGTGTCAATACATAAACCGTCCATGGGAGAAAAGCCATGGATGGATATTGTTGAGGTCTGTGCTATCTGTTGTATGTTGAGGGTACGTACATACAACTGTAATCCATTGCTTGATGTTCTGTTAGTACAAAAGTAACATCAACATGCTACTTTCCAGTCAACATAAATGTTTGTAATATACATACAATATATATACATAGTTTATATACATCATGTCATTGTTAAGTGCAATATCTAAATAAATCACAGCATTATTTACGGTCATACATAAAACTAGTCCAAAGCAACTATACTGCATCAAACACCAGGCAAATGGAAGAGTAATGAAAAATGACATAAGAAAATATATAAATACATTATAATACTGCAAATGCAAAATTCCTACAGCCTACCTAACACTTTTATCATCCAACTGGAAAACCACACAGCCAATGCTGTGAGTCTTAGCCACACAAAACATTGTTCCCCTCATGGAAACCTGGCTCTCCATGGCAAATATTTGGCGGTGTTTGCAGCTTCCCGAGCTTTGATGGCTCTGCTGCACGGTAGAGCTGGACATTGCTCCCAGTTCCCTTGCCTCCCTCTTGGTCTCCGTTCTTAGTCAGTGCCGAAGTACTTTTGGCCAAAGTGGTTGGGGGCAACAGGGTGAACCTCCGATGTCAGAATATGCATCTGAGTGACAGAGATAAAGGAGGTTAAGTTATGGTTGTGGACAAGGTGCATCAATTGTTACCTCAGGGATATATATTGGGATCGGTGGTGGGGGGAGGGGGCGGGGGTGAAAGATAAGCTAACCCTATAGCAAGAGTCAGGAGTGGATTGTCCCCTTTCTAACAATCATCTGGTTTCCACGCACTCTAATGACGCTCCACCGTCCACTTCAAATATCTAACTTGCTTCACTCCATTATCATCCCTTTCCCATGGCCGAATCACTGCATGTATCTACTATTTGTCATTATCTTTACTGATGCACTATCATACCCATATTTACTTCAATGCCATTTATTACGCAGTGGTAATTTATGCACCCCCTCCCTTCCCCACTCCCTTTATCGTACTGGGCCCGCCACCCACCCTAGGGAAGGCGCTGGTGATGGTGCGGGCGGCGGCGGGCGTGGAAAACAGGTTAAGTAGGATGATGTTTTCCTCCTCCACGGCGTGTTCCTGTAGGACGTTCACTGCCTTGATCACAGTGTTCCCTGAGCCTGTAGAAAATTTGTTTTAGTCTAAATTAACAACAATTTGAATTTCAATATAATCTTATGAGACTAAACCTCTCCGGATTTTTTCTTCGAAATAATGATTACATACCTGAATGTCAATGATAACATCAACCATAATCTTAACCAGAAAACTTCATCTTCCTTCCCTACACACGCGCGCACATACAAACAGTCCGTCCTGTATATGTCCTATTAAAAACAGTCATTTTCTGTGGCATTCAACAAGGGAACGCGCTATTTATGATGTTTAAAGCTGCCCTGCTCTCTTCTCTCTACCGCCCTTCACAGCCTCGGGACGGCGTGCACTGCCCTTCCTGCCAGGTCACTTGTGCAAGTTTCAAAGGCCACATCATTTAAAGTTTGAATATTGTCGTTAAAGCAGCCAACGATCCAATGTAAATAATGAGGAAAACCAGACAGAGAACTCATCTGTATTCAATGAACTCGAAGCTCACAGGTGTGGCCTTCAAAAGTAAGGTCTTGGTGCAGCTACTAGCTGAATCAGGAGTGGCCATGGCCACTGTAACTTTGATACAACATGAATATTTAAAAATAAATAAATAAATAAACAAACAAAAACTTTTGTACCAGCGACCCCGCTTATCACCAAAAGACCTTGAAAATTGTTAACATTGGCTGTACCCTAGATATTACTATCACCAGCATGCCATCATTCGACGTAAGCTGATTTATATCTTATACGTAGATTAGTTATACTCATTTGTATATATAATCATCTCAAACCAAACTGAATTTAGTAGAGATGCATACAATGATGACGTAATGGTAATTATTACTTCTTCGGGTCCTTTAAGTGTTTCACCCATGCCCACTAGTCCCATCTAGCTGCTATGTTCTTACCTCTTCTCTAAGAACAACTTACTCATGATTGGATACATCAGCAGAACCTTCCGTTGACTGATGTCGTCCGGGAACTTAGCGTACACCACCCTCGCCTCGTGGGTCTCCAGGTCAGATTCCACCAGAATTTTTCCCAGCCTGATGGAGCGGCAACACGATCGTAAACCCTGCCAGGAGATTCCCACATTAGCAGATTAGTCCCGCCGCCCTTCTACGTGAAAACTTATTTACTATTACATTCTCTCTCTCTCTTTCTTTTCCCGTAATTTTCGTGGCCACGCCTCGTCAAAGTGTTAATCAATGAGCGGGTCCGTGGAGGCTTCACATCATTACATAACTTTATCCATACGATGTCGCACTCTACTGACAACATTCCGCCACACAAATAAATGGACAATCACCTTTAGGAAAAGACCCCGAATAGACTACCTCACCCATGCGTCTTGACACAGAGTATTTTATCATATCTGCATACTAGTACATATCAAGGAACACACACACACACACACACACATACCACCACCCACAACCAACACTACTACACTTACTCCACAAAACTCGCTCTAACCCCAAGGCCATTCACCCCTCACCGCCCCCGCCCCCCAACACCCTGCCCCGCCGCGTTCGTACTAATACAACATCTCACCTGTTCCATGGCCTCCCCTGAGCGGACAATAGACACACCACAGTTGCCCTTGACGAACCGGAGACCTTCATATTGACAGCCAGTAGGTGTGGTGATGCTGCAGTCAGAGTAAGGCAATTGGTTGAGGCCTTCTTCCACCACCAGCCGGATCTGTGAGGTCGGCGAAGGAGGGAAAAGGAGAGAGGTAAACAATAGGGAAGGAGGTGTGGTTATGTAAGGGAGGGAGAGAGTAGTGGTGACGACATAGAGGAGGGTTAATGGATATAGGGATGGTGGGGGAAGAGGTTAAGTGAGAGGAAAGTTGGTTTATGGAGGAAAATAAAGATAAGTTATGGGAGGAGGTGGGTTTATGAGGCAATAAGAAAAACGGGGAAGGCAATGGGGAGGAGGAAACGAAAAGAGAGAGAGAGAGAGAGAGAGAGAGAGAGAGAGAGAGAGAGAGAGAGAGAGAGAGAGAGAGTATGCTCAACTTTCTGTCACTTAAGAAGGATGACGGGGACTGCAACAAAAGGTGGCCTACATTTTCCACTACGTGTATGTTGCATGACCTAGATGTGTTATCAGTTTCCGCATCATCACTGCCTTTTTAAACTTGCCTTCCCTTCCTTGACCACGCACTTCCACAGCACCCTCCATCGTCCACTATACTATAATATGTTAGCAGTAAAAAAGAAAGTAAAAAGAGCTATTAAACCTTGAACCATAAAGCTAGATAAAATTGTTAGCAGGATACAATCTAACCTCACAAGCACGCACACACTGGACGCATACACAAACAGTGCATGTGTATAAACGTAGCCATTAGCTTTCGTAATGGAGCTTCGTATCTGAAAGCGTGAATGTATTTTAAGTGTTCCATGATATTGGCAGCACCTCTCCTCTGGTCATCATCATCATCGTCATCATCATCACCACCACCACCACCACCGCCGCCATCACCACTCGTGCACAGTGCACACACGCCACATCCATTTGCTCCACTTGATCACATACGTCTATACTTGCCATGTTTGACTCGTTTGTTTGTTTATACGTACGTATGTATGTATACGACTTAAGCAACATTCTATCCACGTATTCACTTACGCAGTATTACCAAGAGTTGCTCTCTCTTGCTCTCTCTCTCTCTCTCTCAAGCATGCACAACATGTAGGGGTAGAGATAAGAAATGACAGGAAGGAAAATTTACATGAACAAATAAAACTTACTAATCTGTCAGCATAGAATTTGAAGTCGCTTCTGGATGTGTTTCTGAAATAAATAAATATGTATCATGAATGTGATGCAAATTTAGCCACGCAGGCATTTCAAACACACCAGATTGCACTCTAACATGGGAACAATGGAAGGGTAGACATGGACATTACCTGTCGCGAATGATTGTCTGAAGCTCCTTGACTTGTCCACTCGACGTGATGAGCTTGAAGTAGGGCCCGAAACCCTCCACCGGCTGCAGCTGACTCTCCACCGCCAAGTCATACTCCTGTGGCTAGGCGAGGGAGGCAAAGGCGCGTAATAATATTAATCAAGAAATACCATGTTCAACCGGAAATTAACGCCGCTCTTAACTCTTGCCCTGTTCAAGGTCAAACAAAGCTAACCGAAACCTTTCCATGGGTATAAAAAAGAACATGGTGTGTAATTCTTTTGAGGCATTTCCTGAATGTATATAATGAACGTGGCCTAAAAACTAAATCGTGAAGATACAATGCAGTTACAAATACACACCCTGACTAGTGCCTCCACATCTACTAAGTCATCCCTCCACGCACATATTTACCCTAACATGATTCCCGTAACTTCTGTAAAAATAACTTGGGCGAGGGTGGAGGCAGATCTACAGACACTTAGGGGAATGGGAGATACAGGGTGAAAGAGTACCTGAGCGCTGCGTTCGGTCGCCGCCTGCCTCTGCTTATCGTGCAGGGCGGTCTGGGAGGGAGTCTTCTTTTCGAAGGTGGGGGGTCGGGACGTGACCACCTCACTCATGGTACCCATTGTGGCCGATGTGAACACGCTGCCTTGACTTGGTTTGGCTCAGGGCTCTGCATACAACAAACAAAAGCCGTCACATACAGGATAAGGATGGAGTACAGAATTATGCATGCACATAAGTAAAAAAAAAAATATTAATAGCCTGTTTTGTAATACACATTCAAAATGTAACTAAAATGTCTTACACGATAATCATCCAGGAAAAGAAACCTCACGTCAACACGCCTCTAAACTGTATACAAATGTGCAGCAGACATCTTTTAAAGCTGATGTACTGGGAGGCCCGGCGAAGCTAATGCATTAAAGGTTGCTGCGCTCGACATCTGATATCAGCAACGTCCACCAACACCACCACCAACACAGACACACATTGCGAGATATAATTCAAGGCGCGATAACTGCATCAGCACCACAATCAGCACTATCCGATGCTGTACATCCACCGACTTTCTATCTCACACTGGCTATGGACCCATTCAGACTCCCTCTCTCTTCTTTTTCCTTGAATAATAAAGGTGAAGGTAGGGTGTAACGGGTCGGGGGCTGGGATGAACCCTACCTACATATCTGGCATCATTTGGTGAAATTTACATACAGGTGCTAGTGGGGAATAGCAAACCACCCAATCAATAAACTTTCTTCCTCCATTCCCATCACATCGTACTGACTTGATGCCTCCAACGACATACTGCATTCAAAGCAAAGTTTGTGTCTCCCTCCCCCTTGAAAGCCGCTCAGTATCCCCTCCCGTCTCCCACCACACACTTGCAGGTGCAGGCTGCTGCGACCCAACTACCAAGGTCACAAAATTACACCTCATACCTTCCTGTCTGCCTTTACAAAATATTAGGATCCAGACCCAACAGGAACTCGAAGCCGTTGTAGTGTACTAAGACTGAAACATTCTTGTCACGAGGGTGTAACAGGCGAGACATAATACACACGTAATCCCCCTCTCCACTGTCTTCCTGCTGCCCTTTCTTCCCCCAACAGGTCAGCCTGTTCAATGAGCAACGGGATGGAGCAAGTTTTTCGTGCTGCGGCTCGTCTTTGGCGGTGTGGGGAATTGTCCCGACTGGAGGAGAGAGGGAGGGAGGGAAAGAGTGCTGACGTGCAATTGCCCACCACTTGCGTGGCCCAACTATTCCTGTTAACTCAACAAAAGCGTCTCGAGGAGAGTTAATATGTTGCTCGCTCTGTTCTCTTCTATATCTACTACCTTCTCGACATTATACGTACTCTTGCTGTGGCCATATGAGTAATGTACTACCATCAAAGCCGGTAGTGCTCCTTAGCAAATATATGCGCAAGGGGGAAGTCTGGAAATGCTTGCTAAACACGCAAGCTTGCAAATCCTTATACAGCATACCCACATAACATTTACGAGTGTTTCACAATTACTACTGCCACCTTCACTTCTATTATAGCTACCGCCACCCCACGTTCTATTATTGTTGCTACTGCCACATCCACCATCACCTCAGGTGCTGCTTCTACCACGACGGGCAACACCAACACCAATACAATTACCACCGTTGCTGACGCTCCGTGGGTCTTAATCAGGAATCATCATGAGGTCCGTTAAGGTGAAACAGCCGTAAACGCCAACACAAGTCTGGGATCATCAATTATATGAGTACTGAATTGGTTTACATTTTTCCTTATACCAGCATTATGTAGTTGAAAGAAAACTTTACCAAAGAGGTTGCGATGACGGCTAGCATTATTCATGAGCAAAGCAGCCCTGAAGAATATGGATCCTGGACCCGATACTACTGCCACTATTTTATCACTGGCTACAGCTGCCACTGCTTCACTAGTTGTTGTTTCAGTACCCAAAGGGAAATGGAGAAAATATTGCCAGGCATAATATGATAATAACATCACGGATTAGGAAACTAACCGACGTTGAAGACATCTAGACCACACTTTAAAAGAAAAAAGTGGGAATGTTAAGTTGTTCAGTAGTGGAATCTTAGAGGGTGATGACCAGTTAAATAATATATATATATATATATATATATATATATATATATATATATATATATATATATATATATATACATACACGTATAGAAAGACATACTTTTCAAACCAGTTTGTGATTATCATCCGTTATAACAAACCATATGTTGGGTTCAGCAAATACAATTTCCTATTAAAACAGCTCACATGTTTTGTTTATAGTCTACTGCCAATGCCTACAACAACAAAACCGCCGAATCCTCTCTCTTTGAGATCCAAGGTTTTAAAATTATTTATCTCGCTTTACAATAATTATTTTGAAGGACTACTCACTACTTCCTTGTTAACCAGGAAGCCAGGCAATACATGATTCTGGTGCCCGCTTCACCATTAGGGTGTTGCCCCTCCGAACTGCCTGCAACCTTAAACATTGTTGATGCATGGGCGGCCGGCGGGTGTCAGTCTATTGAAGTAAGCCGCCACCGTATGTCATTTAAACATCAAAACATCCGACGAACGGCGCGGTATCAATGTGCTATCAGGTGATGATATAAGTACTATGATAAGTGCACAGTAGTAATCATTGTAAAGCTCACCACGCGCTACTTTCCAAGAATATTATATCACGGGTCACCCACCAATTTAGTGCATTACCTACAGAAGCTTCATACACATACCAGAACAATGACCCCAAAATTCACTCTCGTTCGATAATTAAATCCGATTGTTCGAAAAACCGATTTTCTTGTAAGTCAAATAAATAAATAAATATAGTGATGAGGATGGAAGGAAAAACGTGAACATAAATTTATCCTCCAAGCTTCATGTTAACCTTCAAGACAGCTCCGCCTCCCTGACCGGACCCAACACAACACCGTTTGATACAATCTTACTGTCAGCCGTATCCCCGCCCATTGCATCCTTGAGGTGGAAGCAAGGTGGTGTCGCGCGATAACAGGGTCATTTCACACCTCCACATGCACGCCCACCATATCAAAGCAACACATCCCGTTTCAAAGGTCGATTGTACAGCTATACACTAATAAAAAAAATAAAAAAAAAAAGTTCAATCACTAGGCCAGTGTAGGCGCCATACAACCTCCATACCCAAACACATTGATAAAGATTAATGTTTGGAAGCAGAGAGGCAGCCGACACATCCTGAGGCCACAGCGCGCAGGTCGAGCTGAATCTCACCTCTCGTATTGCCCCCTCATCTTCCCACGGAAATATATCTTTATACACCAATCGCAAACTCAAATAACAGATATTGTACGTTTACCACCGCGAAATACCTGTGGAGTGGCCAATGTGTGCCACTCATACATGAATCCGGTCACTTAGGCACCTAGCACTCCCACTTGGAATAGATACACACCTCGCGGGGTCCACGTGGTGACTGCCGTCTTCACCCTCCTGTCTCGTGTTTTACCGCGCGTGCACATTAAAGTAGTTCCAGACTTCACATACACACACACATGTATAGAAAAGTAAATGCTTATATATGTGTATTAGTTTCGTAACACTTTTGATTGACATCGGTATTCCATACTTATATATGCACTGATCCTTAAAATCAAGATTTGTACCAGGAGCAAGGAACAGAAGAAACACGTTTGGCAGCTTGTCATAGCCACGTTTGAGTCATAAAATCTATATTGGTCATGCATTGCACGAGAGTCGAATGTTTCAGTACTGAGAAACTGTTTCAATCTTTTCTCAAATGTCCATATATAGTTAGTAAATTTGATTAAGGTTACAAGGAAGTGGTAATTGGCGCAACATTCTTGAAGCATTCCACTAACACGTGTCGCAGTACTTAGCCTAATTATAGACATTTAATTTTCTAAATACTCCAATTTATTTACCTCTGCAGTTTAGTTTTTATCAATGAAGTGGTTATAGGTAGGTAACAGTTCTAGTTCATATTTGTAATGCATAACTTGGCTAAATGTCTTTGGGAAGAATAGTTGTTCATTAAACACTATACATTGCAAAACCCTATTCACTGCTATTTCTGACCTCTAGTTGTAGTTCCATGCATCATGCTTTATGATAATTCGAAACACCCGCGAGGTTCACGTCATGAAACAAAACAAATGTATCCTTCCGCGAGGTAATGGCGACTCGTCTCCTATTAGTAAGGCAAAACTCTCACGGATATTTGGCTACAACCTGTGCACTGAGAGGAATTCATAAACATTATTCCTCTCATGGATTAAATAAAGAACTTGAACACACTACGCGGCGGATTATTGCACCATCAAGTATTAAGATACAAAATAAGGTATGATATTAGGGTCACGGATTTCATTATTATTATTATATTTCCTGTTAAGTATATGTGCCTTACACTGATTTCATAGTGTATATTAGTGACAGGCATAATGACAGTTTATGTGTAATCAACCTGTAGTTTATGTATACATGGTAACTGGGTTTGCATTGATAATACTCCAGATCAGCTGATTGGGTTGCGTCATCACCATCCTGTGATGATGTACTTTGTTTGTTGTTCCTCTGTATTCTGGCCACATTGCTGTCATTTAGCGTGGTGTGATTTATTATAGTGATGACCTGATTCCCTCCCACATGTTAATAGGAAGGTCATTACAGCGGACGTATTAATACCGCCAATGATTCATACCTTACATATGCACTGAGAAAGTACACTTCTTGAAATTAATTAAAAAGATTTTGAACATTAATTGGATGACTTTTTTGTTTTGTTTTAATGTCTAGTTTCCTGCAGACGACTTCAGATACTGGCAAAGTTAAAAATACGATGGCGTGGAAAAAAAAAAAAAAAGTGACCTGCAGATACATGCCAATTTTAACATACCACCCCCGCTGTGTATTTAAGATGAAGAAATAAGATTATCTTACATCTATTGGAGAGAAGTTTTGCCAGTACTTTATAGAATTTTTTTAATAGTACTTTTTTATTTTTATTTTTTTTATAAGTTTAGTGCACATTGAGGGAAGTTCACCCTTGCAGATGAGGCCTGTCAGTTTGTTTGATCCATTAACTTGTAGTGACTCAAGCAGATGCAGATGTACCATACAGGCTATCTACTACCCAGGGGTCCAAACACCATGCGTGATCCATATGCCAGAATAGAGACAAAGCAGTGTTATAAATGATTACAGCTACAATGACCCAGATTATAATGGTTATTGGTATTCTTTAATTGTGGTGATACCTTCATGAAATACTAATACACAAACATTCATTTTACCAAGTTATATATTAACCATAAACTAATTTTGCAGCTTGCATTATAACCTAGCCAATACTTTATGTAAGTGTATGAAAACCATATTAGAGGTTCACATTCTGTGCTCAACTAATGAGTGTAATACCTTACGTTATCACCTTAATGCCCTACAGAATTGGGAATCTATTTGTATTCCTTATATAGAATTCTTGAGAAATTTTAACCTGAGTTCCCATCACAAATTAGAGATGTAGTTTTTATTTGTATATGTAGTGCAAATTGGTCCCTATTGCCTGGCAATTATTGTTGTTTACTGTATGTGGCTTTAGGTTTAATTTGAAACTACCCTTAACTGTTTCAATGTTAGGCTTTTTTATTCGTTCATGCTTATGATTAAGGTATGCTGTGCTTGATGTTTTAGTACTGTGGTTTATTATAAGTTTTCTTGTACAATGGAGGACATTAGTATTGTAGCTTTTATTCAGTGGTTTATTTCCTGTAAGGAGGTATTTGTTTCAGAAAAGGATGTATAAATGAGTCTGAAAATAAAGAAAAGCCACAGTCCTGCAGCTGCTCAAGGATGACAGAGCCCAAGGGAAAGCCTCCTTGTCAGTATGGGAGAGCAGGGAGACACAGGAAGAGGAGGAGGCAAGCCAGAGAAGAAGGCAGTATCCCACTTGTTGTTGATGCTGATTCCGTGTTTATACGTCTCATCCAGTGGCTGAGAGAAGGTGGCAGAAATTTCTCTCAAGCACAGCTGAAACCAGCCATTTTTCCTGACACTGGTAGGGGTTTGATGGCGACACGTTCAGTGCACCCTGGAGAGGTGTTAGTTAGTATCCCTGAAGAAGTGTTAATAACAAGCAGCAAAGTGATACAAGATGCCGTGCTGTGGAAAGCCTTAAAAGCATCTCGCATAAAGTTAAGAACAATGGACCTATTAGCTTTTTTTCTGTTATATCAAAAATTCTTGGGAGAGAAATCACACTGGAAAGCTTACTTAGACAGCCTTCCTGTAGAGTACTCAGTCCCAGCTTATTGTAGTCAAGAAGAGGGAGATGTCCTCCCAGAAATGTTGAAATTTTTAAAACTGAAGCAAGATGAAGATGTAAACCAATGCTACTCCAATATTCAAATTGCCATTTCATCCAGTGTATTTCTCCAGTCCTTGTTCTGTTCACTTTGTGTTGAGCAAGTTCGTTGGAGTTGGTTTACCATCAATACTAGAGCTGTCTACTTGAAGAATCAGAATCCACCATCTATAGTGATCGGAGACGACACCTGTGCCCTGGCACCCTACCTGGACCTGTTGAACCACACCCACATGGCTCAGGTGAAGGCATACCTCAACCCTCTTAACAATTGCTATGAGATAGTAACCCAAGTCCCCTACAATCAATATGATCAGGTTTTTATAAACTATGGCTCACATGATAACTTAAAGTTGTATGCGGAGTACGGGTTCATCTTGCCACAGAACCCTCACAGCCATGTGCCAGTGACGCTGTCAGAAGTGGTACACGTGGCCAAGCTAGTGGTGGGAGATGACAGTAGTAATATGAACAGTAAGGTTCAGCTGGCCTGTTCCCATGATTTAGACAAGAACCTGGGAGTGAATGTAGAGGGTCCCACTTGGAGTCTGGAAGCAACTATCACCATCTGCCTCATGTCCTCACACCAGCTAACCCATGGATGGCAGCTAGTGTGTGAAGATCTGGCAGGTGTTGGCCACCGAGAGAAGGTATTGAGTTGTCTGTGGTGTTTGATGCAATGCAAGATGCAGCAAATGGAAGACTCAGTGCAGGACATGAAGAAGTTAAGTCATAAGTCACCTGCTGCCATTATGGCTGAGGCTCTTATGGAACAGTGGTGCACCACTCTAAGGAGTGCCATGAGGAAACACAGTGCTAGCTAACACTACTGGTACTGGTACGTGGTGACAGGGACCTATGGATAAGTTGAATAGAATTTATTAAGGCTAAGAATGAACTTTATTTCAAATCAAACTACTTTCAGCTGCATCTTGATGGGAAGTATTATCATTTTGAATTATGTATTATAATTCTTCTGTTGATAACGCTTATTTTATTATTATTGAATTACTGTATTTCCCGCATAAGATGTGCTAAGATGCACCCTATAATTCATAATTGATAATTGCAAGAATACTACCACTGTATTCCTTGCAGGTCATAAATGGCGTCCAAAAGGGACGGAGCAAGGGGTCTAGGAAGCCTCTCCTTGCGTAACCAACCTTATGAAGAGAGGCTGACACAACTTAACCTGTTTTCACTCGAGAAACAACATCTTCGAGGTAAACTTATACTGTTTCAAACTACTTAAAAAGATTTACAAATGTTGGCACATGTTTTAATTTGATGACTCCTCATGAAAAGTTTTAATGGGGTAAAGCTAACATGTAGACAGGTTCAACTAGACTGCACTAAGTTGTACGTTACCAATGGTGCAATGTAACACAATAAATTATTTCAAAAACAAATTTGGTCACCATCTTTTCCAACAAGCTCTCTGATAGGGCAATGAGACCCGGCGTCCTGCTAGCTGTTTGACCGAATGACCCTTTTCTTTTTAAGCTTCTATTGCTTTCTCTTTAAGATATTTTTTACTCAAGGTTAAAGACAGACCACCTAGTTTAGACCATAGGTTCTGTGTGGTCTGTATTCTATGAAAGGCAAGGTGCAAAGAAGGAAGTATATAGATAGATTTATAGGTTTTGGAAGGAAAAATACTTGGGGTTTAAAAGCTTAGATATAAGTTTGTTGCATAGCTGTGAATTTGTATTGTCTGAAATCACACATAAGGCTCTGGTGTACTGTACTTATAAAAACATTATACATATTTTAAAACATAGATACAGCTCTATGTAGTCACAACTTTAATGTTATTGTTAAAAGGTTGCAGCAGAGGCACACTTTGGGATGTGTGTTGATGGAAGATGTGTTGCAACAAGTCCAGTTTGAATACGTGACACATTGAATTTGATTACTTGTGAATAAAGTTAATTTGAACTGTTACACTGATTTATTGAACTCCCCACTTTTCTTCAAATACTGTTAACTTCACGACAAGAATGATTGGCATATACGTGACAGCATATCATTACTACTTGTGTGAACTCTCTTTGAGGATGAAACCAAGTTTCTTGAAAAGCAATATTGTGGAAATTTTTATTTTACTACCTTGAATAGTGTCTGGTCAAGAGCTGCAAAGTACAGTACATTCTAGAGTAAAAAAAATTCAGCTAAATTTTGTTCACGACAAAAGGAATGTGATCTACTAATTAGTAAAATTTTGTGTCATTCAGTAATTTGTTTCATACTACAGGTTGCATAATTTATATTTATATACCTGGCTTATATCCCCACCAATAGGGATAGAAAAGAAAAGGCATTTAGCATTCAGGGAGACTACTCTCCCATCCTCCTCTGTGCCTTGTCTTTTCATGATACCTAACTAATAACACTGCAAAGAGTACTTGTGAAACTGATAATTTTGAAGAAGATACACTGGTTTGCACAGTTTGTCTAAGTCTATAATGTATCCACAGGTTGGGCTGAGTACTACACAATGGGGAAATCATTCTGGGCCCCTTGGTGGAAGGTTTCAAGCAGGGAAGCTCCACCAGAGGCTGGGTGTGCGGAACTGCTTTCACCCTGGTGCTTCAGCCATGAGTCGCGATTATGTAGGTGTGCCAGCAAGGGATGTCACTGGTCGGGATATGTTACGAGCTCTGGCCACTTATGTTTGGCCCAAAGTAAGTCTTAGGCACGAGTATTAAGAGAATCTATTGTAATGATAAAAAATATTTGATTATCAAAATTGTGTAATTGTGAACTTTCACTGTAAAGTTGCTTCAAACAAAATTGTGTTGTTTTAGTGTTATATTATGGATTAAACATAACTATTGTTGTGTACAGGGTAACACTAGAGTAAAGGCACGTGTGACTACTGCTCTGGGCCTACTAGTTGGGGCAAAGCTCCTCAATGTGCAGGTGCCTTTCATCTTCAAGGATGCCGTCAACTATCTCAATGAACACACAGGGGATCTCTTAGCACTCTCTGACCCAGCCTCCGCTGTTGCCACCACTGCCTTCTCCTTCATGCTTGCCTGTGAGTACTGTTTTGGTACTTTGTGTTGTGGAGTTTCTCATTTTTAGGTTAGGGTTCTATAATTTTCACTTTTGTCTTTGTCCTTTACCTTTTTTTCATGCTTTTATCATTTTGGCCTTTTTTTTAAGAGCTTAAGTCATAGAAAATGGAAAAGCAGAATAAGTCAGTGACCCAGAGTTTACCAGTGAAAGGGAGACCTTCACAGCCATGAGTTATAGCATCCAGGATGTGTTACCATTTGGTAAACTTGGAAGTTTGAAAATACATTTGAATCAGATTAATTTCCAGATTATTAACATTATTGAAAAGTTATGACCACTAACACTTTGCCATATAAACCTGTTGTTGCAGCGCCTAGATTAATCAATCAATTACTGATCACTATCTTAGCATACTTGTCTGGATCACCCTACCATCATCACTCAAGCTGCTTTATTGACATCCCAGTGTGTCAACAGATGGCATTGCCCGTACAGGAGCTGCAGGCTTCAATGAGCTCCGTAATGCTGTGTTTGCCAAAGTTGCTCAAGATTCCATCCGCAAGATTGCCAAGAATGTCTTCCTACATTTACATAATCTTGACCTCAACTTCCATCTGAGCCGGCAGACTGGGGCTCTTTCTAAGGCCATTGACCGTGGTAGTCGAGGTATCAACTTTGTGATGTCAGCTCTTGTGTTCAATGTGGTACCAACTATCTTTGAAGTGAGCTTAGTCTCTGGAATTTTGGTGAGTTGAACACATCTCATTCATGGAGTATTTATAGTGTGCTAGATGTGATTTTTTTCTCTAGTAGTAGGTATTTTATTTTTACACTAGAGAAAAGCATCAGTTCTTGCAATTATCAATATTATCCTTTTGTCCTATGTAGATGTGGATCTTATTGAACAAACTTCAGCAAGCGTGGAATGTTTGCAGAATATGTATTTATCTATCTATGTACCATAATGTTATCATCCTAAAGGGGGATATTACTCTCCCCTCCCCCTCGGCACTTTGCCTTTTCGTAGGAGAGTATTTAGAGGAGGGGCTTCCCAGATCCCTCGCTCCATCCCTTTTGTTGCCTTTTAGGAACCGCAGAAATGCTTCATTCTATGTTTTATTATATCTACTTCACTTATTTGTGCTGTAGAACAACAAATAGTTTTGCTCCCTTCCTTGACTATAGCCAGAGTGTCTTCCAGGCTTACAAGTGTGGCTGGGAGTTTGCTGTTGTTACAATGGGCTGCATTGCTGCTTACGCGACCTTCACCCTCGGTATCACCCAGTGGCGCACCAAGTTCAGGGTGGACATGAACAAATCAGAGAATGCGGCAGGAAACAGGGCCATCGACTCCCTCATCAATTATGAGACAGTGAAGGTGAGATGTGGGTTGATTAGCATGGAATGACTATACTGAAAAGTGGGTTTAGAATAGAGAGGTGTTGTTCAGATTCAAAATTTAGTACAATAATTCTTTATATAAAGATCTCATGAGCAACACTAGTTATCTTTAACTATTTATTGGTTATCTCATTTCAGTATTTCAACAATGAACAGTTTGAGGCCAAACAGTATGACAAATATCTCCGGAAGTATGAATTGGCTTCCCTTAAGACCTCTACCTCCCTTGCCCTCCTCAACTGGGGCCAGAATGTTATATTCAGCATGGGACTGTCAGCCATGATGGTGCTGGCCACACGGGAGATCATGGCAGGTGGGTCTTAGGACGCTGATGGGCTTTCCCTCTTTTTTGATCTATCAAATATTATTTCTTAATATCCTGTTCCTGTGGCATCCATTATTCAACAGTTTGACTATGATAGGAAAGCCTTAATTGATATAGTACTTCATACTCTGTACCTTCTTCATTGATTGGGCTGAAGAGGTGAGGAAGGATAAGGTAAAGGAGTGCTTGCATGAAAGAGACACTGATAGAGGGGGAGGGAGTGCTTGGATAGGGAGAGGTGAAGGCTCTTTTGCCATGGTCATCCCCTGGGAGACGTTCATTGAGGGAACATTGTTTCGTAGATTATAGATA
The DNA here is from genome assembly GCA_029783475.1 of Metacarcinus magister. Taxonomy (NCBI): domain Eukaryota; kingdom Metazoa; phylum Arthropoda; class Malacostraca; order Decapoda; family Cancridae; genus Metacarcinus; species Metacarcinus magister. Next base: position 12,928,787 of record JAPQNM010000019.1, on the reverse strand, counting down.
GATTAATAGAATTAATGAAGATGTTGTCATTCTAAAATTTCTTGTATTGACAGCAGATTCACTCATTACAAAACTCGGGTTTTCATTACAAGCTTTTATTGGGAATATCTTAGTTGACAACAGTGAAACTAAATTCTTAAGAAATTGTAAAACACAAGGTTTCCTCCACCCAATCTTGAAATAACTGATATCTCAGTTAAAATTTTTGCTCTTTACATACAGGGAACCTGACTGTGGGAGACCTGGTAATGGTGAATGGGCTATTATTCCAACTATCTTTGCCCCTTAATTTTCTGGGATCTGTGTACCGGGAGGTGCGCCAGGCTCTCATCGACATGCAAACCATGTTCACACTCCTTCAACAAGCACCCGCCATTACGGTATTGGACCCCTACTCATTTATGTATTTATTGAGCTTTATATAAATAGAAAACTATTTGTAAGGAAAGGGAAGTTTTGTTTATTGGCTGTATTTATACAATTAGTCATGTGGTGGGGGCTACAAAAATTTTATCACCCTAATCCCTGCTGTTTGTAAAAGGCGACACAAGGTATGGAGTGAGGGGTCTGAGAAGCCCCTCCTCTGTATACTCTCCTTTGAAAAGACAAGGCACAGAGGGGGAGGGGAGAGTAATGTCTCCCTGAACCCTAGCATGCTGATAACAGCCTGGTTTATGAATAGATAGATAGATTTGCTTGGCGAGTTTGAGTCTGGGGAGGATTGACAGTATTAACTTTTTTTATATATTTATTTATTTATTTATTTTTCTATATCAATATTTGAGCCTTCTTCCATCTCCACTTCAAAACATCACAAGGTTGATAAAATGGAAGAAATATATTAAGACAATTGAAACTCATGCTTCCCATTCACCAGTATTACCATGTCCTATACATCAACAGAATGCTGTGGATGCCCGGCAGCTGCAGGTGAACCCCCAGCAGGCTGCCATTACCTTCAACAATGTCCACTTTGAGTACAACCCAGGCTACCCTATCCTCACAAATCTCAGTTTTACTGTCCCCACGGGCAAAAAGATAGCCATTGTGGGAGGCTCAGGTTCTGGGTGAGTATGGTATGAGTGAAGTAGATTATCGTGTGTGTGTATCTATCTATATATATATCTTTTAATATACCTAGCTAATATCCCCTTTTAAAAGGGATAAATTTTGATCATGCCCTCGATTCCATTGAATACATCTATCACTTACAGGAAGTCCACCATTGTGCGGCTGTTGTATCGCTTCTATGAGCCTCAGGAGGGCAGCATCACCATCAATGACCAGGATATTGCATATGTGGATGTAGAGAGCCTCAGGCAAGCTATTGCTGTTGTTCCTCAGGTACTGTTATGTGCTATACCATGTGTGATAGTCATGTCTTTACATAGATGGGTATTATAATGTTTGCTTATGCCATCATTCATTTTATGTGGCCAAATAATATCAATTTTGATAGATGGCGACAAAAATTTTATTTTAAATACAAGATGTGAGACCAAGAGCTCAATTATGTTAAATAAGAAAAAGACCTTAGTGTAATCATAAGTAATAGTCTCAAAATGAGTGGTTAGTGTACAGCTGCAAGTAGGAAAACGAATATGTTGTTAGGTCTAATTTCAAGGAATTTTGATCACAAATTGCCTTAAGTAATGAAAAGACTCTGTACAACATTTGTGAGGCTACATCTAGAATATATAATTCAATTATGGTCACCAAACTACATTTAAAAAACAAATTTCCTACTTGAAAAATTGTTGAAATGAAACAAATTTAAGAGCCTTCAGTAGTCTAAAAATATTTCATTCCATGAGCATTTTTTTCTCTTTTGTTTAGGACTGTGTGTTATTCCACAACACAATAGAGTACAACTTGAATTATGGTGACCTAAGCAAGGGTGTGGCTGATGTGCAGAGGGTAGCTCGCCTCACTCAGCTCCATGATGCCATTACCAGCTGGGCCAAAGGTTACAATACTCAGGTGAGTCACAAACTATTATGCTTATTACACCATCAACTACACTAGAGTGGCTTAATGAGGATTCCACAAATGATGATGTCAAGTTGGGACAAAGTCAATGCCACCTAAAACTTAGATGGTTGGAAACTGGAACTGATGATACCATAGATTCCCACAAGAGTGATGTTATTAGTCAAGATATGTAGAACACAAGGCCTGATACCAAGCTCTACTTCATTGATGACATTACATTAGTGGAAATATATGATATCAGCTCTAGTCTTAGACCTTGTGTGTTTTAGGAGGTCTTGCCTGAAGCAATTACTTAGGGAGAGCAATTCACTAGTGTATTTATGTAAACATTGAAAATTCAAGGAAACATGAAAAATTAGGAATTTCAGATGGAGGAACATGGATGGTGTCAAGAGTGTGGGTGGTGGGAATTAGCAGTCTTAATCTTTGAGGCATATATTTTGTTGTTCTCCACATTGTTAGGTTGGAGAACGAGGTCTCAAGTTGTCTGGGGGAGAGAAGCAGCGTGTGGCCATAGCACGAGCTATCCTCAAAGATTCCCCAATACTTATTTTTGATGAAGCAACATCCTCCCTGGACTCCATCACTGAACAGGTAAACAATATACTAAGTGGTTAATTAATGTTTGGTTTATTTAATGTTGATTTTCTACTTTCTGTAGACAGTTATTCACAAATACATTTTGCTCCAGTCATTCTTGTTTGTATTTATTTTTAGCTTCAATATTGTACTGTATCTTGGCAGAAAATATTGAATGTGATACTTTGTTTTCAGGGAATCATGGATGCTTTGAGGTGTGCCACAGAAGGAAGAACCAGCATATGTATCGCTCATCGGCTGTCAACAGTGGTGGATGCTGATGAGATTCTTGTCCTTCATGATGGCCAGCTGGCAGAACAGGGATCTCATGAGGATCTTCTGGCTCGTGGCGGCTACTACACTCGACTCTGGAACTCCCAACACTTGGTCCCGTGAGAAGGTAGTACTGCGGGGTAACAACTCATATTATGCAGTCTGGATCAGGTGACATGTAGGTTAACAGAAGAGTATGTAACTATGAAACATGATTTGGTTTTATCCATTTTTCCCATATAATTTTCATATTTATTGAAGATGATTTCACAGAGGGTGTAATATATTGTAATCTCTCCCTACATGCCATACTTACTTTCAAGACATTACCTATTTCAGTAGTAGATTTAATAGGCATTCTATCTACATTACTTTAGTGGCAGATTCGGAGGAGAAATTGTGTCAGCTGGTGGAAGAATTTAGACGAGTGTGTAGGAGAAGAAATTTGAGAGTGAAAGGTATTAAAAGTAAAGAATTGAAATGGCCAAGAGAGGTTGTTTGTAGAAAGATGAATGTTGTATTGATTGGTGAACAGCTTGAAGAGGTGAAATGTTTAATGAAATATTCAACGTCCAAGATTATTGTGGATGGATGAATAGAGACTGAAATCCAGGATCATTAATGTAGGATAAGTGTGGGGAGTAATGGAGGTGTTTAGTTGTAGAGTAATAGGAATGAATGTAAAGAGAAGTTTGTATTAAGGAGTGGCTCTGTGGTACAGCTTGTGGCTAATAGATTGTGAGTTGGATACTGGCTCACGGCGGCTACTTCTTGGTGAGAGTGTGAGCAGTCTCTCGTTAACCCTAGCAGAACTATAGGGTTGAAAGTTACCTAGCTCGGGGGAATTATTTAATCTCATTTTTTACATACAGTACATTACAAAGGATAACAAATAACAACAGACCTATAGTTGCTAAGCTGTTTCATCTATCTACCCCATCCCCTTTTGTGCCCTGTCTTTTTGTAGGAGAAAATACAGAGGAGGGGCTTCCTAGACCCCTCTCTCCATCCCTTTTTGTCACCTTTCATGATCTGCAGATATGACGGTGGTAGAATTCTTGCAACCCCTTCCATATAAATATGTATATATGTGTGTGTATGAAAATATTTTATGCATTAATTTCTATGTGAAAGATAGTATCACTTAAGTAGCTGTTTGGTTACAGTTGTATGAACTTGACTGCCCACACAAAGAAAATTTTGTTATACACTACTGTATTTTGGGATTGTATATTATTTGAAACTCATGATATGCTGTAGATTTAACTGAATAATGCAGCATAACCTTTATGAGAATCTCCATGTATGCATGTTTTGTATATAGTGTAAAGTAGATTTGTTATTAACTTAGAAAACATTTAAATTGGGTGCAGAATTACTTATATTTTCAGTGATTGATTTTCTGTATCTCAAATTAACATGCAGCATCTTATTATGTAGTACACTCACTCAAATTCGGAAGTCATACCCGGCTGCATATTCACCAAGTCTGGAAGGTTTGATCCGCTGACGAAATTAAAGCCAATCAGCGCAAGGTGAGCCGAGGCAAGTACTGCCAACGTTGACAACAGATTACAGATGGTGAGCCTTGCATTCTTACTCATCACTATACTTGATAATTCTGTGTTATAAGATGACATGACATTAATGTTATGTTATTTTATGTTCGGTTAGGTTATGCTATGGTAGGTTATCTGGTAATAACACTTGCTTTTTGCCTTCGGGCTCTTATTTTATTTGGTGCCAATACTTAAGTAAGTTCTGTAGACGCACTAAAACATTAGTATTCACTACCATAACACACAATTATCAAGTATAGGGATAAGTAAGGATGCAAGGCTCGCCGTCTATAATATGTTGTTAACTTTGGCAGTACTTGCTTCGGCTCAGCTCGTGTTGTGATTGGCTCTAATTTTGTCTGCGGACAAAACCTTTCAGGAATATGCAACCCAGCTGGACCACACCTTTTGACCCATGGATATACTTATCAATAGAGACAAAGAACGAGGGAGCGGGATCATATGAGGCCAAAGGAGGTCTGTTATTGTTGTTATGACAGTGTTGGTTGTGGTAGTTTTGACAATAGTTGTAGTGGTGGTAGTTATGAGGGCAGTAGGGACGGTGGTATTGGTGGGCTTCCTCTCCCCCCCCTCTCTCTCTCTCTCTCTCTCTCTCTCTCTCTCTCTCTCTCTCTCTCTCTCTCTCTCTCTCTCTCTCTCTCTCTCTCAGCCCACAGACCCACAGGATGTCCCCCCACAGGATGTTTATGAACCACAAGTCAAGACTCACCACAACTCTGATATTCTTACAAAATTGCCACATTTCTCCTTAGATAATACATTTTCCTTGCAACAAACTCACATCCTCCATTGGATCTGATAATTTTTATATAACTAACTGTTCTTTCCTTACCTGCTTTGCCAGGCCATTATTTCTTTGATCTGCCGTTTGCCACTTAGTTTCCAGTAGCATTATATAACATCTGATGTCTGGTGCTTACTTTATTCACATTAACTCACTGATAGTAGGGAGAAAAAATACAGAGGAGGAGCTCCCCAGGCCCCTCACTCTGTCCTTTTTAGGCGATGGCAGTATTTGATCAACTATAGGATAAGAAATCTGCAGTTCTGCAATCTTCCTCTTTATTTCAATCTGCTTATCACAGGTTAAACTGTACCAAGCTGTAAGTAAGCTTTCTGGTAATGGTAAATACTATTTTGCAAACTGTTTATCAGACAGACTTGTATAAAAATAAAATTAAAATTAAATCTAACGGAGTTAATTTAAAAATTATTTAGAACAAATATTATACACAAACTTTAAGTCATCTTGCTGAATCAAAACTCGAAAGTAGAATGTGTTCCAGAATCTGCCTGAGAGCACCAAAGAATGTAGAGGAAATGACTTATTAGGAAACAAATGAGTCACTGTTTAAGTAATATTCAAGAACCATAATGCATCTCTTGCTTTGTGTTGAGTTAATGCGAATAAAGTAAGCGCCAGACGTCAGAGGTCACATGACGCTATGGTAAACTAAAAGGCAAACAGCAGAGCAAAGAAGTAATGGCATGGCAAAGTATGGAGAAGGAAAGAAAAGTTATAACAAAATTATTAGATTAAACGGAGGATGTGGGTTTGTCACAGGAAAGAAATTATATTATCTAAGGATGAATATGGTGATTCTGTAAGAATATTATTAAGGGGGGCGTGGGGTGGGGGGGATAGATGAGTTACTGGAGGAGAAGTTGCAGCTCAGGCAGTAATGTAACGAGGGCAAAATAAGAGTTATAGAAAGGGCCAGTGGGGAGTACTATAAAATAAGAATGAGTGAGGTTGGTGAGTGAATGAGTTAATGGGGATAAAATAAGCACCAGACATCAAAGGTTGTATGGCGCTATGTTAATTAAGCTAAAGGGAAAAAGACGGCAAAGCAAAGAGACGTCAAGGTAAAGAATGGTTAGTTATAGTGAATGTGTAGAAAAGTGTTCAACAAAAAGGGATTGTAAGATGTAAGTTAGTGTATCAGACTTGAAAGAACATTATATCTATGTTCTTTCAAGTCTGATACACTAACTTACATCTTACAATCTCTCTTTCTTGAAAATTTTTCTACATATTCACTATAACTAACCATTCTTTCCGTCCCCATATTTTATCTTGCCGTTATCTCTTTGCTCTGCCATCTTCCCTTTAGCTTAACATAGCGCCATATAACCTTTGATGTCTCGTGCTTATTTTATTCCCATTAACTCACTCCCTGTGGAAAGTAAGGGTAATGAAAAAGGGAGGGTATACCGTGCCCATGGCAGGTATACCCATTAGTGTGACCAATACATAACCATATAAGTGCAGTCTCCCACCATCTATTCTTGTTACAGGGGTCTAACCAAGGAGACGGATGGTTTAACAGCACAAAGTTTATGAAACCTACAGTTTTAAGATGATGCACACTTGTTATAATTGAGCTTTAACTTAATGTAACAATGTTGAAATAAAATGTATTATGGCTAGATTCACTGAACTCAAATATTCAATGTAACTCACTGAAAATATATGTCAACTTGCTGTTCAATGTAAATAGTTAACCATAACTTATTGGCCTTTGGATTTTACAGAACATATTGAAAACAAATAATAAATTGGAAAGATTGAATCGTCTACAATATCCTGGAAAAATGCCATTACCTCTACATAGTAACTTAGAATCTTACTCACAGCTTGAACTCGGAATGCCTTCATAGTTGTAAAAGCAGAGTACATTTCAAGTTCATTTCAGAATCAGAATGCTTAATCTCAAAATATTACTTAGGGGTAGATAAGATAAGCAGCACCATGGTGTGTAACCATACTTCTGAATTTTACATGTCCACAAAAGGAACATTAAAAAAGCACTCCAAAGTCACATAGCCATCAAAATTTGCAGTGTAGATTCGAACTTGACGTTTTACCTCTGTTACTTCCTTGTATTCCCCACATGAACATTTGGGGAAGCCAAGAAAGCCTATGCATAAGAGATTAACAGGTTCATCATGGATTTGCTAGTGAAGAGAAGTGTTGAAAGTAATGGAACCCTGGTGCTGCCTACCTACTTTAACTCATCGTTTGTTTGATTTGTCTTTTGAGGAGCCTTTTCATAGCAATAGCCTGGACTTTATATGAAGAAAATATAATAAACAAAATATAACTCAGCATTATGGAAGATGACACCTCAAAGACAACACACTGCATGATGCTCTTGCATTTCCTCTCTTCATTACCATAGATATTATGAAAATATTGAACCTCTACTGTTGCACTGGCTTGGAAATAAATGTATATCCTAGCACGTCACTGCAATTACAAGTAATACAAATCTATCAAAAGAAAGTCTTATACACTCATGAGAACTGAGCATATCTGTAACATTCATACACTTTCTTCAGTGTTTTTCCCTATTTGAAACTGCAAACATACTTTAATACAAAGTTAGAACACCAATCTTTACCATACCATACAATACATCAACATATTTTTTTACTTTAACAGCTACCCTTTAAAAACACTCCTTATCTACTTCATTCATTACGAAACAAGTGCTCATATTAGTTAAATAATCTTCCTTCGTATGTTATGGATTCATTAAAGTTCTTGCATGAAGGAAACAGGTTGAGATACATCATTACACCAGTCATGAATTATCACAGTGGCCTAGACGACCTTGTCCTCTCCTAGCTAGGGAACTCGCATATCTAGGGAGCAGTTCCCACCACAGGTAAAGGAAGCCTTGTGTACACGACTCATGAGATTACAAAAATCAATGGCATTACTCTTTAAAAAGGCAATTCAAGTTACTGTTTCTATGATATAAAAAATATTCCCTCTTAATGTATCTGACATAATTCATGTTTGGTAAAACTATTACAGCCATATGGCTACAAATAGTTTTTAATACATGTTATGTTAGGCATCTTACCAATTGATACCACTACTACTATGCTGACTTTAACAATGAATTGGCATTTAAAATGGAAAAAAAATATCCATGTTCAGATTACTGCCCCAGCTATGTATTAAATACTTAAGGATAAAAATGCTGATCACAAATTATAAATCAAAAGAAGAATATAAGTAGTCCAGTATCATTTTTAAGTAAAAGGTACATCAACGCAAAATCTTTACTTTGTCTAAAAAAGTATATACATATGAATACCTTTGAAAATGTACTTGTTTTGAAAACTGACAACGATTTGCTACATAATTATATTTTAGTTTTAATTTTTATTTGCAGGATAAGCTACTTTTTTCAATCTTTTGACTAAATAAGACCATCACATGCACCAAGAGACTAGGAAAGCCCCTAGAACCCAAGGACATCACAGGATATCCTGCACAACCAAGACACTAATGCTTTAAGACTAGAATATATGAAAGTCCATAAGAAATCTGATTATTTCTTTGAATTATAATCTCACATGAATAGTAATACAACCTTTGATTTATAAGAGAACTATTTTGGGATAATTTAGGCTTTGTTATTCAATGTATATTTTCATCAAATTCATGCTGCACTCATTTCGAAGTTACCACCAATGATTCTACAACTCCTGTTGGCACAATATACACACCCACAGTAACTGAGTATACAAACAGATCTTTTCCTACTAATACTACTAACAGGAACTAACATGCAAGGTAAGTTGGAACAAGAATATGAATCCTGGACAGTTAAAGGGTTACTCGTTACCTGGACGTAAGGTGACCTGAACTCTAGCGTTTGAAAAAGGTTCCAGAAGTGACATTTGCCCACACACCCAGGATATCCAAGTGCACCCGGGAATGTACTGTACACTAAATTCACACACTTGTGTAATTTGTGATAGATCACATACACACACACACACACACACACACACACACACACACGCACACGCACACACACACACACACACACACACACACACACAGACATTTTGTTTCATTTTGTCAAGTACCTGGATCCTAAAATACTGAAGAGACACATAGGGCCACAGCAATAGGGATGCGGTAGGTGGCATCATAATTACATCTTGCTTTTTCACACCCTGCTGCAGTGGCTCAATAAACAACCTGATGAGCAAGAGAAGTTGACAATCACATGTGATCATAAATAAGAACTACTGTGTGAATTATACTTTTTTTGTGCAAGTTGCCTTAAAATAAATAAAAACATTATAATAATGTGACCATGTTATCTACACAACTTGAATATTTGTATTATCTTTAAGGTTGTAGGAGATGCAACACTCCATGCATTCTTTTTAGTAGCAAAGTACATGCATCTGTTGACATTGACATACCATGTCAGAAACAGTTTGTACAATAGGAGCATTTATACTATATTTTCAGGTGTTTCTGTGAATTGTTTTTTTTTAATTGAGTAGCTGGTGTACCACACTCTTAGCAAAGGGAATTTTTTTGCATTTTGAGGTACCTGGGAAACCCCCTTAATGATGGGCAAGATATTTGGGCATGTAGTACATGTAACCAGTGTGCAACATAATGTGGTGGTTGAGATAGGCATTATGTTGCGGTGACTAAGCAAATCCATGGTAAGTATGGTTAGTGTGGTGTAGCTGCAGTGAGTGATGATAATAATGATACATCGTGAATAATTGGCAGGGTGTTATGTGTATGTTGTTTGTATGACTCAAAAATATTGAGTCTCTTAGGGTGGTGGTACAGAGGTTATACAATCTCTTAAGTAGAAAACCTGAGGCTCCCAAGAAACACTTGCATAAAAAAAGATAAAAATATCGTGGAAAATTTCAAATTCTATAAATAAGACAGAATACTCAAATAGATAACCACAGAAGTGCGGGGTGTGGATAATGTTAGCTCTCCTCTAACACTGGTCTTCCACCATGGTGCTAAAATGTCAGGATTGGTCCTGTCCTGTGATCTAGTATGTCTGGAAGGGAATATAATAATCAAGCATTGATAAAAATTTGAATTCTACTACTAATAAGTAATGGTATTGTTAAGAAGTATTAATATTAAAAAGCAATAACTGTAAATCACCCTCCCGAAAAGAACTTAGAGCTCATTATAGCCAGATCTATGGGTAAGATGGTGACCTTTCACACACTACATACCCGATCCTCTTGCTCAAGGACAGTAAATGTTTGGTCATCAGTGAAAACTTTGCACCTTGAGCAAGGTGGGAATCCGAGCCTGACATGTGCCAGGCTGAGACATTACCACCAAGCTACCAAGCAGTGTTCTAACCTAATTGTATTCTACATAATTGAGTCAAGTTCATTATATCCCGTCTTTTAGTATGTGTGTGCATACATACCTGTGATGATTGTGAACCATGGTAGAGTTACGTAAGTCAGGTAGGCATTGAGGGGAACAGATTGAGCCCGACGTGACTCCTTCCAGAAGTGGAATGTTTGAGTGAAACCTTTGGTTGTCCATAGAGGATTGTAAGCCCCATCATCTAGCTCTGGAAGGGACCAAAAACTGGTTAATTACTTTCCAAGTATCAGGAACAGAAATTGCAACAAGCATTGTCAATCAAAGTGGAGGAAGTGTTTTCCATTTTGTTTGCACAGTAAATATATGTGAATTTATTGCCAGGCAGGCAATCTTAATGCAGGATTAACTTTTTTCCAAATATTGATTGCTAGTTGTAATTGCCTTCAGATTCCAAGTCTGAATATCAAATAAGGGAAAGACAATATATAGTATTGTTTTTGCTTCTTGAAGTTGTATAGGGAATGAATTTGTGTAGTTTTAATGTGTATTCATATTATATGTCTGCTGTATAGTGCACATTCCGAATTCATGCAAGCCACCTAAATAATTTTACAGCAACACAATGGAGCTGTATTACCCATTAGGAATTATTAAATTATCTTATTCAAAACTGACTTGGAATTCAATTGGGCAGATTGCAATAGTTTTGCTGTATAAATGAAGAATTCAGAATGTTTTCCTGTGTTTAGATATAGTATGAATAAATATATCCATGCATCAGGACCATGCAACACAAATTTGTAAGTTCTAAAAGAATATATGGGTTTAATACATAAGACAAGAAAATAATGTGTTTCACAGGTTAGTCTCCCCTTGCCAGCCAGATCATTAGAAGGAGCTTCTAACCCAACATGCAGAAAACTGAAAAAAGAAATGCCAGAACAAGGAAGTGAACATCAAAATTCAATAACTAATTCAAAACTAGTATGCGCCTTTATATAAACACATTCTATACTTCTTGATCATGCAGACATACTGGCCACTAAACTTTTCTAGCCCAGCAGCTCTCAGCCTTGTGTTATTTTCTACTCAATTCCATGAGATGCACATAGTTAAGGCTGATGGATTGCTCTTCCATATTAATGACAAGATGAAACATAAGAATATAAATTTTGAAGCTTTTCAATTTTTGATATAGAAGGAAATATGACACAGGAGTTCAATATTTAAACTCATTCAGAACCTCAATCTTAGGGAAAAAAGTTAATAATGTCAAAAATACAGTTTGAAGTAATCCCCAAAATTACACTGTAATACAAACTTACTAAACAGCAGTAACAGTAAGCTACAAGTGGTGATAGATGAAGGAAATTTGAGATGACAGTCTAAGACTTCCAACAGTGCCAAGAGTCAGGGTTAGGCCGGCTATAACAATGACTACACTGCTCATTACAGACAAAAAAGGTAAACAAAGGTACATACTGACGTCGCAGAGAAAGTTAACCTTGGTGCCATCTGGTGTCAATCTGAATGGCACCGAGATTTTCTTTCTCGTCTTGACTGGACTGAGGTTTAATGCTGTAATAGATTCAGACGGGGATTCAGTACCATCCAGCCTTGCTCTGATTGCACTCATTTTGGCAGAATCAACTGAAAGACTCTTTTGGAATGGAGGCTTTTCTCTACCACTTTCTACTTCTATATCATCTGTATCACTTAACAATCTGGAGGAAGCGAGGGGAGACTCAGGAGCGTTGAGAGGATCAGAGTCCTCAGGAAGGTGGGGGTCTGAGTCTCCCTTAGGTGAATGGAGCGGGACTCTCTGGGCACCACCTGGGGTCTTAGGTCTTGATTTGACTGGACTTCTGGGAGACACTTCTATTTTGCTGGTACTACTTTTAGAAGAATCAGTCAGTGTCTGTAATTGATTAGCTTTAAATATCTGACTCTGAATGTCTTTACTAATGAAGGAAGTCTCACTTATGCCAGCGCCACAATCAGTTGTTGAAGGTTCAATTACCACAAACACCTCTTCTTTTGCTGTCTCATGTCTATCCAAATCTTCTGTTGAGGCTGACTCAGCACCAATATCAGTTCCTGTCTCAACACTATCATTTGGCACATTGGTATCAAGTTTACCAGTATGATCAATCTCATTTTGTACATCATTTATTGCCTCCAAGTTGTAGTCTCTTTCTGATGGGTCAGGTGAGACAGGGCGGGATGCGAGTAAGGGGCTGCCCTCATGGGGAGATGGAGGGGTGGAAGGACGACACTGGGACGGCTTGGGAAGTGGGGAACTTTCAGGTACCTGACCAGGCAAGTTTAGGCTTGGAGAAGACCCTTTATCGGTTTCTTTTGGGGAGTCAGACCCCACCAGCTGATCCCCATGAAAGTGTCTGCATTTGGCACACTGCACTGCCTGTGGTACTTCCTCCTCTTCCTGAATTGTGTTGCATGCTACCACAGAACAACATCTACCACTACACACCACTAGAAAGGAAAAGAAAAAAAATAACATAAATAAAATGCAGATTGAAATGTTTTGCAAAATGAGAGCAATGGCACAACTAGCACAACAGGCAGACGTAAGCTAGGTGCACGTACATGACAGAGGCGCGAGGCCGCAACATCCACGAGGGAGTGAGGTGCTGCATTTGATAAGAGACAGACAGGAGGTAGAATAGGCTTGATGAACATAAAGCTACAAGCAAATGGATTCTTCACAGCATGGAGGTAATACTGCTTTGCCTCACTCACCTTCTGTGTCATCACACACAAAACTCTCATCTTTTACATCCACAGGACAACCCTCACACTTCCAGCCATGCCAGAGTCGCCCCCACACCTCATCAGATACATATCAAGCACAATACAACACTCAGACAACAGGCAAATGGCTCACTGATGCCCATTCATAAGAACAATGACAACAATTAAGAAAAATATAAGTATAATTTAGATTATAAGTTGCTAGCCATGGATTTACATACTTAAAAAAAAGTGTCTATTCCATATTAAAGTGTTTGCAATATGGATGAGGTATGCACAACAATGGTTTGTTTTGGTATGAGGATTACAGAACAAAAATGTCAAGGGCACAAGTATGTGCCTACACTCAAGCAACATTATACATGTGTCATCAACTGCCACACTTTCCTCACTTACCTCTGTGCTTACATAGTAAGGTGAGGTGTGTTCAATGAGTTTAATGAGGTGAGGTGAGTTTAATGAGTACAGCATGCAGCCTCACATATACAAGTTAGTGTATGTGAGATGATGGGTGACAGCCAGTGATATGACTGAAGTAGAGGTGCATGTCTACAATTTGTGATTTTATAAAAGGCTGTGTGAATCAGATATTTGTAATAAAAATTATAGTGGAGTATTTAGGGATAAAAGATGGAGTAGGAAGATGACCGAAAGCTTCCATGGGAATAAGACGATGGTCTGTAAGGCGGTACGAACAAGGAAGGGAAAATCTAGAAATGAAGAAAGGATGAATAAGTAATGTCACTGCCTTGACGACCTTTAGAGGTGGTTCTTGCACATCTGGTGTGACCCTTGGATCATATCAGGTGCTGGGGGAGGGCATGAGTTAAATATTAAGTGGCAGGAGTAAACCCTGGGACCTTGTTGTGGATTAGACACCTGCCCTTGCCCCCTTTCCATGACTAACCTGACATGCAGTGTTTGGGCGAGGTGTACTTCTCTTCTCCTCTGGGGGCCTAAGGGCTAAGTGAGAGGAGTGTACATGTATTTGTGCATGGGTGTGTATGCGTGCTTTGTTTTGTCTACCCCCCTTTAGAGAGATAACAGCATGGTATATAGATAGATAGATAGACAGACTTGGGGAAGGGTAAAAAATTGTAAGCAGCCTTCATGGACCAAAGAAAAGCATATGATAGGTTTCTTTGTTCAAAACATGACCCATGTCTAAAGAGGCAAGCACACTTGAAATTAAAGTCACACTTGTAATTTATCCTAGTGATGCACACTAATAATAATTTCTTTATAGTATAATGGAAGAGCAATGCATACAAGTCTTAGCCTTTTTCAATGACTTTGAATCAGCCTACTGAAATATTCTTTTAAGTAATTCTGATTGGAAAAAAAGAAAGAAAATCAAATTGCGTTAAAAGGTGACAGAATCAGAGAAACCTTGTGTAAAAATTAACAAAAATTCAATGAAAAAATATGTATCACATGGGCATATTTTTGTTCTACTCAAAGTAAAAGGAATATTTTCATAATGCCAATAAATCTCACATCCTTTTGTTTGGCATATAAACCTAAATTTGTGTTGTCAAATAAAACGGGTAGGTTTATAGATGGATAACTATGGTAATTGGTGTGACCTAAGCTGTATAAACAATATAACATATCATGACAACAAATATTCAATGTCTGTATGTCCAATGTTCATGTTTACAAAGATCAATGCCTTTAATGACATAAAGTCCTGTCAAACAAAAATAATTACATCACACTCTCATTGTCTAAACATTTATATATAAAAAAAGGAACTCTCACATCATTCACTCAGTGGAATAAATATAAACAGCTTCACATAATAAATCCCAATGGAAAGGGATAAAAACCTTCATATACAATAATAAAACATGACGATACATAATGTATGACCAATTCATTCTGAAAATAAAGTAATTACAATAACAAAACAATAAAAAGACAATTACATAATAGTGTATCATTAACCCAAAATAATTTTAATTCATTACCCTTTCTAGCAATTTATCAATCCTTACCATCACGCACATCTCCAGACTCTATTTCATACAGGCCATCAGCAAAGTAGTCGAGACCCTCATTTTCGGAGCGTGACCTTGAACCCTCGGGCCTAGATTTCCATCCAGAATTGATGAAGGTGTTGAAGTTTGCACTAGGGTCACTCAAGCGCCTCTGAGGGGAGTCAGGAAAGGTTGATATGTAATTACATATCATCTTGCATAAAACACACAAATTGTTAAACTCAACTCAGATTTAGATATATTGTACATTGATATTACACATCTGGCGACTAATTGGTGCTGAAATAACTTCACCAAACGTGAAATCATTAAACATAAATACAGGAAAGTCCTTTAGACTCCTTTCACGTCAGTAAACTTCATTCAAAGCATTTAATGGTGAATTGAAGAGGAATATTTGATTTGCTGATGGAAGTTATTATGCATCTGGCTGTAGAGGAAAGTAGCGATAGTGGTGGCGGGGTTGGACATGTCAGACAAATCAAACAATTATAGCAAGACAATAACATTTTAACTAATTCAATACCTCATCGTACATAATCACATACGAACATAATGAGAAAAGCAATAATTAAATTTTTTTGCACGGTGGTTGTGGACTTACCTGATGTCTGTAGATGAATCTGTCCTCAGGCTCATCATCCCAATCACAGTCCCACATGTCTGTCAGACTCACTCCGGGTTCTGAGGTGGGCGTCTCCACTCCTGAACCTGGACACAAAAGATTAGTGACTACCTCCAAACCTGATCCAGTGAAAGTTGTGCTGTAAGTGTGGATTTAGTCCTATTTAAAGAACTAGATATAAAATCCATTCACTTAAAATAATCTCTGTACATTTTTTCTACCAATAGCAATTTGCATGATTGTATGTATTAAGCAGTCAAGAGATGTGGTATAGGAATTATATGTGAAGATATAAGAAGACCTCTTTAAGGAAAGAACTGCCACTATAAAGCTACCTAAGGTCATCAATAAAATACCAAGACAGAAAAAGTAACACTATTTCTCCTAAACTGTTAATATTGGTTTCAGAGGAAGTCTTTAAGAAATTGGAATGGGAAGTGGCAGGAATTCAGATAAATGGAGAACCTCTACATTATCTTACATTTGCTGATGATATTGTTCTAATGGTAAAAGAAGGCAAGGCAGACAGAGAACTAGATGGAGAGATGAGATAAGAACTTTTGCTGGAGTAACCTGGAATAGACAGGCAGCTGATAGAAAAGTGGAGAATGTTAGGGGAAGCCTTTGTCCTGTAATGGACTCTATGAGGATGATGTATATTCAATTTTTGTTAAAAAAATTTAAAAACCAATTTTCCCACCTTTTGGTTTTGTGACCGCCATCTCAGCATGACCCTTCCCCTGAGGTCCCTTCATTCTCACAAATTCTATCCTTTGGTTGCTATTGCCAGCAAACAGACCCATCATCATCCGCTGAGCCACCTTACTGCTTAGACTTGCCTGCCACACACAAATAATTAAATGGCATCAGTCAGGTTTATATAAACATCAAAGCCACAAACACATATATATTAGATTATAGTTAAGAACTAGTTTAAGTCTTGGCTTTTATATGGAATCCAAAATTTATGTTCTCAAATCAGAGGACAGGTATTCATGTAACAATAACACACTAACTTACTCTGGCATCATAAACTCGCTTCAGAGCATCATATCTTATGGAACCCAAGAAGATCACTGCCTGACGGATGCCAGCATGGTCTGAGGCAACTAACTCCACACAAACCATCTCTCCATCACGGACAAGCATATCAGCAAACACCTGGCAACGGGTAAGTAGTCACACCTCACATGAAGGACCCTTGGTGAATGCTTTGATCTAGGTGAAGCTACAGTAAGATCTCATTATTATTACAATTATTATCAATCTACCCTATTAAGTGTGGGACATTTCATTGTTTGTTTATTGATGATTTTGTCTGGCATTACATTTAAATGGTCTTTAGTTCCCTGCTTACTCTTGCAACAAAGTCTAGCTTGACAACCAAAGAAGCATAACTACCTCATCAAAGTTGTCCACATGGAAACAGACACTGGGATAGGTGATCTCCTCCACCTCTCCTTTAGTGTCCATTCTGCGCCGACTTGGGCTGGCATACACTTTCTGAGGGGAGAAAATTTCTTGTATGTGCCATCTTATTCCATTTTTATACACCTTACTCATAATCATATGACACATACTAATGAAACCAATTGTTATATATCAAAATTACTATGGGTATTAAATTCAATACCCTATGCATTAACATTTATTATTATGATATAGTTAGTACAATTGTAATGCCTCAAATAAAAATAAAAAACGGAGAAATTCATCTAAAGGAGATGATATCGGTGTGAGGCTGTAGCCGGGGATTAAACCCCTGACAATACACAACGTACTGACGCATTTCATGGATGCTGCCACATATCTGTGAGACATGTTTGTACATACAATGATACCCAAGACTGTAAGCAAGGCTGTAATATGGTATAAACAAGTGTAACAATGCAAAAGAGACAACAGAACCAACCTGTGAATGGCGACGCAGCACCTGCAGGTCCTTGGGGCTGGTACGGGTGCACACAGCCAGGGTGAGGGTGTAGTCAAACTGGTGGATGATTAAGTTGAGATAAACTGTCTCCTCCCAGTCCACATCTGGATCTCCAATGGGCAGCTTGCGACTGTCTCTTCGGTACACCTCCACCTCGGTCTGTCGGAAAGCAAAGACCCTTCATGGTGAATCATTGTGGCAATAAATTTCAAACTTTTCATAAACATGCAGTGACATTTAAGAAAAAAGCATAACAAATACCAGTCAAAATAAATAGAACAAACAATACCATTATACAGACACTCACACTGTACTTGTATTCTACATTTCACTGTCAGTCAAGGTCTGCCTGGACTACTTTGCCTGAATATTTCAAAATGTTGAAGTTCCTCAATGTCAGAGGCATATTGATCCCAAAACCTACATCATTCCAGTGTACTATATACCATAAATATCTTTCATCTTCCTGGATTCCTAAGCCTAAATCATACAGTGCTTCTTTATCATAATCATCTCCATTCCTTTCTATGTGTTCCCCTTGATTCAAAATGTTTTGCTTTACACCTATATATGTATCTCTTTTATCAGGTGTGCAGCTCCTTGGCACAAGTCATAGCTACTCAGTAACAAGAATAAAGGGTTAGCTCACCTGGTATTTTGGAATGTATCGTGAACCCTTAAGGTGTTTTTTCCTGATGAAGAACAAGAGATCATCAGCATCTGTGGATCTGTCAGTCTGGAAGAGGAAGTGGCGCACAAAGAGGTCGGTCCAGTAGGTGGTTCCCTGCACCATGACGAACCCAGTGTCTGTCAAAATAACACACACACTTGCTATACCTCTCATCTATGAATTAATGTATTGCAAAATATGCCTCAAGCTGTGTAAATGTATATGCATGAAGGGATCTTTATTACAACACTAAATACCGGCATAAGAAACAAATTTAAAAAGAGGCTTGAAATTAAATCAATGAGATCCTTCAAAATTCTATATAGATGTGTAATGATAAAAAAAAAAAAAAATTGATGATTATATAATTCCCCGAACTAGGTAGCTTTGGACCATAGAGTTCTGCTTTGCTAAACTAGATTAAACACCACCTCTTAGTAACGCTATTTAGAAGTAATACTACACAAGTAATATACAAGTCGTAAGTGTAGCCTAACCTAACCTAACATTTATTCACCTAAATCATGGTCAATATACTTCAACAGATGTATATAACCGCACATAGCAGGTTAGAAGTGCCCACCCTGAGTCCCCTTCACACACTCCCTGCTGGCTGCTGTTTGCCTTACCGGACTCCTTAGACATGAGACATTGCCGCATTTCCTTGGCACGCTGGAAGTTGATCTCCTCTATTAGCTGTTCCAGCGCCGTCACGTTCCGCAGAATATCCTTAGCGCCTAGGCCAGCCATGGTGAGGGAGTGTGTGTGGCTAGTTGACAGGAGGTGAGTGAGTCATCCGCGCCATGGCTGTCCCGTCCCCTAGCAGACGACGCGGCGAGGGGGCAAAGGGACCACGGACCACGGACTTATTAACGACCAACGGGGTTGTGCTGCAAACATATTCAATACAGACAATTAAGTAAATGTGATTGGTGATTTAAACGCCATACATTAAAGGTGATAGATAGGAAAACTGTTGATGTTGTTATCTGCCTCCCTCCCTTCCAGTATGGGGAACGGTAAATGAGCCGAGGACGTATAAATATTTTTTTTTTACAAACAAGAGCACATGGACAGTATAACTCGATCAGCACATCACCTTGATGGAAAACATATGTGAAAAGTATAGGTTATTTTGATGTCTTTATTAGCAGCCCCTAATGTCGTGTGCGTAAAATTTTCGCATTTTCGTGCGAGTCAATGGAGCGTACTGCGCTTAAATTTGACTCATTTATTTTCCGCGTGATTTAGCCCATTGTGTGGGCTGTACGTAGATGGTTAGTTTCCTACCCCCTCTTAGGATGACTCAATAAGGTTTATCAGGCCTATCAGATAAGCAGCGTAGCGAGGCCCGTTATGGCGGCCGCTACTTGGGAGGTGGTCAGGTTGTAAGGATGGCTTTGGGAGGCCAACTTGCAGATTTGGGGGAAGGCATTTTTTTTCACATTGCCACATCTGAGGAAGGTTTAATTAAGTATATAGGTAATGAAATTACCTGAAATGCATATGACATCGTAATGACGGGTGGGCGCCGTGGTAAGTGTTTAGGGAAAGGTGTTACGAGGGTGTATGGTTAGTTTTGATGGTTGGGGAAAGTGTATTATCAAGTATTTGCATCATTGGATGATGTCCATGATTACAAACTTACGAAATGACATTGTTATAGCACAGAGAGAGAGAGAGAGAGAGAGAGAGAGAGAGAGAGAGAGAGAGAGAGAGAGAGAGAGAGAGAGAGAGAGAGAGAGAGAGAGAGAGAGAGAGAGAGAGAGCACCTGGATGACCAGCTGACATGTCATCATTGCAGGCACGTCCTGATCGTGGGCGACCAGAATCTGGAGGGAGACACCTACAAAAACCTCCTGACAGTGCAGGGTCTGGCACACTGTATCACCTTCTCTAATCACGATTAATAAGTGATCAAATAATCCCAGAGCCACCTGGTTTGAGTGTAGTGGGATACTAGACCCTGTCATCACTGACCTTGGACAAGACACAGTTACATGTCATCAACTGGGGCTGACGGGCAGCTCAAACCACCACGCCGTCCTGACCTGTGCAGACATGGACGTGGCACAGGATGAGGCCACCACTCACACCATCTAGCTGTGTTCATAATTCATGTGTGCTGACCCCTGATGATCTATTTGTTCCTCAGACTTATGCTGCTACTAGGGGTCACCCATTTAAAATTGCAGTCACAAGATGCCGGCTTGATTTGCGAAAGAGGTTCTTTAATTTCAGATTAGTGAACCTTTGGAATTCATTGCCGGCCTCAGTGGTCTGCTTAGAAGATCTTGCCTCATTCAAATCTGCACTTACATCTCACCTTAGTGACCTTCTATTTGATTTTTACTAGTCCCCTGTTACTTTCGCCATCCATGTACTCCATGTTCTCTATTTTCTTATTTTTATTATAACAAGCTGCTTATGGTGCACCTTCCAACACTTTCATAACATTGCTTTCTTTCTGTACTATATCTTTTTTGGCGCACCAGCAGTGTGTGGCTTCCTCGGTCCCTGTACCGAGCAATCACATTCAGGGTCCGGGAAGCCCACCAGGTAAGAATACCAGGTAAGACAGAGAGGACTGGCTTTCATTCAGAAGAGACCTGCAGCAGATAGACTGAGCCACCCTCTTGCATGATCAAGCTGAGTACAAGGCGAGCACCTTCACCAAATGGCTCATTGGTGTCCAGCGAGAGCCAGTTCCACTCCCCCATTACTCCTCCAGGCCCATGGACTAAATCTGGTTTAGTTATAAAGTCATATATGAGTTTTGTTGGTATGGAAATCATTCACACGTATAATGCAACTCACACATAGTAGAGACGCCTATAAGGCGAGCATACTGTACGTTACAAAAACCTATATAATTGAAAAAGTGAGTGATCCTTATTTCATAAGACCATCATTCCCTCTCTTAATCCCTTACTTACCATAGTTCCAAAAACGTAGTTGCTTTCTAAATTAAAGGGAACATAAAATAACTAAATTAAACATTATCTGTTTGCTCTGTAAAATGTTCTTATTCAATAGCTGATGAGTCATTTACAATAAAAAATTAATATAATACTCTTTTTCCTTTCCTACATACATTCAAAGCTTGAAAAAGGCACAAACTGCTTTGCTCATAACTTTGCATGTATAATACATTTAAGTAAGAAGTAAATCAAATGAATAAGGTTGTTCCATATGGTACTCAAAGTAATGTTGATTGGTACATTCCAATAAATATATGAACACTCAAGAACAATAATAAGGAACTATTATGAGAACACTTTATAATAATTATTATATGGGTAAGAGGATAACTTTAGGCTTACTAAATATTAAGTGTCAAGTATGCTAGATCAATAACAAAATAGTTTCTAATCCAATATAATGGCTATAATATAAAATTATTAGTAACATAACAGCCTAAATACCATAGGTCATGTGATAAGATTTGTATATAAATAAAAAATCTATAAAATCATTAACATATTCAAAATTACGTGATTAATAGACTCCGTGGTAAAAAAAATCAAATAAAATATATATTCGTAAAACAATAAAAAAAAATAAAAAAAAAGAAAGAAATAAGAATCTATATTTTCATTCCCAAAGATTGTTGAAATATATTATAAACATTATAGAAAATATTAATACCATAATGAGCTATATAAGACATATCTGTTATAACAGGTGAATGTACTTCATATAAGTAACTAAATATAACAATTTCTATCTCTTCGTAATATATAAGACTGTTTCAATTATATGTTATTCTTCTCACTATCAATCAGCTTTCTGTTGTTTATTTTTTGGACTAACAACACTATACGTCTTCAAATTCTGTTTCTGTGGTTCACTGCGGACCTGCAATTTGACATTTAAATGAGATAATTGTGAAAAATATATAGTTTCTTAAAATTATATTGGAAAAATATATAACTATTCCAGATACAAGGAAAAATTAATAAGTGGAAATAAATATTCATAAATGAACTATATTTTCTAGGTTTATGGAAAAATGCAGCTTTTCTAAATTGATGGAAAAATGAATTAATATTAAAATTTGACAGTAAAATACTTTTCCCGCTCTGCTCTCTGTCTTTTCATTCGTAAGAGAGCATACAGAGGAGGTGCTTCCTAGACCCCTCGCTTCATCTCTTTTGGTTGCCTCTTACAACCCGTAGGGAATATAGTGGTAGTAGGGGCTGCGAGAATACTACCACTGTATTCTCTGTGGATTGTAAAAAGCAACAAAAAGGGATTGAGTGAGGGGTCTGTATTTTCTCCTATGAAAAAGACAGAGTACACAGGGGGAGGGAGAGAGTAAAGTCTCCCTGAATCCTAAATGCCAACTAAATGGCTACCCTCTCTTAATGGGGATATAAGCCAGGTATATAGATAGATAGATAGATTCTAGCCACCCCACAACAGGTCTAACATATTTCTAGTAAATTAAAATGTCATACCTTCTTCCTGCGAAAGTTGATTGCTGGTCCTTTGTTTGCTTCATCATTCATATTACATTTCCTGGTAGGCAGAGCTTTCAGGGAGATGTTCGCCTCTGGGACGAAAGGAGCAATATTGGCACTTGGTATTTTCTCTTGGTATTTTCTTCTGGCTCGCTTTATCTCCTCAAATTGGTCATCACTATCAGCAACCTAGTAAATATAAAAAATGGCATTCAATATTTTGTAGTCACGACCATGAATATACTAGGAAAATATAGGGTACTTAAAGAATGTGAAATACCTCCCTAAATTGAGGCCTACCTCATATGTACAGGCTTCTGAGCTTGAGTCTCCAGAAGCATAGTCTCGGATTGGTGTAAGTTGTTTAAATATTACACGTTTCTGGAATTCAGGAGGCAACAGGGTCCGGGTGCGTTGGCTTGTCTTCAGGATACTGGACACCTGCTTTCCCTGTTGATATAAAAATGCATGTTATAATATACATTATTAACTAAAGCTACAATCTAGAGCATACTAAGATACCATGAATTTGCTGGTGTATATAACTAGTTTTATTCACCTAGTTGTAGCATACAAGAAAAGAGCTTTACTGATACTGTCCCGTCTCATTATCTACCATTATCCAATCTGTCATAAATTCAATTTAATCTTAGCATGGACGTGTCTGTATTAATTTAGCTAGTTAAATTTACCTAGTTATGTATACTAGTTACGATATTAATAGTTATAATATAATAGCGCCTCACTAGTGTAGTGATTAGCACATCCGACTACGAATCCGTTGGCCCGAGTTTGATCCCGGACCAGGACAGTCGGGGCACAGCTACTCCTTCATACAACTTTGTTTTTACATTCATTCCCATCGCTTTACAACTGAACATCATCTTCATGCCTCACAACACCTTTTCTACATCATTGATCCTAGACTTCCCCAACAATGTTTAAAATTATCTTTTGGCATGCTTTTCACTCTAATGTGAATTGCGCTGCAAATACATGTTGGACACATTATCACCACACGAATATGTAATAAAAGACAAATGGATTAAGAAAATGTCTCCATTCACCTTGCAAGTTTTCAAAGATGCTGTGAAAAGAGAGGACAAATGGTTTGAAACACCTTACATTGGAATTGTTAGACAAAATTGCAGAGGAAAGACATGGTTGATTTAAAGTAGTACAGCAGTCCTGTGCCAATCGCAGGGACTGTTCCTAATAACATTGCTGATAGTAAGTCTATACATGATAAATGGTGAAACTGATGAAATGGTATATGCTATCTATCAAAACCCAAATGGGTCTCACCTGTATTTTGTCAGTTTCAATTTTTCTTATAGTCCTGTGTGCTGGGGGGATGCTAGGTTCAGCAAAAGTATTCATAGTATTCATGGTATTCACGGTATTCATACTTTCCAGATACGTGCCAGGACTGGGTGTTCTGGGGTTGGGACTCATTAGAACAGATGCAGCGATTTTCTCAACTTTTTTCACGGCCTAGAAGAAAATCTTATATTCATGAAATTTATTGACATATAAATCACATAGTAGTATTTTGCATTGGGTAACTTTTCTTTAAACTTTTGAGGATGAATCTGAATATTATAAGTAAAACCAAAAAAAAAACATATTTAACATTTTAGTTAATCTAATTAAGTAGGTATTTTAGGGATTCACTGTAAGTTACAAATCGAAAATATCTTACAACTTAATTGCTGTCAAAATACCATGACAATCTTTTACAGATTACACTACATTATTACAACTTTGATACATTTGTTTGTACAATAAAACTGTAAACAAGCACATTACCTGTGTTACAGCATCCTTCATTGTTTCATTTGCAGAAGGAACCTTAGTCAGTGCCTTGATTTTAGCCAGAAGTTCCTCCTATGTTTGAGAGTAATCAAAATACAATTAGATCATCAATGTATACCAATGAACTTGTGTACATCCTATCAGCCTCGTACAGTGTTGAACTAAGGGATCAAAACATCTCATGTCAGGTTGTACTTTTGGGAATATATTTTCATTGTTTCAAAATAATATGATAAATAAATGTTTCAATCATGTGTGCGAGATATAAGCGCTCTTTCTATATGACAATAATTAGGGTATCTTTCACGTTCAGGATGTTGTACTTATAAAATGGAACTTTATTTTATTGAAAGAGAAAATCTAGTCTTGTGAAAGCATTTCCTGCATCTATCTTGGTGAAGGATGAAAGGTGTGAAATGTGGAAAGGTAAACACAGGAGTAAAAGTACATGAGAGTAACTAGAATTACAACTTAGAACTGACTCACCTTCTCCTGCATAAGTTGTGTAATTTTTGATTGGCTCCTCTGAAGCTCTTCCTCGGCAGTTTTCAATTTGGCCTCCTTGTCAGTTTTGTAAATATTCAAAAGATCACCCATTTCCTGGAAATAATCAATCAATTAATTTATTTTTCAAGCTCGCCTTTGAATAATAAGTACACATATGACATATAATACACACAAATGGTATGTCACTACTTGGATCACATTCTAAACTAAAAATACTTTCCAACAATACCTAAATGAAGTGAATTGGCACGTCAAAAGTGTTTTCATTACGTTTAAACCATACAAAAACTTCAAATACATTTTTCTCATAACTTCCTTTTGTCGAGTTTGTCCTTTCTAACCTCGACGCCTCATATAACCAGTCCCCTAAGCTAAGCTAAAATGGTATGTATAACACAGCTTACCTTTACTTTGTTGTCTGATTTTAGTTTGATCTGTAGTTTCTCCTTGATGGCAGTGCTGGCCTCTTGTTTAGCTTGCTCCAGCTCACTCTTCATAGTTTCTAGTTTTGCTTTCAAGGAAACTAACTCCTGAAAATTTATGTTACTTATAATATATAATGTAAATACAAAGAATACAATATCAACTAAAAAATGTATTATATGTCATTTTCCATGTATGTAAGGTGTGACTGGTCATTTTTTATAACCCGCAGGGAAAACAGTGGTATTATTCTTGCAGCCCCTATACAAAAAATGTATATATCTATCTATCTATATATCAGGCTGTTATCTCCCAGAAGGGATAGCCAACACAAGGCACACCAAGGTTTATGGAGACATTACTCTCCTCTTCCCCTCTGTGCATTGACTTTTAGAAGGAGAGTATACAGAGGGGCTTCCAAGACCCTTCACTCCATTCCAATTTTTCCTTTAACAAAACACAGGGATTACAGTGGTAGAATTACTGTAGCCCCCACCACACAACTAAATAATAATAGTAGTAATAATAAATTCATAATTACCTGAACAGTAAATTATTATATCTTCATGCTACTTACCACACATTGCGTCATGGAGGAATCATTTTGTTCACGAAAATCCTTTTCAACTTCTTTAAGTTGGATTTCATAAATCATCTTTGAAGAATTCAAATTTTCTTTTGATTTATCTAGATCTTCCTGAAGTTGGAGCACTTGTTGCTCGAATTCACCTTTTGTTTTTTCAAAAATTTCCTTGGTATGATGAAGCTCAGTCTGTAGAGTTTCTAAGTTTGAGTTTGTAAAACTTTCATAATTCTTAAGTGACTGGTCTTTGGCTTCATATTGATTCTGAATTTCTTGTTTCTCACACAAAGCACGATCTAAAGACAATTTTAGTTCTTCTGACACTTTTTCCTTTTCAATTACTATATTCTTATTCTTTGCTAGTTCATTTTCTAGATTTTCACTTTTTTTCATGGCCTTCTTAAGTTTCTCTTCAACTGCATTTATTTTTTGCTCCAAAATCCTTTTCGATTTAGTCTCTGAAGAAACATTCTTTATTTTCACTTCATGCTGTAAAAGAAAGTAGCTGCATAAACCCAACATATCAAACTGAAGTGATCAAAGAGAGATACGCATTTAATACAAGTACATATTAGACATGTGGTCAGGATAGGTTCACTCTGGACATGTTCTAGCTCTAACAATTGTAATAAGAGTGACAGTGCTATGCAAGTATTGTAAAAAAGAATAAAACCTTACTTCTTTCTCAAGTTTCTTCATATTGTCTTCAAGCTCCTTTATTGTTGCCGAGAGTTCTTCACATTTTTGGACTTTTGTGTTCAAATCTGACCTGAAAGGAGAATATTCCACTCAAACAAATCCGCTCTAATATCCAAACTTAAAATAAAGCAGTTAACATGATAAGATTAATAAAAGACTACCGTACTTTACAATATATGACATACTTTGTATTTTCTAGGTCCTCCTCTATTTTTTTCTTTTCTTCCATAAGTTCAATTTGATGATTCTCAGCAAGAGAAATTTTTTGTGTCATCTCTTTTATGGTTTCATTACACATCTGAAAAAGAAGACGGTGATTTTAAGATGGTTACTGAGCTATGTCAATCAGGTTTATATTATTATCAACTGGTTATTTCAGAATACAATTATCTGTTACAATCTTGTATTTTTTTTTATAAAAGTGTTGTACCACCAACTAAAATAAAATACACAATAAAATAATATAGGTCAATGGATACTGCAAATATAGTTATACAATTAAGGAGTGTATGGAGGGAAACTGAAAAGAATGTGGGAAAGAGCAGTGATGAGGTGTCCATTACTGAAACCGAAAACTCTTAAAACGATAATTAATACAGTACTTACAATATTTTCTTGGTTTACTTCATTCAAGGACACTTCTAATTTGTTATTTATTTCATCCTTATTGTGGTTTTCCTGTTCTTGGTGAGTCAGTGCCTCTTTCTGAACTTCCAGATCACTTTGTAGAGCTGTAACCTGAAGTGAATTATGTTGATCAAACACATAATCTCATGAGCTGAGCCAAGCTGACATACGTTTCCAGACAGTTTGTGAAGAAAAAACCATGACTAGAAACATTCAGTGTATGGTACTCAGAGTGAGTTTAAGATTCTCTTCATAAAGGAAGAAAGTCTACATTAAACATAAAAAATGTTACTTATAACAACTGAATTTAGTAAATGTTAACTTATAACATCATAATATACCTCAATGTTTCTAACATATTCTATTCCATGCAGATATGCAATTCTGTAGTATATATGAATGCTTCGGAATTTTAGCCTATATTAATGTTAAACACTTTGAAATGTGATTAAAACAATAAGTTCCATCCACATATCAATAACTGAAATTGAACAGTTGTTCTACGTACATAACACTTAATACACACAAAATGTTATAGAGCATATTGCTAACCTGTTCTTTGAACTGCTCCAAAAGTTTTTTTTTTTTCAATACTTTTTTCTTATTACTCTGGAGTTTATCTGCTAGTTTGTTTCTTTCTTGCTGGAAATGAGAACAATATTATATAATTAAAATGAGACCATTTAACATCAAAATGACTTCATAAAGTATTGTTTTATCAATATGAACTTAATTTTTCTTAAACTGCACAGCATCAAATGATATGAATATTTTACACCTTCAGTACCAGTGATTTTTCTTTCAATACGAAATATTGGAAGCAAAATGATAATATATACATGATTTATATTCCAATATCTCTGTAATTATGGTTGTTGGCCAGATTCACCTATTCATGTAAAAAGAAAATATATTATAATTCAATGTTTTTTAAAAATTACATCAAATAAAGTTCCTTACCTCAAGGCTAACTTTCTGACCTTCAACTATGGATAACTGAGAACACACATCATTGATTCTACCAGTAAGTTCATTAATTTCGATCAAAGAACTGTTTTGAGTTGATTGAAGGGTTTGAATCACATCTTTATTGTAGGTGATTTTCTGTAATAAAATAAAAGTTTATAATACATTTACTTGTTGACAAGACAATTTTGCAGCATACCAGATTAAATAAAGCCTGATTCTCTTACTAATAAGAGTCTTATGCTCTGGTGTCTAATTAATTCATATCTTCTAATACCAAGTGATATATTCAAAACATGCAACATCTGCTCTTGCCTCTTCTAGCTCTTGTTTACGAGCAGCCAAAGCAGTCACTCTCTCTGCTAATTCACTCTTAGCTCCTTCCAGGGTGTCATTATCCTTCTTTAAATACTGAATCTTTTCCACAGCTTCTTGAAATTCTTTTGTCCTCTCCGTCAGCCTGTCAAACAATCAAATTTACTTATCAACCTTAAAGAATAACTTCCAAGTAATACCTAGAAAGTCCTACATAACTAAATGAATATAATAAACATAGTAATATGAATTGTTTAATTACAAACAAGATAACATCCATTAAAAATGATTAGTCTCTATCTATATCTATGCCTCAGTGGAGCAGTGGTTAGCACGTCTGACTACGAATCCACTAGCCCAAGTTCAATCCCGGATGAGGGCAGTCTGCACAAACTCAGCCAGCGGTTTATCCTTCCAAAAGGATTGGTCGATAAATGGGTACCTAGGGAAACCTGAGGAAGGTAAGCTGTGAAAACTCGGATGTCACAGTGGCCCTGTGACCCGGGGTAACAGATTAATTTACACCACAGGCTCAAAGGCCGATGTGAGGGAGATGAGCAGCCGCAGCTACGCACAGCTACAGTGTACTTCATCTTACCTTGATATATATATATATATATATATATATATATATATATATATATATATATATATATATATATATATATATATATATATATATATACATATACACACATACCAGTGATGAAGAAAAATCCTACATG
Source organism: Metacarcinus magister (assembly GCA_029783475.1). NCBI lineage: Eukaryota > Metazoa > Arthropoda > Malacostraca > Decapoda > Cancridae > Metacarcinus > Metacarcinus magister. Next base: position 12,899,104 of record JAPQNM010000019.1, on the reverse strand, counting down.
AAACTTACTGTTCTTGTTCAAGCTTCAGTTTTTCATCATCTTTTGTGATTTGCTCTGCCAATCTTTCCTTCTGTAACTTGAGGTCTTCTTGAGCCTGGATTAAAGAATCCTTCACCTGAAAAGTTAAAAATTCTCAATGTTTTCATGAAGTCTACTTGAAATAGTCACAAACGTTACCAAATGAAGTACTTAGTCTTGATTATCACCTTACTCCACATTAAGGCATGATTTGATAATTAAAAAGGAAAATTATGTATATGAATATAAACAACAGCATGTGCCCAGTCGGGCATGATATGGATATAAATCATCATAACAATCATTCAAGTTATTAATACTATAACCCAGCGTAACATAATCACAGTTCTGTTAACTTACCTCATCTAGTTCTGAGCACAATCGTGTCTTTTCCTTTTCAACACATGATAGATTCATTGTAGTGCTTTCCAAATTATCAGATAAATTTTCAATCGTTGATTTTAAGTTTTCCATCTGGGCATTCAATGTGTTTATATCTTGACCTTTTTCCATAATAATCCTCTGCCATGATTCTTTTGCATTTTTCAAATTGTCAACATTCTCCTCAGCTGAATGAAAAATCAACGGCTATATTTCTTATATACATAATACATTAAAGAAACATATGAACTCTGTATGATATGAGACAAAGTGTTTAATGAAAGAAAAAGAAAATTTTTTTTATTTAAGGTTGATAAAATTCTACTTAAAAAGAGGATTATTTTATATATAGATAAGATTACCTTGTGACATCATCTTTTCTGTCAAGTCCTCTTGCAGTCCAAAACTTTCTTTTAATTGTATTAGCTTCTCTATCAAACAATCATGTTCCTTCTGTATTTCATCCTTACTATTTTGAAAGCTGGAGACAGTTTCAGACAATTGTTCATGTTGTTCTTGTAAGGACAAGAACAACTGGCGTGTGTGACCCACTCTGAAAATAAGCATGATATTTTATCATTATATACTTAAGTAAGAGAAATATACTTATAAAACATAATCAAAAATTTTCCACGATTTAAAATTTTTATGCACAAACACAATGTTATGCATCTACATTTTTATACAGCATGGCTTTGGATGTGAGGAAAAGGTTGTTAATTGCATCATTGATTCCCTGCTTGATCTAAATTCATTTTAAAGGGTTACCATTCAACCCTCCAAAAATATTTGTATTCATCAATTTTCTATCATTTACGTAAATTTCTAATCTAATATCACCAACCTTTGCTTTCATCTCTCTTATCACATCATCCATATATAGGTAAAACAGTAATGGGAACATCACACGTCCTTACTTCACACCTCATTACTTACTTGGAACTCACTAACTCCCGCTCTTGTCGTTCTTGGAAGAGGGACTGTGAGAGGTGCTCAGAATGTAACTGCAGCTCCATCAGGTTACTTCGCTGGTCATCGATAACACTTTGCTTCTCTTGAATATCTCGTCCCATGTTTTTTGCTTTGATCTATATAAGACGTAAAAAAAATAATGAAAAGACTTTGTATTTTATTATAGTGTTCCCTGAAGTTACATGGACTTAACTCTCACAGTTCATTCACAAGTATTGACAGGATAACCCAAGAAACTCCCAAGCCATTCACACTATTATTTTCATTGCACAGTAGCTATAATAAGGCAACTCCTTCATTATTCATGCATTCACCACTGCTCTCCTCTCACCTCCATCACGCACAACCATCCCTCCCTCCTCTTTCCACATCATCCATCCATCCTATCAGTGCCCTTTCCCTCACTCTCACACCTCTCACATCAGGTCACATTATCCTCTTCACCATCTGGTCCTCCACCATTCATTGCATAATGTACGTACAAAGTGAATTGCTAATTATATATATATATATATATATATATATATATATATATATATATATATATATATATATATATATTCCTACCTCAGTAGAAGCTTTCCAACGAGCAATGTTTTCAGCTTCAGATTCCAGCTGTTTCCGGAGATCCACCATTTCTTCTTTGCCAATTATGCCAGGTTCTTAAAAAAAATAATAAATCAACAAATATAAACAGGATGATAAACAACACGCACCGATCCACCGGAAACACACACACACACACACACACACACACACACGTATGTTTCTTACGAGTTACATTATTATATCATATACATGTACTTATACTTGCAAACTTGCCCAGTACCTTGAACTCTTGCTTGGTTGCCTATTTGTGTAGGGGCTCTGGATAACATGGTCTGCTTCCTCCCAGACAAGTTTTCCAGGGACTGCTGCTGGAGGGACATCTACATAAAAAAAAAGAAAAAAAAAGAAGAAAAAAAAAAAGTAAATATATATTGTTCAAGTCCATTAATAAGCATTTAAGATACCACTGATGCTATACCAGTCTGAAAAATACTGCTGCATATATATAATCCTTGGGTTCAGGTTAATTACACACCTGTTCAAAATTTGACGAAAACGCGTTTTGTCACCATATATTGAGATTCCTCTTATCTTATATAAGTATTTTACCTTATCTTCGTTTTACTGGATGTCTTTATGGTTTTAGATAAATAGTTAGCTACAAATATATGTTTGTTGTTGTCAGAAAAGTATAGTGTTAAATAATTACCATCGTCACTGTTCCGTTGCGCACGTGTCGTCAAACTGACAAGTGACACTAGAATGCTATTATATTACGGACTTTTATGAGTTATTGATGTTTTATTTATTTATTTATTATATGCTAATGGGCATTCACGTTTTACAAATCAAAATAGATAACTTACTAGATGAATGAAAAATAAATAATTTGTATTTTGTGAAGTGTTTATATTACAATTTAAAAAAATGTATAGAAATGTATACCCATGCAGTATTGAAATGAGAGTAGGTTTTCATACTTATTTCACAGAAAACTTTAAAAAAGAAACTCAAATTGAAAGAAGAAAAAAATACGAACTTTGTGACATTTCACGAACAGGACGAGGCAGTGTTAATATTTACCTCATTATTTGATGCTTATCTCCTTACAAAATATACTTACTTCAACACCAGTTCCAGTATCAGTTGATGCTCAACACCTGTAGCCAGTTAATGGGTACTGTTACTAATGCTAACAAGTATTATTTACAGATAAACTGAGATAATTTTTGGACGTCACTCTGACTCAAATGGTCGCTGCTCGGAACCCTGGACTTGAACTTGGGTTGGGAGTCACCCTGTCGATGTAGCCTTTAAATTGGCGTTATCCCACACACCTGTTGTAAAAAAAAGAAGAAAAAGGGACAAAAAAACTAGAATTTTTTTACTCCCTCCTACCTCTGCCAGCATCACACTTATACTGGTCCCCCATAACTAAAGGGCAACCTGTCACATTCTCTCATTCGTGTTCTCCATGCATTCTCTCTAAACTCCTTCACACTCTCTACCACACGACTGTTTCTCCTCCATTCAGTACTCAATCCAAGCAGGTGCTTTATTTGCTTACTAACACTCCTCTCTCTCATCTCTTTCCATTCTTCCACTCCTGTTTCTTCTGCCATTACCACCTTGCATTTTCATACCTCTCGCATTCCATTGTTGTTTCATCCACCCCTTTCTCACACATCATACACCTCTTACATCCACCATTCTTCCATCTGTTCACATTACTCTTCACTTCTAATGACTTCGACTACTTCGTTCTCTCTACTTTTTTTTTCTACTTCGTTCTCGCTACTTTCTTTCTCTACTTCGTTCTCTCTACTTCCTCTTTGCTCTTTCTAATTCGCGCTCTACTTCATCTCTCCTTCAACCCTCACTCCCACAGTCACTTACGTCGCTTGCTGTACACTGGGAATCTTCGAGTCTTCTTTCAGTGACCAACCTCATACACCTAAGGTCAGTGACTTGATAGATCGGTGTCTGACTGTCTATTGTCTGTGCTAATGTATCCGTGGCTTGTGTCTCTTTACTTGCGTTATTTCCTCTAGGTAAGTACGTATTTGGTTATCAATGTGTATTTAGTATTGTATTTACCAGGATGATTTATGTATGATTTATTAAAGTTTTGTAATGTTTAATTAAGCTTGTGTTGTCTCCATATCTACTTTTGTCCATGTAACATTTATATTGACTGTTGTTCCTTGTCTGTATTGAGCTTTTTTCAGGTTTATTCGAGGATAATAGTGATTGTTGATATTGGAAAGCAGTATTTTAATGTAGCATTGCGTAGCCATCTGCTATTCCTCACCTAAATGTATTGTTTTACTGTTTCAATACAATTTATTATTTGTTTGAGCTAACATGATATTAGAACGAAAGTATTAGTTGGTTTTCATTACAGCTCATCCTCATCCACATATTTAGTCAGCCCTTTCTATCTGATTGCTAAATGTGTCCTATTCATCCACTGTTTTATTTGTAAACTATTTATGTTCATCCTTCTTTAATCTGCCTTTTACTTACTTGCATCCATTGTTAGGAGGGACAATTCGCAGTTTCAGCCAACTAATGAATTTCTGTACTATTCTTTCAATGGGCTTTTAAAGGGCCAGTAATTTCTATCTATAGGTATCATTGTGTAGGTATTTTCATCCTGAGCAATTTGATCCTATGGTAAATTGATAGTAAATTGATAGATTACATGCAACCTTGTCTATTCAAACTCCTCTTTGATGCCTCAGCCAGTGTGTAATGTAAAACAAATTAAGACTGGATGGTTGTAGGTTAGGCTGGCTCAGGTTACAAAAGGTTCGGTTAATTTCAATCGATTGATTATATTTATGTACATATATATATATATATATATATATATATATATATATATATATATATGTGTCTCTCCGGAAAGAGCACTGTGTTAGCATTGCCAGCTGCCAGTGACCCCATAGTGAGAGGTCAAAATGGTTATGGGCAGAGAGTGGCCTCCACCTTGCCCTTGGGAGGGAAAGAACATGACTGAGAGTCGACTCAGTTAATACGAATGACCTAAGTGCTTTAGGGAAAAGGAGATAATTAGTTGAAAGTTTTACGAGAGGAAAGTTGGACATTATAGGGCTGCAAGAAACCCATAGAAGAGGATGTGGAGTGATGGAGTGCGTGAGTGAAGTATGAGAGGGGATGGAAGGAGGAGTGGTGTGGGAGTGGATGAAGAAATTAAGGGAAGGTGAAAAGAAGGAAGGGTGTGCACTCCTAATGTCTCCAAGGGTATGGGAAGGCATAGAGGCACATGGATGGAAGGTGTCCAGAGTAGTGTGGGCAGTTGGGAAGGTAGGAATAGTGAAATATGCATGGATCTGTGTGTATGCAACTGTGAATGCATGGAAGGAAAGAGAGAAGATGAGGAAATTCTGGAATTATGTGAACTGATGGAGATTGGAAGAAGGAACAGGATTGTGTTGAATGGAGATATTAATGGAAGGGTTAGAAATAGTGATGGAGCAGGTCTGGTGGGAAAGTGGGGCCTGTATGGAGTGAATGAAAATGTTGAGCTAAGTGAGAGGAGTGCATGTGTATGCCTGGGTGTGTGCACGCACCTTGTCTTGGCTTGGGACGTCAGCTGGGTATATAGATGGATAAATAGAAAGATGAATTTTCATCTTTGATCATATAGTAAAAAATGATAAGATAATAAACTAATAAATAAAGATATAAAGCCATGTGCTGAGACTGATTAAGCATGTTAGATACACATAGGCTAGTTTAAGTATAGAACTTATTCCTGGGATCTTTGTAGGTATATGATATGCATTTTTATCAATTCTTATTAAAATTCTTTTCATTACCAGATAGTACAGGAACATTTAACACATTAAGTACATGAAATAGAATCATCTCTATACAATTTGATTATAAATATTTTAATCAGTGTCTTATTTGTTTCAGACTGAAAATGAATTAATCGAATTTAACATAAGATATTGGTAACCATTACATATTTTGAAAGCCCAAGACAAACTTTTAGCTCAGTATGATGATAGAGCAAGAGTAGTAGTGTTAGTGTTTAGTACAGAATACACCCATCTTGATAATGAGCATTGCAAGTCATCCTGAACCTCAAATACTTAACTGAACTTAATACAGGTATTAAACAATTTATTCTGCTTTTAACTAGGTAGTTCTGCAGTAAATCGCTGTTTGATTGCTTTATCTTAACATGGTGTACACCTCTGCGGGGCCATTGTCAGTTTCAGTCGTATTACTGCTGCGGACACGACCCTTTCTACATTTATGTGATTATTTGTCCAATTTTATTATGATCTTAATATAATACCATGTTTAAAAAGTAGAAAGGCAAAGTGGTAGTGGAAATCCAAATGGAACTCTGCTGGTGGTGTGTATTGGCAGTGGTGAGTCACTTTTAATAGGATAGATAGCTGATGTGTATGCTTGTATCTGCCTATTTGGATTTTTCCCAATTTAGTATAGTTTTCAAAGGCCATATATGTATATTAAACCTCGTTCAAGGAAGAAAGAAAAAAAACCCAGTAAATTTCTGGTTCCAAACTTCCTTAAATGGTTAAATACCTGTATATAAGTTGATTATGAGAAGCGAGCTTTCTACTGAAAATTAAGTGAATGAAATTGGTCATGATAATTGTTCCTGTAATACTAAAATTGTTCTCACTTTTGGAGATGTTAGTTTTTAATGGACCTGTCCACAAATCCTAACACTTTGGGACCCAGTTAATAAGTTGAAATAGATCACAAACAAACTCATCAAATACACTATAGATGGTCATTCATATACCCAAGATGAATTGGAAAAAATGCAGAAATGTAATATTGTAAGGGTACTATCAGAGTCCAATATAAGGTCAAATCTTTATTACTGAATTTTCAACATAGCAGCATTTCCAACTGCAATTCAGGACCTTAGTAACACAAAGTAGAGTGACTGGGAGACTTAGGAGAATAGCAAGCCTAGCATGCCGGAGACAAGGAGTGACCACGAGCACTCAGGGAGGTAGTAGCCAGATTCATGTTAGGAGGGGTTGGGAGGGTCAGGTTAAGTCAGGTCAGGTCAGAGGGCAGCTCTAGTGGGGCTGTGAGTGGAAGTAAAGCTTAGTCTATAACTTTGATAGTTAAAAGTTTTAAAAAGATCATAGGTTCAGTTACCTTTCTTCATTCAGCACAGCTCAACTTAGAAAAAAAGAATGCAAGTCAGCTAAGCTTTATCATGAAAAAAAAGATTAAAAGTCTGCTTTAGATTTGTGTAAAAAATAAACTGAATAAATAAAACCTTAGTCATAGGCAATGAATACTAGGTGTTAAAATATTGGGTAAAGAAGGTAAAGAATACCAAACCTGACTTCCTTCAAACTTCACTTTCGTGTTGTTTTGTATTTGTTTTTTCTAAGACTGCCAGACTTTCTATTTTAATCTGATATGTGCAGTACCAGAAGCTGCCATATAGGTTTAATAAAGCTCTCTTTACCATTCAGTCATCCACTATGCCATTACCATTCTCACAATACAAAAAAGTTATTGTGCTTTTTCATAATATACACAATTTTTTTTATTTAAGTTTCAACTTTGCCCTGTTGTAGAATCTAAAAAAAAACTGTGTATACTTTACATGTAATAGTCAAGAAATACTAGGAAAATCAAGAATAATGACAACATTAAGCCACTAAGTAATTATGAACATGTCTGATATATATGTATATATATAATATACACCTATAATATATATATATATATATATATATATATATATATATATATATATATATATATATATATATATATATATATATATATATTGATTTATGCTGCGTGCTGCTTGCCCAGTTTTCGTAATTTTGAAATTTTGTAACAGCATAGAGGACTGAGTACATTTCATATTCATACAATAATTTCTATTCACCTGTATGGGAAAACTTTTATATCTACACCATTAAAGGTGTCGTCATGAAAGTAAAAGCTGTGTATAATACATGGGAGAGTATCATTATTACTCTTGTCCCCAGCATAAAGCAAACATTGGAAACTGATTTTAAATTAAGTGAAACAATAAGTCAAATGATTACAGGGCACCACAGACCAATGAGTGTCGGGCAAGTTGGCCCAAACTGAAACTAAACAACCTCCCTGTCCTTGGAGAAGTAAAGTATTGTGCTTTATTCAGAGACAAATATTGTAAATTTTATAAGCCCAGTATCATCTATTTGTTTACAAAGCCCAAAAGAAACAACAAATTTTTAAAATGTATTATGTTTGACAAAATAATTTTGTATGCATTGTTTAAAAAACCTTGGAAACAAGACTATATTATTAAAAGTAATCCAAAATATCTTAAAAGTTACAACTGTAGCTTGGATAAAATATGCATTCATGTAAGAACGTACATATCTTCACTGTGCTATTATTTTGAGCCTTATTTGTTTTAATTTTTTGGCACAATGCATTAGAATGATTTGAAATTTTTGTGCTTACAATTCTTGAAAGACAGGTGTAGGTAGAGTGTGATTGGAAGGAATTCTCCTTCATGGAAAGGTGACTTGAAGCCAGACCTGAATGATTCATTCACACTCCTTTCAAAGTTTTGGGGTCATCTACATTATTGGTCAGTTGCAAAAGTGCCAGGTCAATTCCCAGTCACCAAGCAAAGTTGAAGAATCCACTTCCTAATCATACCCAGATTGCCCAGCAATTACTTGATTACAAAATCCATTCTAGTAGCTGTTCTTTTGGATCCTAGGTGTATCACAATATAGTTAGTTCTTTGAATATTGTCCTGCAATAATATCTACAGTCCTAAGAAAGTTACCAAATATGTTGTCATGATTTTCTTCAAGGGTTTACCTGCATTGCTTAGATTGAATTCTTACACATTACCTAATGATTCACAAATTTCCATTGATAGATATATGTTTTTGTGAAATTAGAGTTCACCAAGAAGTTAGTATATATTTTTTTTAGGGATTCAAGATATGTAAACATGGATACAAAGTTTTAAAATATAATTGTTGATATAAAATTTTGGATTATATGTAGCTGTATAAAATCTGTATCTTAGGTGCAGTCTTAGAATTCTAATCTAAGTTACTGAAGTAGCAGGGAATGGGCAAATATTTCAAAATAAGTTCAGGAAGTTCAATAGGTGCTTCTGACCATGTAACAACATTAGTGTAAATATAACTTGCTCACTAGTCATTGAAGTTATACCACTGAAAGTTATGAAGTACACTTCAAAGTCGTGTAAGAGAATTTTGTAATTATGAAACAAATGTAGAGGATAATGCTAACAGCTCACTGAGCATTATTTTGAAACATCCCATCATACAAGGTAGGAAGTTGTTCCTCTCGAATGCCCCATGTGAAGACAGTGTAACCTAGTTTCCCTTTGTACCCGTATGGCATTCTGCACTTTTAAGAACTGACTAAAGCAGGCTAAAGATGATGAGGCATGAACTGAAGATCTATTGCACACAGAGGAAGATCCAGAGCAATAAAGCACGTTTTATGGGAGCCAGTTGAATGACTCCCCCTGCCAAGGGATGGGGGATGTAGACAACTTTACTGCCAAGCATCCTTTCAGAACACAAGTGGAGGCCACACTGAGACAGGATCAAAATGTAGAACTTCATCATCACACTGGATTTGTCTCCTATACAGTATTCAAATGTAACAAGAAAAATGCTCTATAACTATTCAGTTGCTTGTTATTAACAGTAGTAATTCATCCAACAAACTTCAGAACTGGTGAAGCAGGGTTAGGAAACAAGGTCCAAGACAATATGTGAAGTATGTGAATTTTTGAAATTCACTGATAACTTAAAAGGACCAAATCTAGATTCTTAGTTGATGTAGTAAATGTTATTATTAGAGAAACAATTTTTTTAATAATTTTATATAAATTTGACTTCAATAGTTACACAATTTGTTACATTTTTAGTTCCAGCATAATTATGAACTTGCTTGACATAAGTGTTTTCCAACATTGCTGACAATTGAATCTGTTAACACTGTCAAGACAATTCATAGACTCATACCTAATCCTGTCAAAACCAAAGCCAAAAGTGAGGCCCTCTCACTGTCACAGCTCAAACTCATTACAAACCTAGAACTGTATAAAAGAAATAGCAAGTGACTGAAATATACATATAGTATCTATAGTGTCATCAGCTTCACATTAGCATAAATTGGCTTACTATCTGCACTGCAACTATATAACAATTAATTAAATTCCATGTACAAGGAACAACTGGTTCAACCTTTATTTGCTTATAAAAACAATATTTATAAGTGTACACAGATTAATCCACCCACTTTACTAAATAGTAAAGGGAGTAGTTTAGCATTTACCATAATTTTAACGTACAGTGTCTGGCTTTTTACCTCAGTACCACCCTCATACTGTTCATTGAATGGTGTAAAATATTCAACTTCTGATAAGATCCTCTTCCACTGTAGAGGTCTATGATTCCACCACATTTCCAGTCAATTCACAGTTTCACTAGTATTAATGTGATCAGTCATCTCCCCAAAGACTTTCCAGCGTCCCTGACTCACTCTGCTTGACCTTCATGTGTCTTAATTCTTGCCGCCACACTGACAAGAGTCGCACACAACCATTGTACGTCATGGACCCACACAGGCTCTCCTCTCAGGTGAGAGTCACTTCTAGTTGACATTCTCTGGCCTTGCTTCTTACTCAGACTTACATAAAAGAAATGGGTGAAAACAGTTCAAAAGTAAAACAACCACAAGGAAATCAAGTACAACTTCACAGTTTTGTAAGCACTTAAGCATTCTGTCCCTTTTGTTGCTTTCATGTTCAGATGATTTCTTGAAATTTCTAATAAAAATCAAATGTAAATATTATTTTCACCATAAAATGCCTTATGTTCAACAGGCATATGTATGGGTATTATTTAAATCAGGAAATTTTTAATATAACCAAAATAAATTATTTTCAGATATGCATTTATCCCATGAACCTTTTTTTCTTATTACAAAAGTAAAACATTTTCAACTATAATTATAGTTCAACATTTAGTAGTAATTAGTAAAACTGGCAGTGTGTTTTCTTATGTGACCTTTTAGAATAGTAGTCCAGAATTTGGAAGGCATCAGCAACCATTTCAAAACAAATTTCTTGTACATCTAGGGGAAAACACTATATCATGGGTAGAAATAATGTTAATACTTTACCTAATAAATTCACAGTTGGCGTTTAGGCCAAATGCATGTATACACCTGAAAATTTCATTATTTGAGCATATTTGCCACAATATAAACAACTTAATCCACCACACGACCTGTCCTTTATATTTTCACCATCACTCATACATACGTAATGTGACTTTTCAGAGATGGTCTGCATTTGACTGCAACATAGATTCACAGTTATTTTGTGAATACTCCATTTTATAAATCAACTTAGTCATTATGTTTCATACTTTGATTGTGGCACTCTGGTCATGGTTGTGTGGTTCTATGCTCCACTAGATCACCTTCTATGATGATGGTGGGCTCGTCTGTTAGCCTCCTTGCTCCGGGATGTTCCACAGCAATAGCAGTCAGAGGGACTGTCTCGGGGAGGGGCGGGCTGTCAGTAAACCCATGACACAGGCACCCACTGCGGTGTCATATTCATTGTCTCAATAGACTTTTCCAATTGCCGGATGGTTTCTTCGATGTCATTGTTAACTATGGTCAAATCAAAGAAATGGCCATACAGTTGCTTGAGCATGTCCGACTCTTTTGCCAGCCTTTCTAAACTTCCATCATACTGAAAGAAAGTTGGAATAGTGTTGGTTAGAAATGGATTTTGCTTACCTATGATAAATTCACATATGGAATATTAGATTTATGAATTTCTATACATCTTGATAATGGGGTGATGTTGATGGGACGGAACAGAATATTACTCACATCTGTCATGTTCTGTAGGGAAGGAGCAGCGATGAACACAACATACGGAGCAAACTCAGCTGTACGCAAGATCTTGAGTGCTTGTGGCTCCACGTCAAGAATTGCCATGCGACCCTCATTGTGAATCTTGCGAATTGTTTCTAATTTTGTTCCATACATTGCATCCTCGTGGGTACCTAAAATATTACAACAATATTAGTAACTGATAATAAAATGCCAAGACTTAAAGAAGATCCGTAGAACATGTAGGATATATTAGAGATAAAGAGAGAGTTTTTGCATACCACAGGTGACAGGTCTCTCTCCACCCCACAGACCCACTGGATGTACCCCACAGGATGTTTAAGAACTACAAGTCAAGATTCACCACAGCCTCCCCCTATATATATTCTCTCGTGTATTCTATTTTTCTAAAGACATGTGGTATAGTGACCGCTATGTTAAGAGGTTAATAGGATGCCGGACAGCCACCCTTTCCAATCTTAGTACACACAAAAGATCAGGAATCTGTCAAAACTTGAGATGGCACTGTTAAATTATCAAAACTTGGCCCGGATATTACTCTAGATGATAATAAGTAATAATTTTACTAATGGTGTACATGCAAAGTGGGATTTAACTGACTTAGTTTATCTAGTTGGTGCCTTTAATTCTATAACACACATGGGAAACTACACCACTGTTTACCTCGTAGTATTACTGTCGTTCAACTTACCATACTCTAAATACTCGTTAGCAGCTATATCCGCCATCATCTCATCATGGGACACAAAATAATAATTCTTCCCATTTTCTTCATCTTTCCGTGGACTTCGTGTAGTGTCTGGAAAATAAATGTGGATTGGAGAATAAACGGCAATAGTCTTATATCGTAAAAAGTTTGCCCCTTTGTGTCTTCTGCTTGATATGTGATTTTATACATTATCCATTTGATGAAAAAACGGTTGAATTATATGTTTTTTACTTCTTTTTACGGTCAGAATTGAGGTTATGATCGAAAGACTATACATCACATAGGTGGTCAAACTATGATGTATTTAGTAAAAGTAAGACTACTAGGTTACACTTCAAAACATTTACTTAATAATATTCAGCTTTAAAATGTATTACGTAGTTATCAGATCATACAAGTTTATTCTATTATAGTGGAGGAGCCATCTATAAGTGTTGCAGCAGAATAAAACTAGTAAATACATAATGACTTATGTAGACATTAACTTACGTGGTATAGGGTAGGCATATTTATCTGGGTGTGAGGCTATTAATGTGTTCTTGATGTGTCGCCTTCCAACTCCATGGGCACCTAACAGCACCAGTGTCTTGCGGCGAAATGCTGAAAAATAGTACAATAGTCAGTGATACAAATTTGAGGTTTTAACATTTTAATTTTGATAATGATACTAAAGATGGTGTCACTTATTTGAATTTGCATACACTACAAACCCAATATAACAGACTAATTCCGCCAAGGATAGTTCTGTTATATTGAGCATTCCGTTATATCAAGCTTTCCGCTAAATCAAGCATTCACTCTTTGCTGCTTTTCTTGCACTTAAGGCAATAAATATATAAAGGTGTGATTAGCAGCAAAAACCTTTCCCTTCTGTACTGTGATAGCACACAAGGATATGCTTGCAACAGATGAATTACAGTATACCAGTTTTCATCATCTAAAAGACAGTACAAAAATATATAAACCAGTACTTACATGGCAGCTTTATGACCTCCTCATATGTGACAAGGTCAAGCTGGTCAAACACTGCATTGTGTTTGGCAAGGTATTTGTCTTTGTGCTGCTTCTTCTTCCGACCAAAGAATGAGCAATTCACTGAAAGGAAAATATTTTTTTTAGTTTAAACTTAAATATTTTTTATGCATGCAAGGTTTAGCCTAAACACAATAATCCTTTTGGCCACTGCCCACCGCCATGGCCAGTAGCGCCATCGCTGCTGGGAACTGTGGGCCGTGAAATGGATGTACTGATCACGTTAAGGGTGGTAAGCTGATACCACGCCTTGCTGGCTTAGGACATCTTGGCAGATGAACATTTTCAGTTGAATTTCTTCCAGTGGACCTGCCTAGCTTGGTTGCACATGTCTAGTTTAACTCCTCTGATCATTGAAATGTTAATGTTAAGCCTTCTCACCTTGACATGGTAGTGTTCCTTCAAGAAGGAGTGTGCCTTTAGCAATGAATATACAATGAACTCCACTAACTTTTCCAAATCTATAAATACATTCATATATATATAGTTTCAAATGCACCAACATTGGTGTCCAAATTCTTAATCTAAAGAGCTCCAAAAAAAGTATAACAAATGACAAAGGTAGAGAACAAAAGAATAAAAACAGAGTATCTCATTAATGCATGTTGTTATTAATAATAATGTCTAATTAATCTTATATTCAATCTGTGTTTAAGAATATTTTTTTTGGATACAAAGGCAGAATATCACAGGTGTAAAACATGTATTAAAAGAGTTAAATGATATTTGTAGTTAGTGTTTGCTTAGCCACCAGTATATCTTTACTTGCCTCTAACTACTTAATTCCACATCAGTTCCTCGGCATTTTAAAAAGCTTACTCCTTATTGTAATTGTAATTGTAATTATTGTCATTAGTTAAGCTAACCTTGGTCTCGTTTGCTTTTCTCCATGGCCAGGCAGGCAGTGCGCCATTCCTGCAGCTCTGGTGAGGGGATTAAGCCTGCTGTACCATTGGGATCCTTTTTCGCTTGCCACCAGTTGTGGTCATCCTTTGATATGATCTGTTGGGTGTTGAGGGAAAATTGGTGGTTATATTGAACATTAATCATCATTCATGTTAATATGAAGTTATAGACTTGGATTATTTTGCATTAATCAAAATTTTGTGCGATGCCTACTTCTTAAATGATTCTGAACTATAAAATTGTCATAGTGTAGTCACTAATACAAACCTGCAAGATGTCTCCCATTTTGAAGGAAATTCCTGCTTGTGCACAAGGGATAAGGTCATCTTCCAGGGGATCGTAGTCAAATTGTGCCCGAACATATATCTGCTGGGAGAGTGGCTATTAGTGGGCGAAGTTGAAAAAGTACATGCATGATGCCTAAGTGTGTGCGTGTCTTTGTGCACGCACGCTTGTGCATGTATGTGTGTACTTATTTATCTAAATTTAACATACAGGGAAAAAAAAACATATTCCTGCTGTTCCATCTACATATTACTGTATGTATATGTGTATATATGTATATATATATATATATATATATATATATATATATATATATATATATATATATATATATATATATATATATATATATATATATGACTGCTACATATCTATCACATCAAATTAAACATTTTACTATTAAGACATTCGTGTAAATATATAAAATTATTGTGCAAAACCTTAGTGAATGTGAAACTTCATGTCAAACTACAAAATTGTTTGATCTTCTCTGCTTGAAAATAAAGTGACTAAGAAAAGTAATGCAAAACATGTATTTCTAAACACATAACCTGTTTGTTCATTATGATTACAAGTATCCTTTGAAAGTCAGACAACTGAATAAGACTGTTAAGGTGCCACTTTTAAATAAAACATGACCTAATGTTGTGTTCCATTACCTATATCTTAACAATGTGTACTATATAAGAATATATTTTATTAATAGTCCATTGCATAACAGATAACACATTACATTACTACATCCATCACACGTATAAAAGGCAAACAGACCAAATACATGAGGTGTGTGTGCACAGTTAGTACACACACCAGCATACCACAGCACCACACGCTGGTGCGGCCACACACCAACACCAAGCATGGCGGGGAGGACACAAGTGCCGCAGGACAGGAGCTACACACACTCACTCACATGTCATTCCATGAGTATTAAAGTAATGTTAAGTATTCAAATGTGTAACACAAAATAATAAAATAAATACATAAATAAACCTTTGAACTTCTTTTAACAGGTAATTTTTATATTCATAACCATTGCAGAGTATAATGCTATAGTAAAAATAAAAGAAATGGAAAAAGTAGTGTAATATAATGTGTGTGTGTATATATATATATATATATATATATATATATATATATATATATATATATATATATAATGTTTTTCCATACTCAATATATGCAATAAATGTGAAGAGCCAATTCAAAAATTCTAATTAGAACCAAACATAACTTGTGTGTTAGTTAAGTGATGAGCCAACATGCAAAGAAAGAAGAGAGCATTCTGGTGCCATTCACAAATAGCATTGGATGGAATCTGATAAGATTAAGGTACAAATGTTGTATCCAAGTCTGCATTTAATTTTTGTAACACATTTTTGTAATGGTCTAACAAAAACTTCCTCTCACTCAGAGTCTATCCAACAGCATCATGATGGTACCTCTACTTCTAATCTGCTACTGGTGCTCTAGAAGTAAGGGAAGAATAAAATAAAAAAAAAACTTGTACTGATTTAATAAAAACCTTTTTAACAACTCCACTGCGTAGAGACCAGTCCTGGTAAGATGTAAAAAAGAAAATGAAATATTTTTAGAATGAGATTAAATACAGCTTAGACAAATTACCCACTGCTTTGGTGCAGGTTCCTGAAAACTTGTGGAGAGCAAGAAAGGTTTGCTTAATGCAAGTATAAGATGGATTTAAGACATAAAAAGTAACACTCCATACTAGCAGCTGCAAAGCTCATGTAATGCAGCTAAGAGAGCCAGAAACAGCTTCAAGAGGAATACCACACTACAAAGGGTAATGGTTAAGTGTAGGTCACCAGTCTTAACCACTCCTACATATACTAATTTAAGAAATACACCACACATACTACATACTCTATGTAGAGAATGAACACACGCAGGTGAATCATTGTATTAAATATAGCTAGTGTGCTAAACACTGCCTTCAATTCAGCAAATTTCTTGAAATATTTGCCCTATTGATTGATCATGACTAATATGTTGCCATCTCTCACAAAATCCAATGCATTTGACATTTAAGTTATACTTTAATTCATATGCAACAAATAATTCTTTAGACAGCTATCTGTATAGCAAAACCCAAATATGTTTTCTTTTTATATTTTTCAAATAAAAGTTAATGGCATTCCTAGCAAACTAAATACTAGCTCCTTCTCTTCTACATATGAAAAATATATCCGCAATCAAGATAATTGCAGTTATTGTCTAAATTATGCCAATTTTTCAACTTTGATATTTTCATCAAAAGGCAAACTGCCCAATGTTGTACAATACTGTAC
Source organism: Metacarcinus magister (assembly GCA_029783475.1). Classification (NCBI taxonomy): domain Eukaryota; kingdom Metazoa; phylum Arthropoda; class Malacostraca; order Decapoda; family Cancridae; genus Metacarcinus; species Metacarcinus magister. The sequence continues at coordinate 12,881,977 of JAPQNM010000019.1, read as the reverse complement.
TGTGATTTATGTTCCCTCTTTGTTTAGAGTTGCATATTATCAATAATCTATTTTCCTATGGGAAACGTCCTATAGTAGCTGAAATTACGGTTTTGTGATAATATCAAATGAAGGGAAAGTAGCAATTATTAACGTAACATTATCTAAGGCCTTTAATTTGTCCATTAGATAAATGTAACTACCAGGGAAAAGTGATAGAAAAATTAACTTTTAAGACGTTTTAAAGCTCTGAATGTATCTGATAAATAGTATTTTTTTCTTTTAAAGTAAAGTCTTTCCAAGTGTTACAAAGATACCCACAATTCAATACAATAAGGTTATCACATCTCTTCATCAGCTCGTAACATGCTCACCTCTGGTAACAGCAGTCACTCTGCTTCATTAATAAGTGAAATATTAGATAAAAATGAGCATGGACACTGCTAGAAAATATCATACTTCAGAGTATAAGCTTTTCTAACAAATGTAACAGACAATAGAAAAGGAGTTCATCTTTTCCAAATTGCATCAAAATGGAGATGAAGGATGAGGCTCCAAACAAAATTCATTATCATCAAACTTTATGATGATGATTCGACTCTGGAATATTGAAAGTTTGTGTATCTGCTGCCAGTCACAGCAACCTTATTGGAAATTATTTCAAAGAACTGGACATGCAGAATGGGTATTCATGGACAGTTTCAATTCAAAAGTATAGCTACATGAGAGAGAGAGAGAGAGAGAGAGAGAGAGAGAGAGAGAGAGAGAGAGAGAGAGAGAGAGAGAGAGAGAGAGAGAGAGAGAGAGAGAGAGAGAGATAATTAAATGATAGAGATGGTACATGAGTAAGGTAGATGTGGTGGGTGCAAGAGGATGACCCCCAGCGAAATGGGAGGACAGCGTCCTCGAATATGTGAGAGAAAGGCGAGAGGAATAGAGAATGCAAGAAAGTAATGTTAGTACAGGAATAAATTAAAACTATTCTGCCATAGTCGTCTCCTTGGGATAGTTCTCACGAACAGGCGTCATATAAATAGATAAAAAGATATAGTAAACAAAAAGAAAGAAAAAAGTAAAGACCACAAAAAAGAAACATAACAATGTCAGTTTGAACACAGACAGTCACATGATGCTTTTTCTCCTTATGACATGTATAAGTATATGACAGTAACTATACATGATCCTCTGCAGGAGGGATTCAGTACATAGGTGACATCTATTGGTAGATAAGACTTTTTATCCTTTGTGATTATCTTATTATATTTGAATTTCTGACTAGCAACTTATTCCCTAGAATCTCTGCCTACTGGGATGAAGAAAAACCAGCCTCATCTAAATACTGTTTTTGTATATAGATCCTATTTTTCATTATATAATAGAAATTCAAGGAAATACTACTACTACTACTACTACTACTACTACTACTAATAATAATAATAACAATAATGAAAATAATTTAACGATCTAAATACCTGGCTTATATCCCCTTGAAAGGGGGTAGCCAAGACAAAGCAATTAGAGTTTCGGGAGTCATTACTTTCCCCTCCTCTACGCTAGCAGCACCTAGGGTGGGGCTAGCAAAATTTTTTTACAGCTCTGACCAGAAGCGAGACATGTCTCATGTCGTTTATAGGTTCACTTGTAGGAAAGGAAGTCCTCCCTTCCTCCTCTATTGGCATGAAGTTGTCCTGAAGCCTTACCTACCACCTCATTGCAGGACCTCCTAAGCACCACCTTCATGATGAATACGGTGTTAATATTACCAGATAAATAGAAGAAAGCACAGAAGTAATATATATGTGCTCAGACCTGCCACACCTCCCTTTCTTGGGAGACTGTACAAAAAAAAATATTTTACCCTAAGCTGAGTATAATAGTCGACAACCTACAAGCCCTGCCAAGGTTGAGAAGAGGGAAAGAAAACAACAAATAAGCAACAACAACAACCCAACAACCACAATGGAAGTGAGTGAGTGAGGAGGATACATCAACCAGTCAGCAACGTCTATACACTAGAGGTGACAGTGAGGCTACAGTTTAAGTACTGCCTTACCACAGCTCTCTCTTCACTCTCACCTCTACCTCTGAGGAAGGACCACCATCTACCTCACGCTACTCAAGAACGGTCTAGGACCCGTAATGATGATCTAGCATAAAAATGACTAGTTACGCAAAGTCATGAACCTCATCACAAAGAGAATAGGACACTCAAGGTATAGAGAAAGTATCTTAAAAAAGATTAACACTGAACTTGCCATCATTTTCAACTATATAAATATATATATATATAATATATATATATATATATATATATATATATATATATATATATATATATATATATTTATATATATATATATATATATATATATATATATATATATATATATATATATATAAATATTAATCAATTAATCATTGGGGGCATACACTGACGGGTGCGTCGCCTCGCCAACGCCAGCTCCAGCGATCAACTTGTGCAAGTCTCCATGCAAGCCCCTTTCCCATACCAAGTAACTCCCAACAAGAAGCATCGACTTGCCCCAGTCACGAACCTTGTGGGCGCCCCTTGGCCTCCTCCATCCCAGGTTATCCCTTTCAGAGACAACCCATTGTGATCACATCTTGATATCTTTCTGGACTTGACATGAAGCTTGAGTGTTGCAACAACAAGCCTGTGGTCAGTTGCAAAGAACTCGGTACTCCAGAAAATCCTGCAATTCTGGAGGATCCTCCAATGAGTACTAACGAGGATGTAATCAATCTTCTTTGCTACCCTTCCGGCATTGATATACCAAGGCCAGTGGTGCAGCTCTGGTCTCTGATACCAAGAACCTGCAGTTCTCAACCTTCTGGATTTTGCAAAATTCAGAAGGAGAGAGCTGTTGGTGTTCCTGGTACCAGAGCCATGGGGACTAATGCATAACTCGTAGCCAGCTCTCTCAGTGCCAGTGACAGCATTGAAGTTGCCCAAAACAATGAGTGTGTCCTGGCGGGGCACTGATCCAGAACAGAATCAAGTTTAGCGTAGAACATCTCTTTCTCGTCAGCCCCACACACCTCGGTAGGAGTATACACTGCCAAAAAAGACATGAAGCCCAAGGTGTGTTTCAGCCTCAATTGCATTATACGTTCATCAACCGGAATAATCTCAACAACGGACGGCTGCAGTCTGCTGGAGACGTCTATAGCTACTCCCTTAAGACGGGCACCATTGCTCATGCCGGACCAGTAGTAGGTAAAACCTCTGCTATTGATCTTGCCACTGCCAGGCCTCCTTGTCTCAGAGAGTTCCACTATATCCATCCTCAGCCTACTGAGCTCATCCAATAGATGAGGTAGTTGGTGGTCCTTTGAGAGGCTTAGTATGTTCCAAGAGCCCACACGCAGAACCCGCCGGAGATTTACACCAGAGCTGATTTGGCGAGTAGGTGCTGCTTCTGCAGCCCCTCCGTCATCCCCAGAATTAAATATATATATATATATATATATATATATATATATATATATATATATATATATATATATATATAATTTCCCTGATGTGCTGAAGCTTCCCTAATGATGGAAGTCCCTGATTTATGCATGCGGTGCAAAATATTATATGTGAACATGACTGTTGTAACATGTCTCTCAACAAGAGTCGGTATCACAGCGCCCAATATGAGTCCCAGTATATGTTGCCTTTACTCTGGTTGAAACAACTATATTAATTAATGCCCATGTTCAATGTTGGAATACACAGGTACACAAATAATTCCTAGGAAATTAAATATGTTGTTGGGTCTGGAAAACCTGCCAACAAGCCCTCATCCCACCCACTCCACGTAAGCTGTTCTGCAAACTAAGACTATAATTCAAGCTGGCAACCCATGTCGTTAAATTTGTTGTAAAAAAGTAAAATGCTTGAACTTTGAAATGATCTTGCTGATAACATTCCACCAAGTAATTACATCGTTACATGGAGTTTACAATGATTCATTTTTCATTGCTGCGTTGCTGAGGTGTTGTGGGAGGACTCAGCGACACGGACAACAGGAAGCAAGCGAGACACACAGCGCGAGGCAACAGGGAGACACAGCCATGCCGGGCCCGCCGCCTCCCCGCCTCCAAGGACCCGCCGCCGTGCACCCCGAGGCCGGCGTGGTCTAGGATGCCTGTAGGAGGTCTGTCACTTGTGTTACTAGTGAATGTTGAAATCTGTATCTAATTCTTTAAGACTGCGAATGTAAGGGTCTTTTTAATGATGTGTAGTTTGCCTGACCCGCCATCTCCCCTCCGTGCATCCTTGGAGACGCAGGGGCTGCGGCACTACTCTACACAACGTACTTACGAGAACTTGCTGCTTCTTCGTCCTGTAAAACTGAACAAAAAGAAAAACGTAATGCAATTAGACAAAACAGTAACATAATATCGTTCAGCTCACGCCCAGACTTCGTCGCTATTGGGATATAAACACATAAACAAAATATAACCAGTTCAAACACACTATAAATCAAATACATTATTCAAGACAGCTTTAATTAAATTAGTTGTTCCTTTTCATTACCCAAGGTCGCATTTCTGCTAAAACTACATACAATTTTTGCAAATTAAATGGTTCCAATGTTCCCCTCTGCAGTGCTTTTTTGTAACTGAATATTGCAACATATCACTCCCTTCGACAAATAATTGGGTGACCAGAGCATCTATCTGCTAGGTTGATGCCAGATGGGAAGCCCTGCAAAGCAATGGCCAACCGCCACCAACTTACAGGCTTTCAGCTAGGGCACCGCTACTGTATGTGTGCTGTTTCCATTTTTTTCCTCAGATAACAATACATAAATACAGCGAAAATTATGATAAAAATACTAAGAAAGGTAAGAATCACAAGACTCAGTAACAGCAATTTACAATATACCCGCAGAAGCGAGCCAATTTCCCTACACACGCTAGCACACAAGGCTTGATATTTAAGATGATGTAAAGAAATTCAGCTAAGGCAACATAAAATAATTATAATTGGGTGATCTGGAGACGAAAGCATTACAAGCACTTGCACAAAAGTAGCATTGAAAAATAGTAAAAACAAGCATAGCTAAAATCCTACGTACTACAACTCCGTAAATACCATTAGATATATATATACACACACACACACACACACACACACACACACATACACACACACACAAAGGGTCCAATCCATTCTTCCATGTACTTGACTAACCCAACCCATTTCTGACCTGTTTCTACATCAGGTCACCATTTCGCATATTCACCGCTGAACATACAGTAGACGGTGGAAGTAACAGGTGAATACTTTTTTTTCTCTCTCTTTGCTATCTGCTTACTTCCCCATCTCTCTCTACCTATATTTCTAAACATGCAACATCATCAATCTTTCCAAAATAAGTTTATGTACCTTATCTGTCGCATCATCTTGATTAATACCTTAAGTCATTGCAAGAGTATAGCTACATTAATATAATAATACTTACAATATATCAAAATTTGTGGTTTTATTGTGATAAATAGAGGGAAAGGAATGGGAACTAGATCAACTATAGTGATAGGCAGCGAAGCGTGATGGAAATGGTGTAGTATTAATTTCCCATACCTATGAGGAGGTCAGGGGTGTGGCAGGATAGGGCAAAGTAGAAGGGAAATTTGCTTATCCTCATCTCCCACTCTGCACTTGACTTAATTCTGTACGACAACAGAAGCCTCCTCAACCTGACAAAAGCATCTGTCTTCGTGTCATCGTGGGACCGATTTGCGATGGTGAGGTCATGCAGGGTTCATGCATGGGTAGTTCAAGCATAGGAGAAAGGGAGTGTGGTGGTGGTGGGGAGGGGAATGTGGTCAATAAACGTATTAATGTAAGGCATCAAGATATTTGCTGGGTTAGGTTAGGTTAGGTTGCATGACTTATCTACTCGCTACCTCTATGGCTGGTGAGGACGACTTGACCTGACCCTTGACCTGATACATCCACTCCAACATTGTCCCCCATGACTCCTCACTACCCCCCCCCACCCCTCACTTCTATCCTTACTCCTCTCCTGCAATCCTTCACTAACGGACATAAACTCTAATCCGCATTTAGTGCTTCAGTAATGTCGTATCTGTAGTCATTGCGCTCAAAATCACTGTCATCATTGCTTTCCTGATGCAATTAATCACCTGAGTATACCATGAAGAGAAAGTGCGGAAAAAAGGATGCGCACACACACTACAACTAGGTAAATACACACACACACACACACACATACAACCTTACCCATAAATCTGGCTATAATGAGGACTTATTTCTCTCCGGGAGGATGATGGCTGGCGATCACGAGTCCAGTGTGTGATCCTCCAGGCCATGGTGAATGACACACACCCCCACACACACACACACAAACAAACAGACACTTTTGTTTATGTACGTAGTTAACTCTTAATACGAATCCATTTTCAGAATACGTAAACTGGAATCAAATACACGAGTTCATAGTAAAGCTTCATGACTGTCATTGTACGTCGTTTCACAGGGAGATGAAGTGTGATTTCCACCTCGTGACATTTCAAATTCAAACTGTCCGGCCATCTGTCTGTGTGTCTATATATGTGTCTAAATGTATCTTTCTGTCTGTCTACATGTCTTTGTGTCTGAACTGCACCTCTCTCTCTCTCTCTCTCCAGCACAGGCCGGCCCTCTCTCTACTGGCTCATAAATCCACGTCAATAACCTGGTAGTAATTGCCTTGGCTGTACCTCGAGCACCATGTAAGCCGCTGATTTCACCGAGAATCACCACTACGTATACTCTCACTCTCACTCTCTCTCTCTCTCTCTCTCTCTCTCTCTCTCTCTCTCTCTCTCTCTCTCTGAAGTGTGTGAGGGCGTAAGTGTGGTAAAGGTTGAACGGTGTGGTGGGGGCTGGGTGGTGTGGTGGGGGTTGAAGGGCGTGATAAGTGCTGAATGGAGGAGGTAAGTCTGAATGGTGGGGTGTAGTTGTGGCTGAATAGAGGTTGGAGGTATGAGTAGGGGGTTAGGTGTGAGTGTGGGGGAGGTGCTAGTGTGGGTGGTTCAGACCCAGGCAAGATAAACGCCTTCCGCCAATGACAGCTGGATAACTTATTGCTAGCAGGAAAAAAAAGATAATTCACGGCTCATAATTCATGTTTCATATTTCAAACTAAAACAAACTGGACATTTACACAGGTTTTAATACAATTTTTTTTTTCCTCCCCACCATGTCTGAAAGCTTCCGGTATCCCAAAAATGGTATTATGAAATCAAAAGGTATTTAACACACGAATAAGTTTAGATTCCACCTTTTAGTATTGAATAATGTCACAATATATTTCCACAGAACACACTAAAAGCCACATAAACAGTTGTGGTTGAAGGGGAAAAAAAACAAAACAACGGTAGGTTTATGGGGGAAAATTGTGTGCTTGGGAAAAAAATAAAGGTAAGTACGTCTATGGAAAAAAGTGGAAAAGTCACCTGTTTATATACTACGACTACTACTACTACTAGAAAACCACATAACACCTACCCGCTTACAAAGTACCTGGAAATACTTATATAGAAAGAGAAAGTCACTCAGTACATCTCACCACTTTGATCAAGCTTCGTCACTTCGCTTCACAATACCATGATTCGCCACACTGATTCCTTACACTGCATTTGCTCTTTTCGTGACAATTATTACGCCTACCTCCATGGCCGACTGTAATATGCGTAGATGAGACGAAACAAGGGGAAAATTAGAAAGGAAATTACCGTGTTAAGGGCTCTGCGTGGGAGTGTGATCAGGTCCGATTATTAGTGCGGATGTTAATGTGACTATTAATGCGAATGTTCACCTCTGACTGAACCACTACGCCATCTGACGGGAAACGCTTTGTAGTGTTGTAGTTTTATGTTGTTGATTACTGCTGCTGCTGCTGCTGCTAATGGTGAAATCTACCGGACATTCTGAATTACAACTTTATCTTCATACAGTCATACAAGACAAGCGATAGAACTTCATAACATGATGATATCGTTGACAGTAAGTAGCTGATGACATGATGATTTTATCTATTTGAGTTTTATTATTGTTAGTCTAGAGTCAAGACCCAAACCTTACATATTACAAGCCTCATCTAAGACTTATTTAATTTATATTCCCTTAACTTATATGTCTTTTTCATACATGTAAAAGTGTTGAATATTCCTACATTTTGATACTACATTAATAAGATTACACCTTTTCGGTATGCCCAATACATGCAGAATCAAATACTATATATTACGTTTCTGAATTAAGTTTTAATCAAGTTACATTCCTTTTCATCTGAAGTTGAATCCTGTGCATCACTGCCCTGTTGGAGATGTATGACCTTGTTTAATAGGATTATGTTTTATTGGTAATCCTCCTCTACGTAAGCGCCTTCGTGATGTAGTGATTAGCGCCCCTCGTTACGAATCAGAGGTCCAGTCTGGGTGTGGGCAGCTGCCGCACCACCCACCCACCCACCTGGGCTGCCTCTTGTGCGGACTGGTTGACAATAATAATGATAACATAAAGAAATGACAATAATAATAGTTACTACTACTACTACTACTACTACTACTACTACTACTACTATTACTATTACAAACGTAGGATTACAAAAGTCCCTACTAACGTTTCAATGCAAGAGTCGTTAGGACCTGTCATTGATCGAGGTGAGGCTGTCAGTATGGAAACATTAATTAGTGTAGAAAGAAGGAGTAAAACCACCCCGTTAGTGAGGTGGAGGGAGGCTACGGTGGTGGTAGTCGCCAAGGACCAGTGGCCGTGACAGGCGATTCATTTATCTATTTATTTTTTTCCCCCAAGTGTCGAGGGGAATTTGTGGCGTGCCCGGAAAGACGCACGCCTAAAAAATACCTTCAGTAAATACGTAAATTAAAAGAAAGAAAGAAAGAGAGGGAGAGAGAAAAGAGAGAATTAGAGAAAGAAGGCGCAGGAAAACATCGGGGCCCAGCCAGATGATTTTGCGGGTAGTAGCGGCCAGAATAATATTGGTTCTACTGTGTTAGCTCTACAACCAGCCACGATATTTACGCTTTTCCCTCACTAGTCCCTCCTTTAGTGGGGTTGTGGGTGACCCTGGAGAGGCACAGACAGGCACTGGGGAGGCAGGTTCCTGAGTGCACTGAAGTGGAGTAAAATCAGTGTGGTGGAAAAGTGGCAGTTTGCATCCTACTTTTACTATAGCAATGCGTTTCGTCGGCAGCAGATGGTCTAGGCAGCAGCTTTTAAACGTCTTCAGGATTTCATTGGTATAATTTTATCAAGTGTATGACGTATTTAAATTTCTCAATCTCATTTTATTTGAGGAGAAGCGACATTTTTGTGAGGGGGAGGAATTTTTTTTTTTTTTTAGCAAAGTGCATAATCATGGAGGCCGACATGGAACATTTGGCTACTACAACCTTAATGCTTGTCGGCCGCCCACACGCCTAGCAAATGGCTGCATTGTCGTCGCTGTTGCTGCTGTTGTTAGAGGTGGTGGTGGTGGTAGTCACTCCTGTCGACAAACTGTTCCTCACCAACATGAAGGACACGTCTTCGACACATTCACCGTTACTCCCTCGACTGTCACTTGTCACTCTTAGTAGTTCGATAATAATATTCTCGTAATGGCTGTTGGATGCCACCTTGTACGCTTTCTTGAGATGTCTACTAACTTTCATGACATTATCTCATATCGTTGTCAATTTAATCAACACCTCTGCGGCAACAGACAGCTAAACATAATGTCCATAATCAATGCACGTGCAAATGAAAACATAATAGAATGAATGGATGAAATTTGTTGCTTATTTGATAAACAGGATTGAGTTCTGATTTTTTTTCGAGTACCGAATATAAAAAGGAAAGGAAAATAAGACTGTATTCATTAATGAGAAAGGGGAAGGAAGGGAAGGGGAAGGAAAGCGAAATACCAGTGAAAATGAGAAGAAATTATGAGAAATAAAGGAAGAATAGGCGAAGGGGAATACCCAAGCGAAGTACACAAGAGGAAAAAGAAATGGTTTTGGGAACAGAAGCAGCAGCACCAGCATGAACAGTAGTAGTAGTAGTAGTAGTAGTGATAGTAGTAGGAATAGTAGTAGTAGTAGTAGTAGTAGTAGTAGTAGTGCAGTTTTATAACTTGAGGGACCACCACCACCACCACTAAATGCAAACAAAGTCGCAGTACCTCAGCATTATAACGTAAGTGGGACAAGAGGCGAAAAAAATATATCCCTGCAAACTCAAAGTATAAGTGGTAAATTACTGAAATGAATGGAAAGTTACCCAATGGGATGAGAGTTAAAAACATTTATAAGAGAAACATTTACCTCATGGGAGAGTGTGACAAGTGGGGTGCCTCGGGGAACAATTCCAACTCATATGATGTTATTTTTCATGTATATGTATGACACACCAGATGGGCTGAATAGCTATTTGTTTGCAGAAGAGATGCAAATCTGATTAAGCATTATGAAAGTAAATTTTTTTTTGTAATGAACTGGAGAAAAATCGAAATATTATGTAAATGAGGGTCAACTTTAGAAAAATTTCGATACTAAAAAACGAAATCCTGTCAGAGAAAAAAAGGTGAGTGAACAAACGACTTAGATGAGAGTACAGGATGGGACAGGAGATAATTAATAAAACTATGGAGGAGAAGAAATTTGGAGGGTCAACATAGCATGATCTATCGGCAAATAAGCATATTAATAGCATCACTAGAGAGGCATATTGACTGCTAATGAACATATAAGTAGCTTTTGACAACACGGGTGATGATATATTAAAAGATTATAGTGCTTATAAAAGGATTAAGCGTGATCAAGAATGGAGTGTTTTGTTGTGTTGTTCAAGCCTTATCTAAAAGCAACACATTAGCATGGAAAAATAAAAAGAATGACAGATAAAACGTACGAATATAGAACGTCTAGTGAGGGAAACTGATACAACAAAAGGTTATGAATATAAGACATAGGCTACGGTCACTAGATACTCAAATGATAGAAAGACATTTAACCTTTTCGAACTGAACCATTAATATTCGGAGCAATTTAGAAGCAGTCGTGATGTGAAAAAAAGAAATTCCCAGAGCTTGAAACTCAAATTGATAAAGTAATTATGGAAATATCAACATATGAGGTTAGCTAAAAGGTAATTAGGTAATTACACGCGCACACGCACACGCGCACACACACACACACACACACACACACACACACACACACACACACACACACACACACAAACAAATAAACACCGCAAACTAACGCTTTATGGCAGTAAGTGTTTTCTGCTTTACTGAGCAAGTTCAAGTTCTAATATAATGAAAAATGACACTGACAAAACTTTATACGTAACCAACACACATTCATTATAAAACAAAGAAAACAATTCTATCCACCTATTTTAGTTAAAAAAACAAAACGTAATATTAAGTTATTATCCACCGTAACATTTTCATATACTATCATGAAAGTAAATGACTTGAGAAAACCTCAAGATACGAGTAGAAACCAAAAGAAGTAATTTTTTTTTCTTTCTTCAGCGGTCGCTTTCGCATTTCCAAGTGTATTTGTTGCCAGTTTCTGCCAACCCACACGCACGCACGCACACACACACACACACACACACACACACACACACACACACACACACAATTTCAATCTCTTCCCCCAAGAACTCACACGCCTTCTTATCGCTCGTCGGCAGGAATTCTCAAATAGGAACGTAAGAGAAGGAATGTAAAAATAAAACAAAGAAAAAAACGAAAAAAAGAAAAACTATCAATTAGACACTTAAATAAAACAAAGAAAAAATACTCGAGGAAAAATTACACATGTATGTTTATAGGAGAAGGGAAAGTTAAATTGGGTAAATAAATGAAGACTGTAAAGAAGAAAATAGAAAGGGTAGAGAGAAAGGAAATAAATATGGAAAGTAGGGAGAGGATAAAGGAGGACGAATAATGTGAGGAGGAGGGAAGGAAGGTAGAAAGAAAATAAAGGCAGGGAAGCACAATGGAAGAGAAAGAGAAAGAGAGAGAGAGAGAGAGAGAGAGAGAGAGAGAGAGAGAGAGAGAGAGAGAGAGAGAGAGAGAGAGAGAGAGGGAGAGAGAGAATAAAGAAAAAGTGAAAGAGTGAGATAAAAACTGAAATGGGCAATAGAATACGAAGAAAATACAGATTATACAAAAGAGAGGATGAAAGACTAGGCGAAAAAGAAAAAAATCCAGTAAATGAAACACGAAGGGAGAAATCCGTAGAGTTTTTCTGCGGGTTAATAAGGCCAAGTAACATGTGCGGCACCTCTTTCCTCTTCCAAGCTCGGCTACTGACATGTTATGGGAGGAAATATTCTACTAGTACTTCAAACAATGATGAGTGAGCACAGAATAAATGGGGCGTAGTGAAAAAAAAAATGTATCTGGATGTATTCATTAATTAGTGTTCACTTTTTTTTCCCTAGCCACAGCGAAAGCACGAAATGTTAAAAAAAGAAGAATAACGGAGATTAATGCTATTCCCAGAGTTAATGAGCGTGTTAGCAAGTACGTTTTTATCCCTTTTTTTTGTTTAATTAATACGTGATGGCTTTGGGATGTTTCCCTCACTATTTTATGCTGTACTAATTTTTATCTTTCTTCATCCCATCACCTCATTCGCAACCTGACATTCATTCTATTCCCCTTACTTCTCCTCCTCCTCCATCTCTCTCGCTCTCTCTCTCTCTCTCTCTCTCTCTCTCTCTCTCTCTCTCTCTCTCTCTCTCTCTCTCTCTCTCTCTCTCGGCCGCTAAACACATAAAACTACATTTTAATGAGAGTCAACCCCACACTCACCACATCGTCCCTCGCCTTTGAACAGTCGCGTCATAATTCTGACTGGTGCAAATATTTGTAGTCACATCTATCCTTATTTCTTATGTATATCTCTGTTTACCACCAACCAATAAATAAAATACAAACAATATATGGCTATGTATATCATGTTCGTTGAAATAGGTTAAGGCTAGGCAGGTGGAAAATACAGAGATGATTGTGTTTAGTGGAGTGCATCAGAGAGTGAGAAGAGTAATCCTATCTTGTATGATTAAGTTGTTTCAAAGAGGAGGCATGTGAGGTTGTGTAGCGTGGGTGGGTAGCCTGTGGTACAGAGAGGAAGTGAGCACTCAGCAAAGTTAGGAGAGGCAGCTTCCGTGAGAACAGCAACATGAAAATCGACAGCAGCATCGGACACCAAAAGATTGCAGAGTTAGGAAGACGAGAGCGGAATAGTTATTGCCTTCCTCAGCTCTTTTTTTTATTACTGGTCTGGAACCCTCAAACTCACACACACACACACACACACACACACACACACACACACACACACACACACACACACACACGCGCGCACACACACACAGACGGGCACTTACATGTGGAAAATAAAGTTAGTCTTCAAGAAACAAACTTAATACGAACACATCTTATAACGACGTGCTAAGACTACTACGTACAGCCACGCTCACTAAATCACATTCTCTTCTGATGCATCGCTGGAAAATAAGGTGTAAACATCCAGAAAATACCTATACACCTACACCCAAACACCCTCCCACCCCCACACCACTACCACTGCGCACACACACACACACACACACGTACACTGTTCAGGCCACTAAAACCACTCAAACCTAGCCAACTTTACAGACAGGCTGCCCGCCCAGTCCAATAAACATCAGTCCATCAGCCCAAACAACCCAGGCTCGGCGCTGCAATACTCTCAATAAAACTGACGACAAACACGACTCACCCGTTTTTTTTTTCTTCTGTTTTTATTTTGAGTGACATCGGAGCTATTAGATTCGTGTTCGTCGTCGTTTCATTACACCAAAAAGACGACGACTTCGGTTCTGGTGACTTTTTGATCATCCGTCTTAAAAAGAACCTGAAACACATTGACTGAGGAACCCAGCGACGGAGGAAACACAAACTAAAGCTGCCGTGTAGAACCTTAAAACAATGGACTAACCAACCCAATTTAAATCCCGCGAGATGGGAGAACACCACACTTAGGGGAGTAGGGGATGGGGAATGGGAGTGGGGGAGAAGGATTTGGCTTCACGGGGCTGCTGTGGGGCGATCAATGAATGGGTTGGTGGGATGGAGGACGGATGGGGAGGGAAGGGAGTGTTAGGCATACATAAGGTAACGGTACGTACCTCACAGGGCGGTGGTGCGCTGCGGTACGACGGGACAATCTTGAAGGTGACGGACCCACGGGCCTCCCTCTGCAACGGGGAAGAGAGAGGAAAAAAGGCTGTCAGATGAGGCTGATCACACTGCTGAGATGCACGCACACACACAGGCAAACAAGTACGCACACACGCACGCACGCTCAAACACACATACACACACAGTACTTCATTACGCACACATGAACACTTGCCACATGCATTTCATTATGGACATACGAAACTTCAAACAACACACATTATCTCTCTCTCTCTCTCTCTCTCTCTCTCTCTCTCTCTCTCTCTCTCTCGCTGGAGTGTCCCATGGGTGGCCGAGGAGCCTCCCAGCAGGGTCACGGCACCAGGTCGGGCCAGACCCCAGCAACATGCACCAGGAAGTGAAACGTGAGAAGTTGACTTTGATGAACAAGATGATAAAGATGAGAGAAAAGAGAAACAAAAAGTGGCATCGAGTGAAGCGAAATACGTAATAATAATAAAAACAAAAGCTATGACAATTACCATATAAATACCACTTCCAGATTAGAACAATAATACTGAGATACACACATACACTGGCTGTAATGAAAGAAAGCTATAAATGATCAAAAAATACACCGGGGGGATCATATACAGACATTCATATATATATAAGGATAAAAAAAGGTCCAACATACAACTACTATACAGCTTCATACGTACCCCGGTCTGGTTAGACCACTCTTACGTGCGCTGAGGCTGAAGGTGGGTGGAAAGCGAGGCTGGTGGTTGTAGGAGAGGGGAGAGGGTGGAGAGTGGTTCCTTGGGCAATAGTCAAGGCAAGGAAAAAGGTGTTGGGGGAGGTGGGTTAGACGATTAGTAATTTGAGGAAAGGCAACATTCTCTCTCTCTCTCTCTCTCTCTCTCTCTCTCTCTCTCTCTCTCTCTCTCTCTCTCTCAGTAAAGGTACATGCAGGAAGCCTTAATTAATCCTGAACTTCACCTGGCTTTAAATCTCTCACTTCCGGCATGATCTACCATCACAAGCGACCAACACCGTAATCGCACAGCGTCAGCCTCGAGCTTACGTTTACATGTAATTGAACGTAAACGGGTAGTGTGTTATAAGTCCATCCACACCAACACCTGACTCACTTCATCACAGTAATCAGCTTGTCACTCGTTGGTCTTAGTGAGTCCACGGTGCGCACCCAGTCAACACACACACACACACACACACACTCTCTCTCTCTCTCTCTTTCTCTCTCTCTCTCTAATCTGGGTAACACGAGGATACAAAGGATGGAAGCGCAAACATACTGGCATAATACCAAGAACTTAATGGAAACAAATATTAAGCTGGAAGTAATAAAAAGACACACTCTTATACAATCCTTCTTGCACATGCGTGGGTATGCAGGTGTTTCAATCATGAGTCGCAGCAGCCGGGATACATGGTTTGGCTGATCAATACAAAAGTAAGTCTCTTCATGTGCGGGATATTGATTCCTGGTAATTATTAGTTCATTATCATACCTAAAATTTAATGAGAAAAATTAGTAAAACAACTAAAAAATGCAACTGTTATATCATAGGATATTGTGTGTGTGTGTGTGTGTGTGTGTGTGTGTGTGTGTGCAAGAGATCGCACGCATATACTCATCCATCCATCAACACACACACACACACACACACACACACACACACACACACACACACACACACTGACACACGGTACATTGCTGCTCCGCCTGTGTGCAACATAACACTGGTGTCTTTGGAGTATACAATATTATACACAAAGAAGAGGCACACGCAGAGTGTACAAACCATTGCAGACTCGGTGCTGAAAATATAATGAAGAATTAAATGTGAACTGAAGGAACACATTATAACATTTCACAAATTGAAATTTGCAAGTGTTGAAATGTATCTTTAAAACTTTTAATTTAAAATTTTAGCCAAAATTTAACTAAATTAATAATGGATATGGACTCATTTCGACAAAATCAATAAAACTAAATAATAATAAAACAGTGTTAAGATGTGCATCAGTGTGCAGCCTTCCCGTTCCGGCTTCCCTGCGTGGCGGCCCGTCAGTGGATCATTACAGCAAAGGGCTGCCAGTCCCGTGGTGGCCGGAGGCTATCAAAGGGCTTTATGGTGGATGGGAGAAGGCCAGACGAGACCTGCCGGTGCTCTACATAATGGAGGCTAGTGGCGGGCTGGCCGCTTGGCCTCCTGTCGCCTCTACCCATTCTGCAGTCTGCTGAGGCTGCTGCTCTCTTGATTTACACATCCCAGGCCGTGCGCTGCCTGCGGGAGAAGCCTCCCAGCTGCTGGGGATGACTGTGACGGACATCCAAGTTCACCCGCCATCGCGCCGCTCTGGGCTAAAGTGAGCACCTGCATCAGTCAGGGAATTACCGTCTAAAAGACGTGGGAAATATAAAATTTGCCAATAGAAAGCCTCGGGGAGCTGCCTCAAGGGGTTTTCACTCCAGTTAGTGGGCGGCGCGGCCTCGGCTCAGTGCTGAACACATAACAAAGAATGACCAGGATGCCCGGCACGTCCAGGATCACGGAGATACAGGATCACGTTGTCTCGTAAACCTTGACCTGAAGTGACAATACACTCCAACCTTAACCCTCAGTGGCGCACACTCCACCGCTTCAGCCACATGGATTCATTTTGTCAAGTGAACGTAATTCTTGCCAGCCACTGACACAGAAATGCTAACTATAATGACATTTATACAAAATAAATCTTAATTATAAAACAATAACCTAAAATGTTATTCAATTACAAGATAAACAAGCACAAGAAGTATAAAAAACTTTGCAAGTTGCGAGATAATGGTAAAAACACTTTATTGCTAACATCATGTTACTATCAATATAGGTAACTCTAGAACTATTCACACTGAGTAATATAAATTATTGACTATTCTAAAACCGTTATTTACGGCAACTGAAATAAAAACGCAATTTTGGTCTCTTTTATTAGATGAATGATTTATGATGTGTGATGAAAATACACACACACACACACACACACACACACACACACACACACACACACATTATGTTCTCCACATACTCACATCACTTCATTTTCATTTGTTCCTCATTTTACACACACACTGCTTCATTACGGCCTCTGTAGCGACTCCACTTTTTTTCTTCTCTCACCTCTTCACCTTTCATACCACCTTCACCTTCCCAGCCTCCAACCACAGGTAAAATATCCATTATTTTTCATTTCCGTACATTAGTTATACTTTTCCCTTCTTCCTGGGTTAGTTATGTAGCCATTTCTTTGACGGCGTCCATTTCTCAGGCGTTCTCACTCTAAGATTCAGTCTCACATTTACCTTCTGTCACCAACACCATCCACAATTATGTTATTCACTCGGACACACACACATACAGTTTTTTTTTTGTGCTAGTCATTCACGTAATTATTAATGTAATTGTAAATATACATTCTCTCTCTCTCTCTCTCTCTCTCTCTCTCTCTCTTCGTATACTAACTTGCTTCATTCTACTCTCTCCTCCCGTAATCACTCAAGGTACTAACACCACCTCTTCCATCTCGTTCATCCATTACCTCTTCCCCTCTCACTCCTCTTATTACCTCTTCTCCTCCCTTTAGCTCCTCGTCTCATTCATTCATTCCTTCTCTCACTTACCAGCCTCGCACATACCACGTCGCGCCACATACATTAATTCAATTTAGATTTTTCTTACTTTAACTTTGCCCTGGAGGACATTAGATGGCCCGGAGTGGCTAGGATGGAGGACTTAAGGCTGGGTTTTAGAGGGACCTTGGATCATAATGTTGGGTATAATGGCTGTGGGGGATGGGCGCCTTGGAGGAGGAGGAGGAGGAGGAGGAGGAGGAGGAGGAGGAGGAGGAGGAGGAGGAGGAGGAGGAGGAGGAGGAGGAGGAGGAGGAGGAAGAGGAGGAGGAGGAACAGGTGTACAGAGTGGTAGTATTAGGACTGGGAGGTAATAGCTGAGGTTTGGGGTTGAGGGTGAGAGTAAAGGGACAAGGAAATGACTGAGGACCAAGACAATTGCATGGAACAAGGGAAGGACATTGTACAAACCTGCAGGGACAACACGGGAAGGGCCAGGAATGAGGGACAGGGAGTGAATAAAGGTCAGACGCCACAAGGGAATAGACACGGGCTAGGGAATAAGGACGTAAGGGAAATAGGATAAGGAGTAACCAGGGAATGATATAAGGATAATAGGATATGGGCCAGAGTCGGGGCTTAGGTGCTCACCAACATCTTTTGCAGAATATCCACACTTTGGTTGGCCACTGGAACACCGTTGATCTCTCGTATCTCGTCTCCCACATGAAGCGTCGCCTGCCGGTGTATCATCCCGCCATGCATGATGCGAGCCACGATGCACCGCCCCTCCTCGTTCATCTTGAGTGTGATGCCCTGTGGAGAGGCGACACCCAGGTCAGTTAGCCCCCAGCCCAGCCCGTCTAAAGGGGAGGGGAGGAGGAGGGATGAGGAGGAAAGGTGAGGTGAAAGGGAGTGAGTGGTTAGGTAGAAATTTGCTGTGGTTTGAATTGGAGTGTCATGGAAGGTATTGAATAGCAAGGAAGGGGAGGTAAGGATGTCAGGAGGAATGTATGGCTTGTGTATGGAAGAGTTAAAAGGTGAAAATGTAAAGTGAATAGAGTAAGCAAGGAAAGGAAAGAAGCGTAAATTAATGCGATAGCAATAAAAGTAATGGAAATAAGTTGATGAGTAGAATAAGGCGAACGTAATGTTAATAATCCAGGAAAAAACAACCACTATATATAATAAAGGAAGGGAGGAGTTACAAGTGAAGAATGGAAAGGAGAGATACAGGAGAAAAGGAAATGTGTGAGGAAGAAAATAAGGAAGGGAAGAAGGAAGAGAGGAAGACGTAAATAGAAAGGGGAAAGTAGTAATAGGGGGAGGGAGATGACCCCTTAAACGTAATTCCTTGAGAGATATTGGGCAAGTCCTTCCCCTCGTCTTCTTGTGGGTGGTGAGGGGAAGGCAGGGTGAGAGCGATCCACTGAAGACCTGGCGAGAACAAACGGAGATGTAGAAAAAAATAAAGAGGGGAGGAAGAATTGTAGAGAAGAACGAGTGAAAAAATACGAAATACAGAAAGGCAAGTGGAGTAAGAGGAAGAGGACGCAGGATGGAAGAGGTGAATTAACCAAGTGAAAAATGAAGGGGAGGAAGACGAGTGGGATAGGAAAAGGAAGTAGGAGGAAAACGAAGTGAGGAATGAAAAATAAAGTGTCAAGAAATCACCTCGGTCCCGCACGAAATATGAAACACTCCCATCCTCTCCTATTTTGCTCTCCCTCCCTATAAACACCCTGAATTATGGGAAATATTACCTGGACATACAATATTAATAGTAAGCATTATGAGGGAGGAGGAGGAGGAGGAGCACTGAGGGGAAGAGATAAGCGGGAGGGAGGGGAGGAAAGAGGGCAGAGGGAGGGGGGGAGGGGAATACCTGTGGACGTTTGGGGAGGAGGAAGGGAAAGGAGGTGATGATCTGGGAAGAATGAGAATGATTACAGGAATGAGGAAGGTTACCCAGGAAGAGTGAAGGAAATTAACTGAGCAGATTAAAGGATATTAACTTCGTCGATGCATCTAAAGTGTTGAGGAGAAGGAGGAGGAGGAGGAGGAGGAGGAGGAGGAGGAGGAGGAGGAGGAGGAGGAGGAGGAGGAGGAGGAGGAGGAGTGTGATGTAACGCAGCTGAGTGAGACAAATTGGGAAGGTGTTCAAGGGGAGAAAACTGAATGGGGAGGCTGAAGGAGGGTTGGGGGGAGGGGGGTAGTTATATTTGGGAGGAAGGTGGGAAAGCGACAGATTACTCGAGGGATATTATTCAGGGACGGAGAGAGATTACTTTGGGAGACCGAGGGAAATTGTATGAAGAATGACGTACTCGAGAAAGAGAAGATGCTACTCTTGCATGAAATAGGAGAAGGGAGGACAGGCAGGGAAAGGAGATGAGAGGATACGAGAGGAGAGGAGAGGAAGGGAGGAGTGTAGAAGGCATAGGTTAAAAGAGAGAAAGAGAGACACAAAAGACAGTGTAGTTGGAGAAGAGAATGAAGGAGAGAGAGAAGAAAGGAAAGTGAAAAGGAAGGCAAATGAAAGAGAAGGAGAAGTAGGAGGTGGAAGTGGAGGTGGAAGTAGAGGTGGAAGTGGAGGTGGAAGTGGAGGTGGAAGTGGAGGTGGAAGTGGAGGTATCGTGTGATGGAGGAAGGAGGAGCTGCGACACTGACAATAGTTCGTTTTACCTTACCTTGAAGTTGGTCCTGAGAGCATCAATAATGGATGACTGCGGCAGATAGTGGGTGGGGAAGGAGGGATGGCGGGAGGGAGGGGAGGGAAGATTGGATGGTTAGGTGAAACTATGCCAATGGGTACTATTGCTGCCAGCGAGGGTATTGGCAATAGTAGAAGTGATGTTGATGGTGGTGGACGTGGTGTTGATGATGTGGTGGTGGTAGTAGTGTTGGTTGTGGTAGTGGTGGTGGTGGTGGTGGTGGTGAAGAAAGCAAGATCAAGATTAATGATGATTTTTGTTTTGGGTTGTGTATTGTAGTAGCGTCAGTCGTCCGTTGGTTAATATATAATAATAATGATGAAGATTAATATTAACATTGAACAAAATAAATACTAATAATAAAAAAAAAGAGATATATACACCCACGTTGGACATTCATTTTCATACATGCATCGGTAACATCAAAGGACATAATCCTCTCTCTAAAAAAAAAGAAAAAAAAAAAATACGACAAAAATTTATGTTTCACTACATCGCCAACAGGAAGAAAAAAAAAGACATGCAAAGAAAAAGTGATATCCCATTATTTTTTGACTTCACCTCCATTCCCCGCTTTCATCTTTCCCAGCAGATTCAAGGATATATTACTCCCCTAACATCCTCTTCCTCCTCCTTCCTTCCTCATGCTCCTAGTTCTCATTCCCATCCTCGTCCTTATGCTCTTCCTAGTTCTCATTCTCATCCTCGTCCTCCTCCTTATGCTCCTCCTAGTTTTCCTTCTCGTCCTTCTCATCTTACTATTATTACGTGCCAACACCTCCCCTTCGTTATCTTGCCCTGAAGTACCCGTCTGTCTGTCTGCCCCGCCCTCACCCCGGCGTCTGATGGGTGTGAGGGGCGCCATTATTCTCAACAGACTGCAGCTTTGCGCCAAAAACCCAAAGCAGCTTCACTTTTCGCACATTTTTCTCCAGTAAATATTCATAACTATCCCCAACACACACATACATACACACACACACACACGGCACTGTAACTAGCGACATATTATGAGAGAGAGAGAGAGAGAGAGAGTCAAAACAGTAAATTGTCCTCAACTTTACCCCCACGTCCTTCCCTCCCACTCTGTTCCCCTTGCTCGAGGATGGAGTGTGTGGCGAGTCAGCCGTTTTGAACCTTTACCTCATGCCTGAAAAGTAGCCAAGCGGAATGAGGAGAGCGTGGAGGCAAACTACTACTACTGTGACCTCTTCCTTGGCTGAGCTGCGGGAGATGAAAGAGAGGAATGGAAGAAAGGAAGATATAAAGAAGGAAGGAGTCTAGTAGTAGTGTTATAGTATACGTTCTCTACATGGGTCTACTTCACTTCTATTTACGCACATCCCTTACAGTTGGATGTATTTGGTGTACACATGTTTCACGCTCAGCACACCTGTACACATTCCTACCTAATTATGATGTCGCTACACCTGGATTAAGTAGCGCCGGCTTACATCATTTCAAGCGTAGCAGTAGCACGGTGCCTGTCATTGTATGTGTTGTGTATTTATTTGGTATTTATATCTATGTCACCCTCACGTCGCCATCTCTCTCTCTCTCTCTCTCTCTCTCTCTCTCTCTCTCTCTCTCTCTCTCTCTCTCTCTCTCTCTCTCTCTCTCTCTCTCTGTAATCCCATTAAATGACTAGCATATTTCCCTCTCTCCTTCATTAAATTTTCAATCCATCTACCTCCCTGCACACCTCCTCTTCCTCCTCCTCCGCCTCCAACACCTCCTCTTCCAGCTCATCACAATGAAAACAATTAGTCCGTTAAATATTGTCTCGCCTGAAACTCGTTACGTCGCCCTCCACTGCTTTACACGCACACGCACACACACACACACACACACACACACACACACACACACACACACCCACACACACACACACACACACTGCTTGCTTCGTGAAAATAGTCTTTTACGTGTCCCTGAGGTGCTAAAGGTTAGGAGGGATTGGAGGAGGTGGAATGGAGGCGAAAGGAAGGCGAAGGAGAAGGAGAAGGAAAGAACAGAGCACCACAGAAAAGGAAAGAGGAAAAGATGCTTGAGTAGAGTAAAGGTAAGGTGAAGAAGGAGGAAAAGGAGAGACAGAAGGAGTTAATGATCATTGCTCGAGGAAAGAGGAAACAAAATACTCAGGAACAGAGTAAGGAAGGGGGATAGAGGAGGAGGCAGGAGAGGAGAGGAGGGGAAGGGGAAGGAAAGGCTAAAGTCAGCAGTGTTCTCGCGGGTGTTCTGCCTTGTGGAGCGGGTGTTGTGGTCGCTAACTTTATTACAGCTGGATACATATGAGCTGACGTGTTTTCCTTTTCCAAAACCTTTACGACCAGCCAGGGGAAGCGAGGCAGTGAGTGGTGGTGAAGGGAAGAGGGGTACCTGTTGGCGGGGGGGAGGGAGGGAGGGAGGGAAGAGTGTGTGGTGGTTTAAGAGGTTGTAGAGAGGGAAGATGTGGTGGTAGTGGTGAGGGGATGGATTTGAGGGGTTTGAGTGCAGTGGTTTGAGTGTGGTATCGTAATGTAATGTTGGTGTGTAAAATGTCCTTCCGTTTATGAGCTACACAACACGAGTCTCAATAGCCATAGTGAGATGCATAGTGAAATTAACAAGTATTTTACGTATTTATGAATGAGTTAAGTAAAAATATATCACAATTTTAATATTAACTACTAAATATTATTCTTCAGTATTGTTCTTCAGTAAACCTATCCTCACCTATATCTACCTTTCACAACATCTATCCAGCTGTGTTTCCCTTTACACAACCCCACATGTCACGTCCCTACCATTAACTCACATCTATTCTGTCTCCACCAATCAAACCGCGGCTGTCATAACTCCACCAATGTGCCACCACACACCTGCCCGTCTTCACTAACAATACCACCTACTCCTTCTCCTACTCCTTCCCACGTACGAACACATAACTCCAAAACTATATAATTACTCATGATTTCGCTCTTCCACTAATCCACTAATTCACTTTCCCGAGTACGATTGACTTACACAAGGCGAATATGTGTTTTTCTGTACAAAGTTACGTGGAAAATGATATAAGAGTGAACTTCTCAAGGACTGGGTGCAAGGGAAATCTACAAGAGGATGAGGGAGTGAAGGAGAGAGATTACGAGGTGTAAAAGAAAGCTACAAAATGCGAAGAGGTGCTGGTGTGTGGTGTGTCTTGGTATTATGGAGTGGTGGGAAGGGCAAAGGAGCGTGTGGTGGTGTGGTGGTGTGGTGGTGTGGTGGTGTGGTGGTATGGAGGTGTGGTGAAAGGGAATGTGTGTGTGTGTGTTGAGATGTGAGAGTTTCTGTCACATGTGGCGCTAAGGGACGACACAGGAAAGTAAGGATGGTGAGGCAGCCAAAGAGAGAGAGGAGAGAGGAGAGAGAAGAGAGAAGAGAGAGAGAGAGAGAGAGAGAGAGAGAGAGAGAGAGAGAGAGAGAGAGAGATAATGTCACATGAAGAAGAATCTGATAACGAAAAGGAGGAGGAGGAAGAGGAGGAGGGAACGTTACATAATAAAGGTCTTAACAACTCCCACAGCCTCGCCTTATGCTCTTCTTGACGTAATTTCTTCTTCATTCACTAAGGAGCCGTAAAGGGAGGGAGAAGAGAGAAGAGAGAAGAGGGAGAAGAGGAAGAAGAGAGAGA
Organism: Metacarcinus magister; assembly: GCA_029783475.1. Lineage (NCBI taxonomy): Eukaryota > Metazoa > Arthropoda > Malacostraca > Decapoda > Cancridae > Metacarcinus > Metacarcinus magister. The sequence goes on along the minus strand of JAPQNM010000019.1, from coordinate 12,857,770 downwards.
AAGGAGGAGTGAACTTAAGAACTTACTATATTACGCTTGTGATGAATAGTAAAGATAGTAGTAGTAGTAGTAGTAGTAGTAGTAGTAGTAGTAGTAGTAGTAGGACGATGACAAGAACTAAAACTTCGACGAATATAGAGAATACAAAACATCACGCAGATGAAAAACACCTAAAAATCACGCATCTTCCTACCTTCCTCGTTATTATGAAGCGGTGAAGCAAAACCTTAAGAAAAACAACGTTGGTGTTTGCGTTCTAAAGTCATCACCCTTACCTGGAAGCACCGCCGCGGCCAGCCAGGTAAGGTAAGGAAAGGTAAGGTAAAGGACGGAGTAGAAATCTCATCCACCTGTGTTTGTACTTCATTTTACTCTATTTTACTAACTCGCTCGCTACGCTTCAGGTACAACAGGAAGGAAGGAAGGAAGGAAGGAAGGAAGGAAGGAAGGAAGGAAGGAAAGACTAGATGAAGGAACGTTTTAAGGAAGAAAGGAATGAAGGAAGCCGATTACATCTGTTCCAACAAATTTCACATGAACTAAATTAGTAAGACTTAATGCTACGAAAGAGAGAGAGAGAGAGAGAGAGAGAGAGAGAGAGAGAGAGAGAGAGAGAGAGAGAGAGAGAGAGAGAGAGAGAGAGAGAGAGAGAGAGAGAGAGAGAGAGAGAGATACACACACAATAATGAAATAAACGAGGAAAATACTTTACTCTCCCTCCTCTTCCACGATCTCCTTCAGTTTCCTTGTCCACAAAAGAGACAAATGACTGTAAATGGAGTCAGCCCTTCGACGTCTTGTTTACAGGCAAACATTATGTAAATCAGCTCATCGCGGGGACAGGAAACAGCACATTAAGTAAGTCTTGTTCCTGAATACTCGTCGCCAGGTAACGCTGACGTGACTTCTACCTGAGCTGTCCCCGAAATATTCCCTAATTAACAGGTGAAACAGCGTACCTATCTCTATATATGTACGTACCCTTCGTTTGTGGTGTAATCTCTCTCTCTCTCTCTCTCTCTCTCCTCTCTCTCCTCTCTCTCCTCTCCTCTCTCTCTCTCCTCTCTCTTTATCGTTATCTTTCTTTTCTAGCTCTTCTTAACACAAACTTCTTCCTAATTTCACTTAAATAACCATCTCGTCCCCTTTAATGTTCCTTCCTCACTCTCTTTCCCTTCTTCACCCCTTCGCCATTACCATCTTGATCTCTTAATACAGATAATTTTCAACCAACGACAAACTCAATAGCCATTTTTTGTTCATTGATAAGTTCTACCCCTTGTTGGTCTTCCCTCACCTCCTCCTCCACCACTCCCTCCTTCCTCCTTCTCTTTGACGGATACCACTCTCATTTATCTTCCTCTTCCTCCTTCTCCTTCTCCTCCTCCCTTTGATCTTTCTGTTAAATGTTCATCTTTACTCTGCTACTGAGATTGTTACGATAATATATATACAATAACTATATATAACAAACTAACTTTAACTCCTACTTAATCGAGCGGCGTTTTCCAGACACTTATCTTCCCCTCATTGATATTACAACTCTTTACCAGTTGACTGAATAACAATTTTAAAAAGTACATTAAAAGGAGACAAGATTAGGGGGCAAAAATTCATCACCATCACCACTAACACAACCATCTGCCTTTCATTCAGTACTACTCCCCGTCAACTCCCTCTCTCCCTCCCTCTCCTTCCCTCCCTCCCTCCCTCCCTCACTGATTCAGGTCACTTGCAATCCATCAGCCAATCCCAGAGGGGTCCCAGCGTCAAAAGCGTCGCTTATTGGTTCACGTAAAAAAAGGCGGAGCATCAAAGGTTGGTTTGTCAATCATCTATAGACTTAATTGGAAGAACTTAATTGAACACTATTTATTAACTGGATATGAAATGACTGTCCCGTGGGAGGAGGAGGAGGAGGAGGAGGAGGAGGAGGAGGAGGAGGAGGATAGTGATGTTAGTGGGAAGTAAATCTACTGTAGAGGATTATAAAAAATGAAGTGAGGACAATAAACGGGGAAGAGGGAAGGAAGGAAGGAAGGGAAGAGCTAAGAAGAGAGGTAAGAGAGGAAAGGAAGAAGGTATATGAGAGGATACGGGCAAAAGAGGGAGAAGATTAGAGGATTAACAGTTGAGGACAAGAAGCAGCAAAATTTGAGGACAGACAGACGGGGGAGGGGAAAGAAGGGGAAGGAAAGAGGAGAGAAGAGGAAGTGGAGGAAGCAGAAATGAGAGGTTAGGTAAGAAGAGGGAAGAAACGGGAGGGAGGAAAGGAGGCTTTAGGATTCAAGTTGGGACAGGGAGAGAAAGGCAAACAAGTGTGAATAAGAGAGAGAGAGAGAGAGAGAGAGAGAGAGAGAGAGAGAGAGAGAGAGAGAGAGAGAGAGAGAGAGAGAGAGAGAGAGAGAGAGAGAGAGAGAGAGAGAGAAAGAGAGAGAGAAAGGAAAAGGTACTGAGAAGAATACCATTTGCTTCCACTTACTGAAGATTGCGTCCCCTTTCCTCTACTCTCTCTCTCTCTCTCTCTCTCTCTCTCTCTCTCTCTCTCTCTCTCTCTCTCTCTCAGTGCCATTCTCAGTTGTTTGTCTTCCTCTCTCTGCCGCAACTTCATTCCTAAAGCAAGCTCACCTCCTCTCCTTTACTTCCTTCTCCTCACCTTTCCTTTCTTATCCTTCTCCTCTACTTTACTCATCTTTATCCCTTCGCACACTTGCAGAATATCTTCCTATTAATGTTTCAATATTTTTTTCCTGTGAAGTCATTCCTATACTCCCTTTACTTACATTGTCTTATCCTTCCCTTTTTTTCCCCCTTACTTTTCCTTCACTTTCCTACTCCCTTTTAACTTTCCTGATTATTTGTTTCCTTACCTTGCTTTCCCTCTACTTTCCTACCTAATTTTTCTCCTTTCCTCCTTTTCACGGCCCCTTATCTTTCTTTCACCTATTTCCCTCTCTCTATCCTCTCTTCCCTTACCTCTCTCCCCACCTTTCCCAATCCTCACCTCGCTTATGTACTGCCAGTGTGTATCAAAGGAAAAATCACGGCAGTTTTCATGGGTACAAATGACGGTCAGTGGTTATAGTGGCGAGTGTATTTTACTGTATCCTGTTTTTAGACCAGCTGGATGCCTTCCCAAGAGAGGTGATGTAATGGTTAGTTGTGTGTGGTGGTGTGTGGTGGTGAGGTTAGTGGTGAGGTTTGTGGCGTGGCGTGGTTAGTGGTAAATGGTGTTTGTGATGAATGGGTGTAGTCCCCGAGGTGAAGGAATCATTTTTTTACGTATTCAAGAGTAATAACCAGAACAGCAAAACATAACACTTATTATTTAGTATTCATTTATACAGAGAAAGAAAGAGAAAGAAAGAGAGAGAAAGAGAGGGAGAAGAAAAATGGTTCAGGTTTCGTTTAAAAAAAATAAAAAATCCTCACTTGCTTATGTAATACCCAAGAACAACAATAATAACAGTAATAATATCAATAATAGTAGTAGTAGTAGTAGTAGTAGTAGTAGTAGTAGTAGTAGTAGTAGTAGTAGTAGTATTGATGATAATAATAACTTCAAAGGCTAAAAAAATCGAGCCTAAAAATAACGTAGAATTATAGCACAAACTGAGGCAGCGATAACGTCCTTTTACCTCACACAGGTAAAGTCGGTCAAACATAATTGTTTTTTTTATCGTCTCGAGGCTTCCCGTTACGAGGAGGAGGAGGAGGAGGAGGAGGAGGAGGAGGAGGAGGAGGAGGAGGAGGAGGAGCACGAAATTTAAAACATTAAGTTACAAAGAGTTCTCAACAGCAAGTTTAAAGAAGAATCATAAATATTTAACAGCCCACTGTCGATTTACTGGACACACAAACAAACAAACAAACAGACAAACAAACACACAAACACACAATCAACGAGTGAGCGAAACAAGGGAAAGAAAAAGCAATGTAAAACGTTTAGCCCGCGAGAGACTAAGGCTGAACGATATTTTTTAGTCTATTCTGTACACAGCTCACGTTATGCCTTCACTTCCCCTTCCTTTCCCCTCTCTCTCTCTCTCTCTCTCTCTCTCTTTCTCTTTTCCTTCAGACAGATATGTTCTTTTTCCTCCCTTTCTTTTCTATTTTTCTCTCTTCTCTCATTTCCTTTAGGTTTTTCTTCTTTTTCCTCCCTTCTCTCTCCTACTATCTCTCATCCTTTATTTTATTTTCCTTTTCCTTCACGTATATGATCAGATTTTCACCTTTCCCTTTCCTTCTTCTTTTAATATTCCTTCAGTCGTTGATTCCTTCCTTCCCCCTTCTCATTTAGGTGTGTATTCTCTCTTTCATGTATTCTGTCAGATCATTTACCTCTTTCCCTACTGCGCTCTCTTCTTCAAGCAGAACATTTCCCTCCCTCCTCCTCCTCATCCCTCCCTCCACCCACGGCCCTGCTTCGAACCCTTCTGCAGGCAGGTCTTACTCTCCCACGGGGTCCTGCACGCACTGACCAAAGCTGCAAGTGTCTGATTTTTAAGCTGCTATATCGTGTACCAAGCTTGACTGGAGGTTGGTCAGGCTCTTGCAGATAGTGGTGGTGTTGGTGGTGGTGGTGGTGGTGGTGGTGGTGGTGGTAGTGATGGTTGTGGTGGTGGTGGAGTTGAGGTGGGATTACGCCCTTTCGGTACGTAAGCGTATTTGGTGGCTCACTATTGAATATTTGCAATTGAAATAAGGGAACCATGGTTGTATTTATAGAACACACCGCTGTGGCTATTCTCGATCTGCCGCCCATGTTAAAACTAACTAAATACGTTAACTGAAAATGCGTAGAGTGAAATATGCAGCGTCAAGGGGATGGGTTAGGGTGGGGGTAGGCTGGGGATAGGATGGGGATAGGCTGGGGGTAGGGTAAGGGTAGGATTGGGTGGTGGTGGGGTGGGATGGGGTTGGGTGGTGGTGGGGTGGGTCGTGTGCGTCCAAATCCTGTGTTTTATATTGGCATTGGTTATTTCATTATTGGAAAATCGTTTAACCCGCAGTTCAAAAAACAAAATTCAGCAAATTAAAAATATTATGTACGACTTCTAGTTAAAGCTTATGGTGGCGGCTATACTGGTGGTGGTGTTTTGTTGTTGTTGTTAACGATGTGGTTGTTAGTGGTAGAAGTAGTGGTGGTGGAGTAGTTATTGGTAGTGGTGGAGGTGGTAGTGGTGGTGGAGGTGGTGCACATGCTGTACGTTAATTAAACAGCAGGAATTTTCGAGGCAATAAAAATGACGAGTGGACGAAGCATTACCGTCAAGTTCAGTGGCGGCGGCGGGGACGAGGAGGACGAGGAGCAAGGCAGGAGATGAATACGAGAACATCAATGACGGGGCGATGTGTGGGCAAGGCGCGTAGATAATAATAATGAGACTACTACTACTACTACTACTACTACTTATTCTACTACAACTAAAATAAATAAAGATAACTAATAAACAAAGGTAATCACATATAATGAAAAAATAAACTTAAATACTCCCCCAACGTTGCATTCGAATTATTACTCCCAAAAATTTCCATGAAAATAAATCTCACCTTTTTAAACAACACACTTAACACCTTCAGAATTTCACGCAAAACATTATCAAAGCGCAAAAAAAAAGAGAACAATAATAATAACAACAACAACCACCACCACCATTTACCCTTATTTATCGCATCCTTATCCTATTATAATACTTTTTGTTCCTTTTTCCCTTCACTTTACCGAGTTAGCGAGGCAAGGGAGGTGAAACACTTTCTCGCTGGAGCTAAAGATACAACGCAAAATCCCTCTCGTTCATCGTGGTAATTTTGTATGGAGGATGATAATGGCGTACGAAATGGCGCCCACTACCAGGGGAGAAGAGAAAGTAGAGGAGGAGGAGGAGGAGAAAGAGGAGGAGGAGGAGGAGGAGGAGGAGGAGGAGGAGGAGGAAACACATGCAAGGTAGATAGGGTGGAAATGCATGAGAGGTAACGAGAGGAAATCCAAAGGGAGCTACGTAATGAGAGAGAGAGAGAGAGAGAGAGAGAGAGAGAGAGAGAGAGAGAGAGAGAGAGAGAGAGAGAGAGAGAGAGAGAGAGAGAGAGAGAGAGAGAGAGAGAGAGAGAGAGAGAGAGAGAGTCTATTATTTCCCCCTTTTCCCCTCCCCCCCTCCTCCTTCTCCTCCATTACCTATTCTCCCCCTTGTTGCGTCACCTTTATAAAACAGCAAGACCAAGGTGTTATTAGTCGACCAAGTGCTCATCACGCGCAGGTTATTTATCACACCTTGGAGACGCCCCCAACCATCCCACACCAACCCAACCTATTCCTTCGCCCTTGTTGCAAAATTAAAGATATACAACTTTTATTCTATACATTATTCAAGTATTTGTGACGAAACTGGAATTGAAACCAGAATTGAAGTCGAAAAGTTGTTTGCCATTTTACTACGAAACTATTAGTTCTACAACAAATGTTCATAGAATCAAAGTTATGAAGCTTGATAACATCTATTGAATATTGTTCAGTGACTGTTGCTGTCTGTTCTTCATTTGTACTCCTTCGTACTCCTTTGTACCCTACACACCCACCCACCCACCCATCGCTCGTTTTCTATCTCTTAAACCATTCCAGCCACTCTTTATTCATCCCCTTCTTTACCTGCATAACATTTATTCCCTCGTATAACCACTCCTTGCCTCTTCACCTCCTCCCATCCTTCATCCTCTCCTACATCCTTATCTTTTGTATTCTCTCACCACCTAACTGGGCGGCTTTCCTTCACCCACCCTCTCATCCCTCACTCCCCAACCCTCCCCCACAGCCCCACCATGACCCACCGACCTCTGCTAACTGCGCTGCACCACTTTCCTCCCACACAAACTAAGATGGATGCCTTCCTTCCCCCCCCTCCCTCCCTCTTTCCTTCCTTCCTTCCTTCCCTCCCAAACATTAAGCATCTTGATGGAGCTTCCTTCATGATGGCATTACTTCACCTACCTTCCCTCAACCACCCACAACTACGCCCACCTATACTTCCACATGCATCACCTACCACCTCTACCACCACTACCAGCACCACCACCACCACTACTAGCATCACCATCACCAGTGTCCTCTTTGTCTTTCTCCTCCTTCTCCTCCTCCTCCTCCTCCTCCTCCTTCTCCTCTTCCACAAAACTTTTCGAATCAGTCCATTTAAACTACACACTATAAGCCGATTTCATGTTGCTGGAGGAAAACAACGACAACAACAGCAACACTGGGGTCCCAAGGCGGATGTGGCCAAAGGTGGGAGGCTGTGTTGGGCTGGGCGGGGAGGGGCGGGGAGGGGCGGGGCGGGGCGGGGCGGAAGTGGGCGGGGTAAGCTTTAGACGAGACACTTGGGCTTAATAATAATAATGATAGGGTCCCCAAGCAAAGGCATACGCACACACACACACACACACACACACACACACACACACACACACACACCCACACACACACACACACACCCACACCCACACTCACCCACACACACACACACACACACGGCTTGATGGTATACAATGAGAAAGTTTTAAAAGGAAATAGTGTGGGGGATCCTCTTATTTCCCTCCGTATCAATCTTTCCTGTTTCCTCTATTATTTTTCCCTCCCCTTTTCTACATTCTCTCTCTCTCTCTCTCTCTCTCTCTCTCTGTCCAATAAATCTTTCCTCGTTCATCTTTTTAAACATTCCTCCCCATTTCCTTCCTTTCACCTTTTTAGCTCTCCCTCTCCTCTTTTTCGCCTTTTCTCTCTCTCTATTCCCACTCTTTACCCTCTATCCATTTTCCATTCCCCTGTGAAGCCTTTTGATTTCACTTACATTTATTCCTGTCCCTCTTGCCCTCTCCCTCTCTCTCTCTCTCCCTCTCTCCTTCCCTCTCTCTATGTCAATACTCTATATTACACTTCCATAGATTCCTTTGGGTCAGACCGTGTCCACATATACTTCCTACACGCACATATATGTTTATTTGTATGTCTGCCTCACGTCCACACACACACCTACACCTACACCTACACACACACACACACACACACACACACACACACACACACGTACGAATACAAAAGAAGCTAAGATACTTCAGCTGAATACAAAATTAGGATGTAACTGAAAAAAAAGTGTGACAGACGAGGAAGGAAATTAGGCATAATTAATTAAGTCTTATAAAAGGAGATAATTCCAAACGGAATGTGAAAAAAAACAGGGACAGGAAACTGGGACAAGGAATATAAATTAACAGAAAAGAGCCGAGTTGAAATAAAGAGAAAAAGTATTATTGTTGTTGCTGTCATTATTATTATTATTATTATTATTATTATTATTATTTTTATTATTTTCAGCAGTGGTAGTAATAGTTGTAGTAATCGTCGTAGGTGTAGTTGTAAAAGTAGCAGTTGTAGTATTGACATTATTATTACGATTGTTATTGTTAGAAGCAGCAAAATTGGCAATAATAAAAACAATAACAATATCAATAACAACAATAATACTAATAGGAAGTTATACAAATTACAGTAAGGTTGTAATCTGTGTAAGAGAAAATGTAAATACAGAGTCACAATGCGATCATACTAACGGTTTTCAGGAGTGACTTGAATAAATAACGAAAATGATACATACACGCAAAATGTGAGAGCAATACATTCTAATACATCTTCCGAGGCACACTGCACTACTCTCCTCCTCCTCCTCCTTCTTCTCCTCCTCCTCCTCCTCCTCCTCCTCCTCCTCCTCCTCCTCTTTCTCGTCATCATCTCTAACATTTTATCTTTTCAAGTTTTATTTTTTTGTGTTGTGTAGTTTTCTTTTTATTTTTCTCTCTCCTTTCTCTTCGTCCTAAGCTTCATATTTCTTTTTTCTTTTTTCTTTCTTTCTTTACGTTATTTTCTTACTTTTAGTCTAGTGTTTGGATGTATTTTATTACTTTTCTCTTCTCTCCTTAATCCCATTTTCTCTAGTCCAATTTTTCTTCATCCCTGTTTTATCATATTTTTCTTGTTTCCCTTTGGTCTATTAGATTGCCTCTTTCCCTCCTACGCTACTCTAGGGACACACTTTCCCTCCTCCTCCTCCTCCTCCTCCTCCTCCACTTTCCTATACAACTGCCTTCCTTCGTCCATCCAACTTCTAAATCTTTTTCCTCCATTCATCTGAGAAATGTACTCTCTCCCTCCCATCCCTTCTTTTATTCGTATAATTTTTTCCCCCTCCTCCACTTCCTCCTCATCTCTCCCAACTTTTCCTTTCCTCATTTCTCCATAAAAGACACAACTTGAATACGATCTACGCTGTTCCATCCCTCAAGACTTCTACAATACTCTCCTTCCTTCCTTCCCTCCTTCTGCCCCTCCACATCCTTCCTTAACGATACATCTTAGATAAAACCTAATATTTTTTATACTCCTCCATTCCTCACTCCCTGTAAACCTACCTCCCTCTCTCCCTCCTGCCTTTTTTCCTTCCTCCCTCGGCCCATCTTCATTAATTTCCCTCCCTTGGTCACTCTTTCCTCCTCCTCCTCCTCCTTCTACTCCCCCTCCTTCTTACCTTCTTTCCTTCCTCCCTAGCCACATCTTCATCAATTTCCCTTCCTTAATCATTCTTTTCCCTCCTCCTCCTCCTCTTCTTCTTCTTCTTCCTCATAACAGTGTCAAGTGTACATCAACATGACAGGTATAGCTTCACTCCACGTAGCCTAATAATTAATTTAGGGAGTAATATGCTCGGCTACTCCCTAATCAATGAGTGGCTGTCCTTGCAACACACTCCACAGGGGACTCGACTCGACTTAAAAAAAATACAGTGGCGTGTGTTGCGAGGGCGAGCTAAAAGGACACGTGGGAATCGATACTTCTATTTACGAGTCACGTTAAAGAGCGCCAAGAGGAAGCTAGAGGAAGGATTACCTCTGTGTGTGTGTGTGTGTGTGTGTGTGTGTGTGTGTGTGTGTGTGTGTGTGTGTGTGTGTGTGTGTGTGATCCTCTGTTGGGCGAAAATAAACATATACTACTAATGAGGTTGTATTTGAGAGAGAGAGAGAGAGAGAGAGAGAGAGAGAGAGAGAGAGAGAGAGAGAGAGAGAGAGAGAGAGAGAGAGAGAGAGAGAGAGAGAGAGAGAGCGGTAATTAGCTAAGCACAATAACGAGAGGTAAGGGAATTGGAAAACGAGGTTAATTTGTCCCTCAAGCTCCGGTGTTTGTCCTTAAAAAAGACAATAAAAAAAATCCTGTTGAAGTATCAATTAGGGACAAACAGAATGAAAAATTACCCCAGATTTCACGTGAGGCTTGAAAAAAAAGTTAAAAATAGAAAAAAAATAATGGCGCTATGGGGGAAAAAAAAAGGTGGTAATTTAGACCTTGAAATTCATTAAGGTCAAGGTTGTATTGTTCTCGTCTCCGATTACCAAGCCTTTGAACCTTGAGTGACGGCGGCAATTTCGGCAGCAGAGTAATGAGTGATTCGCATTAATGAGAGAAGGATGCTGGAGGCTCTCACTACAACCTATCAAAAACATCATTCCCTTCCTCTTAATGACTCTCTCTTTCTCTCTTTCTCTCTGTCTCTCTCTCTCTTACGTTGATACACACATAACATCTAACTTCTGCTTATCTTTTTCAATGCTGGAAAGGTAAAATAAATTAACTTATGGCTCGTGAACCTTCAATTTATATACCTTTTCATGCCTATTGAATCGTCCCAGGAAGCTTCACTAAACTCGATCAAAATTGCCATCTCTTCTTATATATTCCACGAGTTGAAAATCTCGTAAAGTCAAAGTATTACGTATCACAATATCTCCATAGCAAATATAGTTAAGTTACTGATCTCAGCTACGAGTTTAAATAATGGGAATGCTGTGTTAAGTTCAGGTGTTGTGATTCTTATACGATAGTAGGAAAAACTACACCACTAATAATAAAAATAATAGCTAAAACTACTCCTACTACTACAACTACTACTACTACTGCTATTTGATCTAACGACAGTACTTTTCACGTCATCAAAATCCTGGCTAAGATAATGTTACAGCGTGGCAGTGTGATAGAGTTGCGTCCTTTATGATAAGTATGTTCTTAGTGACGCTCGTAAC
>JAPQNM010000019.1:12791655-12841655 GCA_029783475.1 Metacarcinus magister | reverse complement strand
GCCACCTACACACACACACACACACACACACACACACACACACACACACACACACACACACATTCGCTTTTCTTTATCATATTTTCCTCCTCCTTTCCTTTCATATTCCCTCCTTTATCTTCTCATGCTCCTTTTCCTCCTCCTCCTCTTCCTCTTCTTGCCTTCCCCCATTAGCGCCAAACCTACTCATTCTGCACAACTTTTGGTCTGAACTTCAACAAATGGATTTTACTTGTATGAACAGAGGAGAGCTTTTCAGTTCTTGAATGTAGCCTGTTTTGGGTGGTGAGGGAGCGTCAGGGAAGAAGAGGAGGAGGAGGAGGAGGAGGAGGAGGAGGAGGAGGAGGAGGAGGAGGAGGAGGAGGAGGTAAAAGGGAATGAGGTGGAGGAAAGCAGAGGTGGAAGAGGATGGAGGTAAAACAAATTGATGAAGGAACGTAGATGGTAAGAAAAGAAAATTGAGAGAGAAAAAAGAGAGAATAAAGGGATGGGCCGAATGTGTATCGAAAAACAAGAAAGAGTAAATGATGGAGATAAGAAAGAAAATTGGAACGATTGGAAAGGAGACAATACAAATAGAAGGGGAAAAAAAATAACGTCAATGAAGAGTCTGCTGCAGCGGCGAACCTGGAATAGCATGTAGAGGAGAGAGAAAACCGAAGAGAAATAGAAAACAAAATAAATATACATACCAAAAAAAAAGATAGAAAATTGGAACTGAAGGTAAAAAAAAAAAAAATGGAATTGGAGTCGCAGGGAGGAAATGTGAGAGAGAAAGGAATACAGAGCGAGACTATAAATAAATAAACAAATAAATAAATACATAAACAGATCAATAAACACGAAATCAAAATCCCAAATGAATAAATAGAGAAAAAAAATTACCAGGAATCATAAAAAAAAATTGAAAACAGCAACTATTTTTCCATCAACCATGAACAAATCTAAAAATAATCTAATAATGGGTTTTGGGGGCTTTTTTTTCTTCCTCCTCTGCACTACAAGTTTGGGGGCCGCGTCAAGGTGCATTACCCTCGCCCCTTCAACCTCAAGGAATTACCAGACGCCTCAAGCAGCACCAACACACTGACACCAACACAACGATAAACAACTCACCTCCAAGATCCTCTACGACAATAAATATTTCCTATAATACTGTGTGTGTGTGTGTGTGTGTGTGTGTATGAGTGTATATATATGTGTGTGTTGTACTATTTAACTATACACATATTCACATCATCATGACAAAATAGCGTCGATAACATGAAGAAAAACAGACACAAAACACAAACACCTGCTTTCCCTTGACCAAAACACAGAACAAAGTGGGGGGAAAAAAAAGCCAGAACGCCAATCAAGTAGTAAAAGCGACGATGCAGTGTGATAAACCAGATACAGATACAGAAGGAGGAGGCGTGGAGGGCGTGGAAGTATATGTGGAAGAGAGGCAAGTGGAGGATACGTGCAGGAGTGGAGGAGGAGGCGCGTGGAGAGCGTAGAGGGCGTGTGCTGCAGGTGTGATACAGGTGAGGTGAAGAGTAGTAGTACAGGTAGGTATCATGAAATTGGGAAGGTAGATAACGAGGTTGATTCTGAATGGGTAAAGAGGAGGGAAGAGGAGGAGGAGGGAAGTGGAATATGAGAATACATGTCTAAGTAATACAAGGTCAATGAAGGTCAACAAGAAACAGAGAAAGAATATAGGTAAAGTAATCAAGGTGGGAGAATACATGAATAGGAAAACAGAGTAGAGGATGGAAATGAAAATAAGAGTAAGGCAATGTTTACGTAAGTAGAAGGGGATAAAAGAATCACAATAAAACAACAGGGGAAAAAGTGAGAGATGGGCTACGAGGGGAGAGAGAGAGAGAGAGAGAGAGAGAGAGAGAGAGAGAGAGAGAGAGAGAGAGAGAGAGAGAGAGAGAGAGAGAGAGAGAGAGAGAGAGAGAGAGAGAGAGAGAGAGAGAGAGAGAGAGAGGAGAGAGAGAGAGAGAGAGAGAGAGAGAGAGAGAGAGAGAGAGGTGAGAACTGAAAAAAGAGCAAGAGGAAAGAAGGGGAAAAACAAGAAAGTATAGAGTTAGAGAAGAAAAAAAGGTAAAAAGAGAAAGAAGGTTTAGTGACAGAAATGTTTACGTCGAGGGAGCAATCACAGAGGGTGAAGGAAATGTGAGAGAAGGTGAGAAGGAAGTGAGAAGAAAGTAAAGGGAAGGAAAAAAAAAACAGAGAAAGGGGTTCAAAGAGGTGTTTACCTCGTGCCAGTCGCAAAGGGGTGGAGGGGAGGTGACTGATGGCCGCCGCTGCCACTCAGAACACGGAAGGAAACTTGAAAAACAGATCAATAAATCACTGGAAAAAACACAGATATAAAAAGTGTCTGGACTCACCTCATGACTCCGCTTCCTATTTTCACTGGCGAATGTATATAAAAACAACACATTGTGAGAATTCAAAGAAATAGTCACACATTCCATCAACACTTATATGGAAGCAAAGCTGAAGGTTATTGCAATGCTTTCTATGTGGAGGACAGACAGACAGACAGACAGACAAACAGACAGACTAGTACACAGACAGACAGACAGCTAGAATAACGTAAATGTTAGCCAATGCACAGTAGAGTCCAAGAAGGTGATATCGAGTGAGTGAAGTGAATGTGTGTGAAGGTGAGTGAAGATGAGAACGCTGTCTGCACATGCTGACAGCTGCGAGTGTAGGGAAGGGGAGAGGGGCGCCAGGGACAGGTGGTGGGAGGAGGTGGGAGGCAGGTGAGGGGCGGGAAGGTAAAGGTAAAGTTAAAGGATAGAGGAAAGGAGGGATGGAGAGGAGGTATTATAGGACACTGCTCTCAGGACAACCTCATCATTAGGTAAACAGGTAAACACTTAGGTACTCACCCTCACTGAGCAGGTCGTCGTGGCACTAACACTGAAAGGACCCAGCATGTGGTTAAAAAAGAGTCAAGTGGAAAGACTAGTGACCTCAGACCGGAGGGAGTAGCATGACGCCTTCCTCTCTCTCACCCCTTCACCCGGGCCGGAGGGAGTAGTTTTGGGGGAGTCAGGAAGGAGACACTTAATGAGATGAGTTGAAGGTGAATAGGAGAGGATCACCTGCCACCTCACCTAACCCTCAACCCAGACACAGAGCTTCCGCACACCTGTCGGGAGGAGGAGGCAGCACCGTGCAGGTAGGGAGGGAGGGTGGGAGGCTGACTGGATGATTAAAGGCAAGGAGGAGGAAGCTGGCGAGAAGGAGGGAGGAAAAGAAGCATGAAGGAAGGTATGTTATTGGCATGGCGGCGTGACAAATGTGTAGAAGTGGCTTACACCTGTCGGGGTTAGGATGACAGGTGTAGATGACGGGGATGAGCAGACGAGGTTGGAGGAGGAGGAAGAGGAGGGACATAGGACTAGCTGGTAACAAAGGTACCAAGATTATCTGCTAGAGTTGGTATACTATTCTATTCTACAGATAAACTTTTTCTAAATATAGTGGACTACTTTCTTCTAGAGATATCTACTTTATTCTGCAGGTGAAGGAGGATAGGGAAGAGGAGGAGGAAACAGACACTTGCCTGCCATACCTGTGCACTACAGGTTTAGAGGATAACAACTCTTTGAAGAGAATGTAAGCAGGATACAACACACATACACACACACACACACACACACACACACACACACACACACACACACACCTGCTGCAACCCAGAAAGGAGCAGATACGTGTGTGTGGGCGAGGGATGCCGAGGAAGGCTAACAGGGACGTGATGGGTGATGAGGCGGCGGCACCCTAGCTGAGGATGGAAGGGAGCAAGGGAGAGGAAGGGCAGTGAGGCCAATGAGGCTGAGCGGTCTAACATGAGACTGAAAGGATGAAAGGGAAGGAAAGAGGGGAAGGAGGATAGGAAACCGAGGGCGGCAGGTAGGAAGGCGGTGAGGATGGGAAGCGGAGGCGGCGACCTACCATCGGTTCGTCCGAGTTCTTCTGGAACTGGACCAGCCTGACCCTGGTGATGTTCTCCATGTCCACGTCCCCGTTGGCCGGGTCCACCTCGTCCCCGCCGTTGAGGTAGGGCAAGAGGGGCGGCGGCGTCACACGGATGGCCTCGTCTCCGTACACCTCGTGCGCCACCACATCGTGTGCCTGAAGCAGCGCCTGCAGGGTGGGCAGCGAACACACGCCCGTTAGTCACTACAGCACCGTTAGCCAGGGCGGGGCGCTACTGGCGGGGGGGCGGGAGGTCAGGGGTGGTGGGGGAGGTGAAGGTGTAAAGGGCAGGCAGGGAGTGAGCGAGGCAGCAGCGGCGGTGTGCACTCCAGGCCGTGGTGGTGTGGGGGGGGAGTGGTGAAAGGGTGGTGCAGTGGTGGTGATGGTGGTGGTGGTGATTGCGTTACAGTGGGGTAAGGAGGTTGAAGAGAGTATTGGTGAATTGTATCCGGGATGAAGGAAGAGAGGGAGGAAAGGACGGAGGAAGAACAATGACAAGTGGATGGTAAGGGAGGAAAGGGTGGGGGTGGTGGTGGTGGTGGTGGTGGTGGTGGTGGTGGTTGGGGATGAGGAGTGAGTGGGAAGTGGATGGCAGGAGTGGAAGAGGGGGGGGAGGTGGAGTGGTGTGTGCACGGGACGGGGGTTAGGGGGGAGGTAGAGGGACGGGACAGGACAATAAAATACTAACAAAATAACCAAAACACATAATATATAAATAATGTACAACTACACCTGAAAAAAAACCTTAAATCATTGACAAAAAATACACAAGGAAACAAAAACAAAAACAAAACATAAAAAAAAAAAACTAAATTAATACATATTTTTTAACGAAACTGTAGGAAGGAAGGACGAAGGGACGGTGTGAGAGATGGAACGGATGAGGGGAGAGGGAAACATCGGGAGAAGGAAACATAAGGATACAAAGTTACGACTGGAGATGGAGGTGGAAACGAAGGAAAGGAGGAATCCCTGGACGGTGAGAATCAGGGTACGAGAAGGAAGCATATGGAAGGGGAAGGGGAAGGAGAAGGGGAAAGGATTTAACTCAAGCAAGGAGATGGGAGAGAGACAAGCAGGGAGGAAGGGGTATTGGGGAGGAAACCGAAGCACTTCAAGGATGCAAGTGGATGAATAAACATGAATTACAGCAGTGAATACATGCGCTTTGAGTTAGGATCACACGTGGCTCTGGAATCAATGGGGAATGGATGCAAGGATTTCCAAATTAATGGGTAAAGGGTTATTAATGGGTCTTTGAAGGATGGACAAGGGAGGAATGACTATATAGGGTGCATGGTAAGGGAGATAAATGGGTAAAGGGAGCTAGGAATCAAACTCAAGAGAAGGAGAAGTATATGGAAAGAGAAGGAGTGTAGTGTAATGCAAGGAAAGACAAAATCATTAAGGTAAGAGAGAAAACAGGTAATGTAAAGGGAGGTAAAGGAAGATCTTCATGTATTTAGATAAGAAAATGGTGTGTAAGTGTGAAAGTCAACTACTGAGGACTAGGGTTGTCATCCTTAACGGAGTGGAAAGGGATGGAGGGAGGGAGGGAGGGAGTAATGGGTTCAAGGGATGCTGTGAGAGGGATTAATGGCTGTGACAAGACTGTTACTGAATGTTGCAGGCGTGGGAAGGGATGGGTTAAGCGCGGAGTGGGAGAGGTGGAGTGGGGTGTGGAGAGAGTGGGATGTGGCTGTTGAGGATCGGAGTGGGGGAGGGAGGCAATGTGAGGGATGTGAGGGGGGGGGAGGGGAGTCAGGAGTGTTACATTCAGGCAAATGTTGTTATGTGACCTGCTTGCTGGACCATATCACCATAATAATAATAATAATAATAATAATAATAATAATAATAATGATAATAATAATAATAATATCAGATAGCGGCCTCAAAATTCATCCATCATTAAGTAAGCGAATATCATAAATTCATTTTAATTGAGGAGAAAATATTTAATACCAGACTACTGATACCGATGGGAATTATAGTAAACATTTATTATTATTATTATCATTCAACATATGATGACTGTCCAGCAAGCGAGGCGGTGGTGGTGGTGGTGGTGGTGGTGGTGGTGGTGGTGGTGGTGGTGGTGGTGGTGGTGGTGGTGGTGGTGGTGGTAGCTGTGGTCTGCAGAAGCTAATAGGTGATAGAATCGAAAGTCATATCAGCTCCTACAGATAATTCCAAAGGGGATCAAGAGGGGAGATGTATATAATATAAAAAAAGCGAGATGTTAACAAAAAATTATTAAAAAAAAAAATCATACAGTAGCAAACATGCCTTAGTAAAATCACTTCACCGCGCAACCAATGCACGCACACGCAAACATACACACGCACACACACACACGCACTCACAAACACACACACACACGCGCGCACACACACTAATCCTACAGTAAAAATTCAACAACATACATTAATTTCAATCCATCTAGCAATATTAATAATAAATTAGTAATAGTAATAATAACAATAACTTCTAAGAATACAATGTTTCAAATCACACAATGTTAATCAAAAAAATCTAAAAACTAAAAACTAAAATAAAGGAATAATAATAATAATAATAATAATAATAATAATAAATACACATAGCAATGAAATCTGCACCAAATCAGCCTCTTTGTCCAAAACTATTGAGACCAAACAGGAGTGAGGTCTAAACTACATAATCTCTAATGATATATGAATGTAAATCAGCAAAAAATAAACAATAGATTACATAACTCTTCAATCCACGTGCGCATGCGGAGTACGGAGTGAAGTGGAGTGATAGTGAAGTGAAGGTGGAGTGAGAGAGTGAAGTGAGAGTGAGTACTTAAGAGTGAATGAGTGCGACGCATGATTGAAGAGAGAGAAAGAAAGTGAGAGATAGAGCAAGGAAGGAAGGGAGGAAATGAGCGTTTTGTGAGTGAGCTGAAAAATGAGAATGAGGTGAGGAAGTGAGGAAGTGAGGAAGTGAGTCAATGAGTGAGACAGTGAAGGATGAGAAAATACGGTGGATAGGAAAGAGGAAATTAATGTGGGTGAGTGGAGGAATGAGAGATGGGCTGCGTAAATGAAGCTGTGAGCGAGCGAACGAGTGAGTGAGTGAGTAAGTGAGTGAGTGAGTGAGTGAGTGAACGAATAAAAATGGCGAGAATATGAAGGAAAAAAACATAATAAGAAAATTACATGAAGGAAGGTCAAAATATGAATGTGAGTGTGTGTGTGTGTGTGTGTGTGTGTGTGTGTATGTGTGTGTGTGTGTGTGTGTGTGTGTGTGTGTGTGTGTGTGTGTGTGTGTGTGTGTGTGTGTGTGTAATTAAAACCCTTAATAATAGATGACCATGAATTTATGATAACCAAAAAGAACAAAAAATGGGACATAACTTAACCAAACATGAACCAGGAACGCCTTTAACCCATTCACCGTGATAATGCAAAAAGTTTCTTGTATCGCCTGTGATCTAATAATTTATGATTTTTCAATCTATACATTGAATAATATGCTTAAGATAGTAAATTTCTCCTGGTTTATCCGATTTGAACAGTAGCATCAACACATCGTTTAATCTTAAGTTACATAAGTTATACAGCATTGAAGTTGAATACAAAACGATTTCAAAGCCATGATACGAGGGAAGCACGTTGCCAGACGTATGATACGCCACCCACCTCACCACCCCCATATCATGTTTTTATATAAATATTAAGTTTAATTTTACTGCGTAATTATTAGTCATAGAACAAATATTAATAATGACAGTTGTACAGTTTAATTAGGTGTATCAGATGCTGCAATGATATTTCCAATATCTCTAATAGCTTTCGAGGAAATGAGGAGAAAAGTTATGTTTATATAAAAATATTAAGTTTCATTTTACTGAGTAATTATTAGTCATAGAACAGTACAGTTTAATTAGGTGTATCAGATGCTGTAATGATATTTCCAATATCTCTAATAGCTTTCGAGAAAATGAGGAGGAAAGTCATGTTTTTAAATAAATATTAAGTTTAATTTTACTGCGTAATTATTAGTCATAGAAAAAATATTCATAATATCAGTTTTACAGTTTAATTAGGTGTATTAGATGCTACAATGATATTTCCAATATCTCTAATAGCTTTCGGGAAAATGAGGAGGAAAGTCATATTTATATATAAATATTAAGTTTCATTTTACTGCGTAATTATTAGTCATAGAACAAATATTCATAATATCAGTTGTACAGTTTAATTAGGTGTATCAGCTAATGCAATGATATTTCCAATATCTCTAATAGCTTTCGAGAAAATGAGGAGGAAAGTCATGTTTTTGAATAAATATTAAGTTTAATTTTACTGCGTAATTATTAGTCATGGAACAAATATTCATAATATCAGTTGTACATTTTAGTTAGGTCTATCAGATGCTGTAATTATATTTCCAATATCTCTAATAGCTTTCAAGAAAATGACGAGGAAAGTCATGTTTATATATAAAAATACGGTTTTATTTTCCTGCTTAATTATTAGTCATAGAACAAATATTCATAATATCAGTTGTACAGTTGGATTAGGTGTATCAGAAGATGCAATGATATTTCCAATATCTCTAATAGCTTTCGAGAAAACGAGGAAGAAAGTAATTTAAAAAAAAGTAAAATTCAGTATTTATTAGTACTAGTGAAAATATTCATAATGACAGTAGTAGATTTTAATTAGGTCTATCAGATGCTGCAATGATATTTCGAATATCTCTAATAGCTTTCGAGAAAATGAGGAGGAAAATCATGTTTTTATATAAATATTAAGTTTCATTTTACTGCATAATTATTAGTCATAGAATGAATACTCATAATGACAGTTGTACAGTTTAATTAGGTCTATCAGATGCTGCAATGATATTTCCAATATCTCTAATAGCTTTCGAGAAAACGAGGAGGAAAATCATGTTTTTATATAAAAATACGATTTTTTTTACTGCGTAATTATTAGTCATAGAACAAATATTCATAATATCAGTTGTAGAGTTGAATTACGTGTATCAGATGATGCAATGATATTTCCAATATCTCTAATAGCTTTCGAGAAAACGAGGAAGAAAGTAATTACAAAAAAAGTAAAATTCAGTATTTATTAGTACTAGTGCAAATATTCATAATGACAGTAGTAGATTTTAATTAGGTCTATCAGATGCTGCAATGATATTTCGAATATCTCTAATAGCTTTCGAGAAAATGATGAGGAAAGTCATGTTTTCTATATAAATATATAGTTTCATTTTACTGCGTAATTATTAGTCATAGAACAAATATTCATAATGTCAGTTTTACAGTTTAATTAGGTCTATCAGATGCTGCAATGATATTTCCAATATCTCTAATAGCTTTCGAGAAAATGAGGAGCAAAATCACGTTTTTATATAAATATTAAGTTTCATTTTACTGCATAATTATTAGTCATAGAATGAATATTCATAATGACAGTTGTACAGTTTAATTAGGTCTATCAGATGCTGCAATGATATTTCCAATATCTCTAATAGCTTTCGAGAAAATGAGGAGGAAAGTCATGTTTTTATATAAATATATAGTTTCATTTTACTGCGTAATTATTAGTCATAGAACAAATATTCATAATTTCAGTTTTAAAGTTTAATTAGGTCTATCAGATGCTGTAATGATATTTCCAATATCTCTAATAGCTTTCGAGAAAATGAGGAGGAAATTAATGTTTTTATGTAAATATATAGTTTCATTTTACTGCGTAATTATTAGTCATAGAACAAATATTCATAATGTCAGTTTTACAGTTTAATTAGGTCTATCAGATGCTGCAATGATATTTCCAATATCTCTAATAGCTTTCGAGAAAATGAGGAGGAAAATCATGTTTTTATATAAATATTAAGTTTCATTTTACTGCATAATTATTAGTCATAGAATGAATATTCATAATGACAGTTGTACAGTTTAATTAGGTCTATCAGATGCTGCAATGATATTTCCAATATCTCTAATAGCTTTCGAGAAAATGAGGAGGAAAATCATGTTTTTATATAAAAATACGATTTTTTTTACTGCGTAATTATTAGTCATAGAACGAATATTCATAATATCAGTTGTACAGTTGAATTACGTGTATCAGATGATGCAATGATATTTCCAATATCTCTAATAGCTTTCGAGCAAACGAGGAAGAAAGTAATTACAAAAAAAGTAAAATTCAGTATTTATTAGTACTAGTGCAAATATTCATAATGACAGTAGTAGATTTTAATTAGGTCTATCAGATGCTGCAATGATATTTCGAATATCTCTAATAGCTTTCGAGAAAATGAGGAGGAAAGTCATATTTTTATATAAATATATAGTTTCATTTTACTGCGTAATTATTAGTCATAGAACAAATATTCATAATGTCAGTTTTACAGTTTAATTAGGTATATCAGATGCTGCAATGATATTTCCAATATCTAATAGCTTTCGAGAAAATGAGGAGGAAAATCACGTTTTTATATAAATATTAAGTTTCATTTTACTGAATAATTATTAGTCATAGAATGAATATTCATAATGACAGTTGTACAGTTTAATTAGGTCTATCAGATGCTGCAATGATATTTCCAATATCTCTAATAGCTTTCGAGAAAATGAGGAGGAAATTCATGTTTTTATATAAATATATAGTTTCATTTTACTGCGTAATTATTAGTCATAGAACAAATATTTATAATTTCAGTTTTAAAGTTTAATTAGGTCTATCAGATGCTGTAATGATATTTCCAATATCTCTAATAGCTTTCGAGAAAATGAGGAGGAAATTAATGTTTTTATATAAATATATAGTTTCATTTTACTGCGTAATTATTAGTCATAGAACAAATATTCATAATGTCAGTTTTACAGTTTAATTAGGTCTATCAGATGCTGCAATGATATTTCCAATATCTCTAATAGCTTTCGAGAAAATGAGGTGGAAAATAATGTTTTTATATAAATATTAAGTTTCATTTTACTGCATAATTATTAGTCATAGAATGAAAATTCATAATGACAGTTGTACAGTTTAATTAGGTCTATCAGATGCTGCAATGATATTTCCAATATCTCTAATAGCTTTCGAGAAAACGAGGAGGAAAATCATGTTTTTATATAAAAATACGATTTTTTTTACTGCATAATTATTAGTCATAGAACAAATATTCATAATATCAGTTGTACAGTTGAATTACGTGTATCAGATGATGCAATGATATTTCAATATCTCTAATAGCTTTCGAGAAAACGAGGAAGAAAGTAATTACAAAAAAAGTAAAATTCAGTATTTATTAGTACTAGTGCAAATATTCATAATGACAGTAGTAGATTTTAATTAGGTCTATCAGATGCTGCAATAATATTTCGAATATCTCCAATAGCTTTCGAGAAAATGAGGAGGAAAATCATGTTTTTATATAAAAATACGATTTTTTTTACTGCGTAATTATTAGTCATAGAACGAATATTCATAATATCAGTTGTACAGTTGAATTACGTGTATCAGATGATGCAATGATATTTCCAATATCTCTAATAGCTTTCGAGCAAACGAGGAAGAAAGTAATTACAAAAGAAGTAAAATTCAGTATTTATTAGTACTACTGCAAATATTCATAATGACAGTAGTAGATTTTAATTAGGTCTATCAGATGCTGCAATGATATTTCGAATATCTCTAATAGCTTTCGAGAAAATGAGGAGGAAAGTCATGTTTTTATATAAATATATAGTTTCATTTTACTGCGTAATTATTAGTCATAGAACAAATATTCATAATGTCAGTTTTACAGTTTAATTAGGTATATCAGATGCTGCAATGATATTTCCAATATCTCTAATAGCTTTCGAGAAAATGAGGAGGAAAATCACGTTTTTATATAAATATTAAGTTTCATTTTACTGCATAATTATTAGTCATAGAATGAATATTCATAATGACAGTTGTACAGTTTAATTAGGTCTATCAGATGCTGCAATGATATTTCCAATATCTCTAATAGCTTTCGAGAAAATGAGGAGGAAAGTCATGTTTTTATATAAATATATAGTTTCATTTTACTGCGTAATTATTAGTCATAGAACAAATATTTATAATTTCAGTTTTAAAGTTTAATTAGGTCTATCAGATGCTGTAATGATATTTCCAATATCTCTAATAGCTTTCGAGAAAATGAGGAGGAAATTAATGTTTTTATATAAATATATAGTTTCATTTTACTGCGTAATTATTAGTCATAGAACAAATATTCATAATGTCAGTTTTACAGTTTAATTAGGTCTATCAGATGCTGCAATGATATTTCCAATATCTCTAATAGCTTTCGAGAAAATGAGGTGGAAAATCATGTTTTTATATAAATATTAAGTTTCATTTTACTGCATAATTATTAGTCATAGAATGAATATTCATAATGACAGTTGTACAGTTTAATTAGGTCTATCAGATGCTGCAATGATATTTCCAATATCTCTAATAGCTTTCGAGAAAACGAGGAGGAAAATCATGTTTTTATATAAAAATACGATTTTTTTTACTGCGTAATTATTAGTCATAGAACAAATATTCATAATATCAGTTGTACAGTTGAATTACGTGTATCAGATGATGCAATGATATTTCCAATATCTCTAATAGCTTTCGAGAAAACGAGGAAGAAAGTAATTACAAAAAAAGTAAAATTCAGTATTTATTAGTACTAGTGCAAATATTCATAATGACAGTAGTAGATTTTAATTAGGTCTATCAGATGCTGCAATAATATTTCGAATATCTCTAATAGCTTTTGAGAAAATGAGGAGGAAAGTCATGTTTTTATATAAATATATAGTTTCATTTTACTGCGTAATTATTAGTCATAGAACAAATATTCATAATGTCAGTTTTACAGTTTAATTAGGTATATCAAATGCTGCAATGATATTTCCAATATCTCTAATAGCTTTCGAGAAAATGAGGAGGAAAATCACGTTTTTATATAAATATTAAGTTTCATTTTACTGCATAATTATTAGTCATAGAATGAATATTCATAATGACAGTTGTACAGTTTAATTAGGTCTATCAGATGCTGCAATGATATTTCCAATATCTCTAATAGCTTTTGAGAAAATGAGGAGGAAAGTCATGTTTTTATATAAATATATAGTTTCATTTTACTGCGTAATTATTAGTCATAGAACAAATATTCATAATTTCAGTTTTAAAGTTTAATTAGGTCTATCAGATGCTGTAATGATATTTCCAATATCTCTAATAGCTTTCGAGAAAATGAGGAGGAAATTAATGTTTTTATGTAAATATATAGTTTCATTTTACTGCGTAATTATTAGTCATAGAACAAATATTCATAATGTCAGTTTTACAGTTTAATTAGGTCTATCAGATGCTGCAATGATATTTCCAATATCTCTAATAGCTTTCGAGAAAATGAGGAGGAAAATCATGTTTTTATATAAATATTAAGTTTCATTTTACTGCATAATTATTAGTCATAGAATGAATATTCATAATGACAGTTGTACAGTTTAATTAGGTCTATCAGATGCTGCAATGATATTTCCAATATCTCTAATAGCTTTCGAGAAAATGAGGAGGAAAGTCATGTTTTTATATAAATATATAGTTTCATTTTACTGCGTAATTATTAGTCATAGAACAAATATTTATAATTTCAGTTTTAAAGTTTAATTAGGTCTATCAGATGCTGTAATGATATTTCCAATATCTCTAATAGCTTTCGAGAAAATGAGGAGGAAATTAATGTTTTTATATAAATATATAGTTTCATTTTACTGCGTAATTATTAGTCATAGAACAAATATTCATAATGTCAGTTTTACAGTTTAATTAGGTCTATCAGATGCTGCAATGATATTTCCAATATCTCTAATAGCTTTCGAGAAAATGAGGAGGAAAATCATGTTTTTATATAAATATTAAGTTTCATTTTACTGCATAATTATTAGTCATAGAATGAATATTCATAATGACAGTTGTACAGTTTAATTAGGTCTATCAGATGCTGCAATGATATTTCCAATATCTCTAATAGCTTTCGAGAAAATGAGGAGGAAAATCATGTTTTTATATAAAAATACGATTTTTTTTACTGCGTAATTATTAGTCATAGAACGAATATTCATAATATCAGTTGTACAGTTGAATTACGTGTATCAGATGATGCAATGATATTTCCAATATCTCTAATAGCTTTCGAGCAAAACGAGGAAGAAAGTAATTACAAAAAAAGTAAAATTCAGTATTTATTAGTACTAGTGCAAATATTCATAATGACAGTAGTAGATTTTAATTAGGTCTATCAGATGCTGCAATGATATTTCGAATATCTCTAATAGCTTTCGAGAAAATGAGGAGGAAAGTCATGTTTTTATATAAATATATAGTTTCATTTTACTGCGTAATTATTAGTCATAGAACAAATATTCATAATGTCAGTTTTACAGTTTAATTAGGTATATCAGATGCTGCAATGATATTTCCAATATCTCTAATAGCTTTCGAGAAAATGAGGAGGAAAATCACGTTTTTATATAAATATTAAGTTTCATTTTACTGCATAATTATTAGTCATAGAATGAATATTCATAATGACAGTTGTACAGTTTAATTAGGTCTATCAGATGCTGCAATGATATTTCCAATATCTCTAATAGCTTTCGAGAAAATGAGGAGGAAAGTCATGTTTTTATATAAATATATAGTTTCATTTTACTGCGTAATTATTAGTCATAGAACAAATATTTCATAATTTCAGTTTTAAAGTTTAATTAGGTCTATCAGATGCTGTAATGATATTTCCAATATCTCTAATAGCTTTCGAGAAAATGAGGAGGAAATTAATGTTTTTATGTAAATATATAGTTTCATTTTACTGCGTAATTATTAGTCATAGAACAAATATTCATAATGTCAGTTTTACAGTTTAATTAGGTCTATCAGATGCTGCAATGATATTTCCAATATCTCTAATAGCTTTCGAGAAAATGAGGTGGAAAATCATGTTTTTATATAAATATTAAGTTTCATTTTACTGCATAATTATTAGTCATAGAATGAATATTCATAATGACAGTTGTACAGTTTAATTAGGTCTATCAGATGCTGCAATGATATTTCCAATATCTCTAATAGCTTTCGAGAAAACGAGGAGGAAAATCATGTTTTTATATAAAAATACGATTTTTTTTACTGCGTAATTATTAGTCATAGAACAAATATTCATAATATCAGTTGTACAGTTGAATTACGTGTATCAGATGATGCAATGATATTTCCAATATCTCTAATAGCTTTCGAGAAAACGAGGAAGAAAGTAATTACAAAAAAAGTAAAATTCAGTATTTATTAGTACTAGTGCAAATATTCATAATGACAGTAGTAGATTTTAATTAGGTCTATCAGATGCTGCAATAATATTTCGAATATCTCTAATAGCTTTCGAGAAAATGAGGAGGAAAGTCATGTTTTTATATAAATATATAGTTTCATTTTACTGCGTAATTATTAGTCATAGAACAAATATTCATAATGTCAGTTTTACAGTTTAATTAGGTATATCAGATGCTGCAATGATATTTCCAATATCTCTAATAGCTTTCGAGAAAATGAGGAGGAAAATCACGTTTTTATATAAATATTAAGTTTCATTTTACTGCATAATTATTAGTCATAGAATGAATATTCATAATGACAGTTGTACAGTTTAATTAGGTCTATCAGATGCTGCAATGATATTTCCAATATCTCTAATAGCTTTTGAGAAAATGAGGAGGAAAGTCATGTTTTTATATAAATATATAGTTTCATTTTACTGCGTAATTATTAGTCATAGAACAAATATTCATAATTTCAGTTTTAAAGTTTAATTAGGTCTATCAGATGCTGTAATGATATTTCCAATATCTCTAATAGCTTTCGAGAAAATGAGGAGGAAATTAATGTTTTTATGTAAATATATAGTTTCATTTTACTGCGTAATTATTAGTCATAGAACAAATATTCATAATGTCAGTTTTACAGTTTAATTAGGTCTATCAGATGCTGCAATGATATTTCCAATATCTCTAATAGCTTTCGAGAAAATGAGGTGGAAAATCATGTTTTTATATAAATATTAAGTTTCATTTTACTGCATAATTATTAGTCATAGAATGAATATTCATAATGACAGTTGTACAGTTTAATTAGGTCTATCAGATGCTGCAATGATATTTCCAATATCTCTAATAGCTTTCGAGAAAACGAGGAGGAAAATCATGTTTTTATATAAAAATACGATTTTTTTTACTGCGTAATTATTAGTCATAGAACAAATATTCATAATATCAGTTGTACAGTTGAATTACGTGTATCAGATGATGCAATGATATTTCCAATATCTCTAATAGCTTTCGAGAAAACGAGGAAGAAAGTAATTACAAAAAAAGTAAAATTCAGTATTTATTAGTACTAGTGCAAATATTCATAATGACAGTAGTAGATTTTAATTAGGTCTATCAGATGCTGCAATAATATTTCGAATATCTCTAATAGCTTTCGAGAAAATGAGGAGGAAAATCATGTTTTTATATAAAAATACGATTTTTTTTACTGCGTAATTATTAGTCATAGAACGAATATTCATAATATCAGTTGTACAGTTGAATTACGTGTATCAGATGATGCAATGATATTTCCAATATCTCTAATAGCTTTCGAGCAAACGAGGAAGAAAGTAATTACAAAAAAAGTAAAATTCAGTATTTATTAGTACTAGTGCAAATATTCATAATGACAGTAGTAGATTTTAATTAGGTCTATCAGATGCTGCAATGATATTTCGAATATCTCTAATAGCTTTCGAGAAAATTAGGAGGAAAGTCATGTTTTTATATAAATATATAGTTTCATTTTACTGCGTAATTATTAGTCATAGAACAAATATTCATAATGTCAGTTTTACAGTTTAATTAGGTATATCAGATGCTGCAATGATATTTCCAATATCTCTAATAGCTTTCGAGAAAATGAGGAGGAAAATCACGTTTTTATATAAATATTAAGTTTCATTTTACTGCATAATTATTAGTCATAGAATGAATATTCATAATGACAGTTGTACAGTTTAATTAGGTCTATCAGATGCTGCAATGATATTTCCAATATCTCTAATAGCTTTCGAGAAAATGAGGAGGAAAGTCATGTTTTTATATAAATATATAGTTTTATTTTACTGCGTAATTATTAGTCATAGAACAAATATTTATAATTTCAGTTTTAAAGTTTAATTAGGTCTATCAGATGCTGTAATGATATTTCCAATATCTCTAATAGCTTTCGAGAAAATGAGGAGGAAATTAATGTTTTTATATAAATATATAGTTTCATTTTACTGCGTAATTATTAGTCATAGAACAAATATTCATAATGTCAGTTTTACAGTTTAATTAGGTCTATCAGATGCTGCAATGATATTTCCAATATCTCTAATAGCTTTCGAGAAAATGAGGAGGAAAATCACGTTTTTATATAAATATTAAGTTTCATTTTACTGCATAATTATTAGTCATAGAATGAATATTCATAATGACAGTTGTACAGTTTAATTAGGTCTATCAGATGCTGCAATGATATTTCCAATATCTCTAATAGCTTTCGAGAAAATGAGGAGGAAAGTCATGTTTTTATATAAATATATAGTTTCATTTTACTGCGTAATTATTAGTCATAGAACAAATATTTATAATTTCAGTTTTAAAGTTTAATTAGGTCTATCAGATGCTGTAATGATATTTCCAATATCTCTAATAGCTTTCGAGAAAATGAGGAGGAAATTAATGTTTTTATATAAATATATAGTTTCATTTTACTGCGTAATTATTAGTCATAGAACAAATATTCATAATGTCAGTTTTACAGTTTAATTAGGTCTATCAGATGCTGCAATGATATTTCCAATATCTCTAATAGCTTTCGAGAAAATGAGGTGGAAAATCATGTTTTTATATAAATATTAAGTTTCATTTTACTGCATAATTATTAGTCATAGAATGAATATTCATAATGACAGTTGTACAGTTTAATTAGGTCTATCAGATGCTGCAATGATATTTCCAATATCTCTAATAGCTTTCGAGAAAACGAGGAGGAAAATCATGTTTTTATATAAAATATACGATTTTCATTTTACTGCGTAATTATTAGTCATAGAACAAATATTCATAATATCAGTTGTACAGTTGAATTACGTGTATCAGATGATGCAATGATATTTCCAATAACTCTAATAGCTTTCGAGAAAACGAGGAAGAAAGTAATTACAAAAAAAGTAAAATTCAGTATTTATTAGTACTAGTGCAAATATTCATAATGACAGTAGTAGATTTTAATTAGGTCTATCAGATGCTGCAATGATATTTCCAATATCTCTAATAGCTTTCGAGAAAATGAGGAGGAAAGTCATGTTTTTATATAAATATATAGTTTCATTTTACTGCGTAATTATTAGTCATAGAACAAATATTCATAATGTCAGTTTTACAGTTTAATTAGGTATATCAGATGCTGCAATGATATTTCCAATATCTCTAATAGCTTTCGAGAAAATGAGGAGGAAAATCACGTTTTTATATAAATATTAAGTTTCATTTTACTGCATAATTATTAGTCATAGAATGAATATTCATAATGACAGTTGTACAGTTTAATTAGGTCTATCAGATGCTGCAATGATATTTCCAATATCTCTAATAGCTTTTGAGAAAATGAGGAGGAAAGTCATGTTTTTATATAAATATATAGTTTCATTTTACTGCGTAATTATTAGTCATAGAACAAATATTCATAATGTCAGTTTTACAGTTTAATTAGGTATATCAGATGCTGCAATGATATTTCCAATATCTCTAATAGCTTTCGAGAAAATGAGGAGGAAAATCACGTTTTTATATAAATATTAAGTTTCATTTTACTGCATAATTATTAGTCATAGAATGAATATTCATAATGACAGTTGTACAGTTTAATTAGGTCTATCAGATGCTGCAATGATATTTCCAATATCTCTAATAGCTTTCGAGAAAATGAGGAGGAAAGTCATGTTTTTATATAAATATATAGTTTCATTTTACTGCGTAATTATTAGTCATAGAACAAATATTCATAATGTCAGTTTTACAGTTTAATTAGGTATATCAGATGCTGCAATGATATTTCCAATATCTCTAATAGCTTTCGAGAAAATGAGGAGGAAAATCACGTTTTTATATAAATATTAAGTTTCATTTTACTGCATAATTATTAGTCATAGAATGAATATTCATAATGACAGTTGTACAGTTTAATTAGGTCTATCAGATGCTGCAATGATATTTCCAATATCTCTAATAGCTTTTGAGAAAATGAGGAGGAAAGTCATGTTTTTATATAAATATATAGTTTCATTTTACTGCGTAATTATTAGTCATAGAACAAATATTCATAATTTCAGTTTTAAAGTTTAATTAGGTCTATCAGATGCTGTAATGATATTTCCAATATCTCTAATAGCTTTCGAGAAAATGAGGAGGAAATTAATGTTTTTATGTAAATATATAGTTTCATTTTACTGCGTAATTATTAGTCATAGAACAAATATTCATAATGTCAGTTTTACAGTTTAATTAGGTCTATCAGATGCTGCAATGATATTTCCAATATCTCTAATAGCTTTCGAGAAAATGAGGTGGAAAATCATGTTTTTATATAAATATTAAGTTTCATTTTACTGCATAATTATTAGTCATAGAATGAATATTCATAATGACAGTTGTACAGTTTAATTAGGTCTATCAGATGCTGCAATGATATTTCCAATATCTCTAATAGCTTTCGAGAAAACGAGGAGGAAAATCATGTTTTTATATAAAAATACGATTTTTTTTACTGCGTAATTATTAGTCATAGAACAAATATTCATAATATCAGTTGTACAGTTGAATTACGTGTATCAGATGATGCAATGATATTTCCAATATCTCTAATAGCTTTCGAGAAAACGAGGAAGAAAGTAATTACAAAAAATGTAAAATTCAGTATTTATTAGTACTAGTGCAAATATTCATAATGACAGTAGTAGATTTTAATTAGGTCTATCAGATGCTGCAATGATATTTCGAATATCTCTAATAGCTTTCGAGAAAATGAGGAGGAAAGTCATGTTTTTATATAAATATATAGTTTCATTTTACTGCGTAATTATTAGTCATAGAACAAATATTCATAATGTCAGTTTTACAGTTTAATTAGGTATATCAGATGCTGCAATGATATTTCCAATATCTCTAATAGCTTTCGAGAAAATGAGGAGGAAAATCACGTTTTTATATAAATATTAAGTTTCATTTTACTGCATAATTATTAGTCATAGAATGAATATTCATAATGACAGTTGTACAGTTTAATTAGGTCTATCAGATGCTGCAATGATATTTCCAATATCTCTAATAGCTTTTGAGAAAATGAGGAGGAAAGTCATGTTTTTATATAAATATATAGTTTCATTTTACTGCGTAATTATTAGTCATAGAACAAATATTCATAATTTCAGTTTTAAAGTTTAATTAGGTCTATCAGATGCTGTAATGATATTTCCAATATCTCTAATAGCTTTCGAGAAAATGAGGAGGAAATTAATGTTTTTATGTAAATATATAGTTTCATTTTACTGCGTAATTATTAGTCATAGAACAAATATTCATAATGTCAGTTTTACAGTTTAATTAGGTCTATCAGATGCTGCAATGATATTTCCAATATCTCTAATAGCTTTCGAGAAAATGAGGTGGAAAATCATGTTTTTATATAAATATTAAGTTTCATTTTACTGCATAATTATTAGTCATAGAATGAATATTCATAATGACAGTTGTACAGTTTAATTAGGTCTATCAGATGCTGCAATGATATTTCCAATATCTCTAATAGCTTTCGAGAAAACGAGGAGGAAAATCATGTTTTTATATAAAAATACGATTTTTTTTACTGCGTAATTATTAGTCATAGAACAAATATTCATAATATCAGTTGTACAGTTGAATTACGTGTATCAGATGATGCAATGATATTTCCAATATCTCTAATAGCTTTCGAGAAAACGAGGAAGAAAGTAATTACAAAAAAAGTAAAATTCAGTATTTATTAGTACTAGTGCAAATATTCATAATGACAGTAGTAGATTTTAATTAGGTCTATCAGATGCTGCAATAATATTTCGAATATCTCTAATAGCTTTCGAGAAAATGAGGAGGAAAATCATGTTTTTATATAAAAATACGATTTTTTTTACTGCGTAATTATTAGTCATAGAACGAATATTCATAATATCAGTTGTACAGTTGAATTACGTGTATCAGATGATGCAATGATATTTCCAATATCTCTAATAGCTTTCGAGAAAATGAGGAGGAAAGTCATGTTTTTATATAAATATATAGTTTCATTTTACTGCGTAATTATTAGTCATAGAACAAATATTCATAATGTCAGTTGTACAGTTTAATTAGGTCTATCAGATGCTGCAATGATATTTCCAATATCTCTAATAGCTTTCGAGAAAACGAGGAGGAAAATCATGTTTTTATATAAAATATACGATTTTTTTTACTGCGTAATTATTAGTCATAGAACAAATATTCATAATATCAGTTGTACAGTTGAATTACGTGTATCAGATGATGCAATGATATTTCCAATAACTCTAATAGCTTTCGAGAAAACGAGGAAGAAAGTAATTACAAAACAAGTAAAATTCAGTATTTATTAGTACTAGTGCAAATATTCATAATGACAGTAGTAGATTTTAATTAGGTCTATCAGATGCTGCAATGATATTTCGAATATCTCTAATAGCTTTCGAGAAAATGAGGAGGAAAAGTCATGTTTTTATATAAATATATAGTTTCATTTTACTGCGTAATTATTAGTCATAGAACAAATATTCATAATGTCAGTTTTACAGTTTAATTAGGTCTATCAGATGCTGCAATGATATTTCCAATATCTCTAATAGCTTTCGAGAAAATGAGGAGGAAAATCATGTTTTTATATAAATATTAAGTTTCATTTTACTGCATAATTATTAGTCATAGAATGAATATTCATAATGACAGTTGTACAGTTTAATTAGGTCTATCAGATGCTGCAATGATATTTCCAATATCTCTAATAGCTTTTCGAGAAAATGAGGAGGAAAGTCATGTTTTTATATAAATATATAGTTTCATTTTACTGCGTAATTATTAGTCATAGAACAAATATTCATAATGTCAGTTTTACAGTTTAATTAGGTATATCAGATGCTGCAATGATATTTCCAATATCTCTAATAGCTTTCGAGAAAATGAGGAGGAAAATCACGTTTTTATATAAATATTAAGTTTCATTTTACTGCATAATTATTAGTCATAGAATGAATATTCATAATGACAGTTGTACAGTTTAATTAGGTCTATCAGATGCTGCAATGATATTTCCAATATCTCTAATAGCTTTCGAGAAAATGAGGAGGAAAATCATGTTTTTATATAAATATATAGTTTCATTTTACTGCGTAATTATTAGTCATAGAACAAATATTCATAATGTCAGTTTTACAGTTTAATTAGGTATATCAGATGCTGCAATGATATTTCCAATATCTCTAATAGCTTTCGAGAAAATGAGGAGGAAAATCACGTTTTTATATAAATATTAAGTTTCATTTTACTGCATAATTATTAGTCATAGAATGAATATTCATAATGACAGTTGTACAGTTTAATTAGGTCTATCAGATGCTGCAATGATATTTCCAATATCTCTAATAGCTTTTGAGAAAATGAGGAGGAAAGTCATGTTTTTATATAAATATATAGTTTCATTTTACTGCGTAATTATTAGTCATAGAACAAATATTCATAATTTCAGTTTTAAAGTTTAATTAGGTCTATCAGATGCTGTAATGATATTTCCAATATCTCTAATAGCTTTCGAGAAAATGAGGAGGAAATTAATGTTTTTATGTAAATATATAGTTTCATTTTACTGCGTAATTATTAGTCATAGAACAAATATTCATAATGTCAGTTTTACAGTTTAATTAGGTCTATCAGATGCTGCAATGATATTTCCAATATCTCTAATAGCTTTCGAGAAAATGAGGTGGAAAATCATGTTTTTATATAAATATTAAGTTTCATTTTACTGCATAATTATTAGTCATAGAATGAATATTCATAATGACAGTTGTACAGTTTAATTAGGTCTATCAGATGCTGCAATGATATTTCCAATATCTCTAATAGCTTTCGAGAAAACGAGGAGGAAAATCATGTTTTTATATAAAAATACGATTTTTTTTACTGCGTAATTATTAGTCATAGAACAAATATTCATAATATCAGTTGTACAGTTGAATTACGTGTATCAGATGATGCAATGATATTTCCAATATCTCTAATAGCTTTCGAGAAAACGAGGAAGAAAGTAATTACAAAAAAAGTAAAATTCAGTATTTATTAGTACTAGTGCAAATATTCATAATGACAGTAGTAGATTTTAATTAGGTCTATCAGATGCTGCAATAATATTTCGAATATCTCTAATAGCTTTCGAGAAAATGAGGAGGAAAATCATGTTTTTATATAAAAATACGATTTTTTTTACTGCGTAATTATTAGTCATAGAACGAATATTCATAATATCAGTTGTACAGTTGAATTACGTGTATCAGATGATGCAATGATATTTCCAATATCTCTAATAGCTTTCGAGCAAACGAGGAAGAAAGTAATTACAAAAAAAGTAAAATTATGTATTTATTAGTACTAGTGCAAATATTCATAATGACAGTAGTAGATTTTAATTAGGTCTATCAGATGCTGCAATGATATTTCGAATATCTCTAATAGCTTTCGAGAAAATTAGGAGGAAAGTCATGTTTTTATATAAATATATAGTTTCATTTTACTGCGTAATTATTAGTCATAGAACAAATATTCATAATGTCAGTTTTACAGTTTAATTAGGTATATCAGATGCTGCAATGATATTTCCAATATCTCTAATAGCTTTCGAGAAAATGAGGAGGAAAATCACGTTTTTATATAAATATTAAGTTTCATTTTACTGCATAATTATTAGTCATAGAATGAATATTCATAATGACAGTTGTACAGTTTAATTAGGTCTATCAGATGCTGCAATGATATTTCCAATATCTCTAATAGCTTTCGAGAAAATGAGGAGGAAAGTCATGTTTTTATATAAATATATAGTTTCATTTTACTGCGTAATTATTAGTCATAGAACAAATATTTATAATTTCAGTTTTAAAGTTTAATTAGGTCTATCAGATGCTGTAATGATATTTCCAATATCTCTAATAGCTTTCGAGAAAATGAGGAGGAAATTAATGTTTTTATATAAATATATAGTTTCATTTTACTGCGTAATTATTAGTCATAGAACAAATATTCATAATGTCAGTTTTACAGTTTAATTAGGTCTATCAGATGCTGCAATGATATTTCCAATATCTCTAATAGCTTTCGAGAAAATGAGGTGGAAAATCATGTTTTTATATAAATATTAAGTTTCATTTTACTGCATAATTATTAGTCATAGAATGAATATTCATAATGACAGTTGTACAGTTTAATTAGGTCTATCAGATGCTGCAATGATATTTCCAATATCTCTAATAGCTTTCGAGAAAACGAGGAGGAAAATCATGTTTTTATATAAAAATACGATTTTTTTTACTGCGTAATTATTAGTCATAGAACAAATATTCATAATATCAGTTGTACAGTTGAATTACGTGTATCAGATGATGCAATGATATTTCCAATATCTCTAATAGCTTTCGAGAAAACGAGGAAGAAAGTAATTACAAAAAAAGTAAAATTCAGTATTTATTAGTACTAGTGCAAATATTCATAATGACAGTAGTAGATTTTAATTAGGTCTATCAGATGCTGCAATAATATTTCGAATATCTCTAATAGCTTTCGAGAAAATGAGGAGGAAAGTCATGTTTTTATATAAATATATAGTTTCATTTTACTGCGTAATTATTAGTCATAGAACAAATATTCATAATGTCAGTTTTACAGTTTAATTAGGTATATCAGATGCTGCAATGATATTTCCAATATCTCTAATAGCTTTCGAGAAAATGAGGAGGAAAATCACGTTTTTATATAAATATTAAGTTTCATTTTACTGCATAATTATTAGTCATAGAATGAATATTCATAATGACAGTTGTACAGTTTAATTAGGTCTATCAGATGCTGCAATGATATTTCCAATATCTCTAATAGCTTTTGAGAAAATGAGGAGGAAAGTCATGTTTTTATATAAATATATAGTTTCATTTTACTGCGTAATTATTAGTCATAGAACAAATATTCATAATTTCAGTTTTAAAGTGTAATTAGGTCTATCAGATGCTGTAATGATATTTCCAATATCTCTAATAGCTTTCGAGAAAATGAGGAGGAAATTAATGTTTTTATGTAAATATATAGTTTCATTTTACTGCGTAATTATTAGTCATAGAACAAATATTCATAATGTCAGTTTTACAGTTTAATTAGGTCTATCAGATGCTGCAATGATATTTCCAATATCTCTAATAGCTTTCGAGAAAATGAGGTGGAAAATCATGTTTTTATATAAATATTAAGTTTCATTTTACTGCATAATTATTAGTCATAGAATGAATATTCATAATGACATGTGTACAGTTTAATTAGGTCTATCAGATGCTGCAATGATATTTCCAATATCTCTAATAGCTTTCGAGAAAACGAGGAGGAAAATCATGTTTTTATATAAAAATACGATTTTTTTTACTGCGTAATTATTAGTCATAGAACAAATATTCATAATATCAGTTGTACAGTTGAATTACGTGTATCAGATGATGCAATGATATTTCCAATATCTCTAATAGCTTTCGAGAAAACGAGGAAGAAAGTAATTACAAAAAAAGTAAAATTCAGTATTTATTAGTACTAGTGCAAATATTCATAATGACAGTAGTAGATTTTAATTAGGTCTATCAGATGCTGCAATAATATTTCGAATATCTCTAATAGCTTTCGAGAAAATGAGGAGGAAAATCATGTTTTTATATAAAAATACGATTTTTTTTACTGCGTAATTATTAGTCATAGAACGAATATTCATAATATCAGTTGTACAGTTGAATTACGTGTATCAGATGATGCAATGATATTTCCAATATCTCTAATAGCTTTCGAGAAAACGAGGAGGAAAATCATGTTTTTATATAAAAATACGATTTTTTTTACTGCGTAATTATTAGTCATAGAACAAATATTCATAATATCAGTTTACAGTTGAATTACGTGTATCAGATGTTGCAATGATATTTCCAATATCTCTAATAGCTTTCGAGAAAATGAGGAAGAAAGTAATTACAAAAAAAGTAAAATTCAGTATTTATTAGTACTAGTGCAAATATTCATAATGACAGTAGTAGATTTTAATTAGGTCTATCAGATGCTGCAATGATATTTCGAATATCTCTAATAGCTTTCGAGAAAATGAGGAGGAAAGTCATGTTTTTATATAAATATATAGTTTCATTTTACTGCGTAATTATTAG
This sequence comes from Metacarcinus magister, assembly GCA_029783475.1. Lineage (NCBI taxonomy): Eukaryota > Metazoa > Arthropoda > Malacostraca > Decapoda > Cancridae > Metacarcinus > Metacarcinus magister. The sequence goes on along the minus strand of JAPQNM010000019.1, from coordinate 12,814,994 downwards.
TCATAGAACAAATATTCATAATGTCAGTTTTACAGTTTAATTAGGTATATCAGATGCTGCAATGATATTTCCAATATCTCTAATAGCTTTCGAGAAAATGAGGAGGAAAATCACGTTTTTATATAAATATTAAGTTTCATTTTACTGCATAATTATTAGTCATAGAATGAATATTCATAATGACAGTTGTACAGTTTAATTAGGTCTATCAGATGCTGCAATGATATTTCCAATATCTCTAATAGCTTTTCGAGAAAATGAGGAGGAAAGTCATGTTTTTATATAAATATATAGTTTCATTTTACTGCGTAATTATTAGTCATAGAACAAATATTCATAATTTCAGTTTTAAAGTTTAATTAGGTCTATCAGATGCTGTAATGATATTTCCAATATCTCTAATAGCTTTCGAGAAAATGAGGAGGAAATTAATGTTTTTATGTAAATATATAGTTTCATTTTACTGCGTAATTATTAGTCATAGAACAAATATTCATAATGTCAGTTTTACAGTTTAATTAGGTCTATCAGATGCTGCAATGATATTTCCAATATCTCTAATAGCTTTCGAGAAAATGAGGAGGAAAATCATGTTTTTATATAAATATTAAGTTTCATTTTACTGCATAATTATTAGTCATAGAATGAATATTCATAATGACAGTTGTACAGTTTAATTAGGTCTATCAGATGCTGCAATGATATTTCCAATATCTCTAATAGCTTTCGAGAAAATGAGGAGGAAAATCATGTTTTTATATAAAAATACGATTTTTTTTACTGCGTAATTATTAGTCATAGAACGAATATTTATAATATCAGTTGTACAGTTGAATTACGTGTATCAGATGATGCAATGATATTTCCAATATCTCTAATAGCTTTCGAGCAAACGAGGAAGAAAGTAATTACAAAAAAAGTAAAATTCAGTATTTATTAGTACTAGTGCAAATATTCATAATGACAGTAGTAGATTTTAATTAGGTCTATCAGATGCTGCAATGATATTTCGAATATCTCTAATAGCTTTCGAGAAAATGAGGAGGAAAGTCATGTTTTTATATAAATATATAGTTTCATTTTACTGCGTAATTATTAGTCATAGAACAAATATTCATAATGTCAGTTTTACAGTTTAATTAGGTATATCAGATGCTGCAATGATATTTCCAATATCTCTAATAGCTTTCGAGAAAATGAGGAGGAAAATCACGTTTTTATATAAATATTAAGTTTCATTTTACTGCATAATTATTAGTCATAGAATGAATATTCATAATGACAGTTGTACAGTTTAATTAGGTCTATCAGATGCTGCAATGATATTTCCAATATCTCTAATAGCTTTCGAGAAAATGAGGAGGAAAGTCATGTTTTTATATAAATATATAGTTTCATTTTACTGCGTAATTATTAGTCATAGAACAAATATTTATAATTTCAGTTTTAAAGTTTAATTAGGTCTATCAGATGCTGTAATGATATTTCCAATATCTCTAATAGCTTTCGAGAAAATGAGGAGGAAATTAATGTTTTTATATAAATATATAGTTTCATTTTACTGCGTAATTATTAGTCATAGAACAAATATTCATAATGTCAGTTTTACAGTTTAATTAGGTCTATCAGATGCTGCAATGATATTTCCAATATCTCTAATAGCTTTCGAGAAAATGAGGTGGAAAATCATGTTTTTATATAAATATTAAGTTTCATTTTACTGCATAATTATTAGTCATAGAATGAATATTCATAATGACAGTTGTACAGTTTAATTAGGTCTATCAGATGCTGCAATGATATTTCCAATATCTCTAATAGCTTTCGAGAAAACGAGGAGGAAAATCATGTTTTTATATAAAAATACGATTTTTTTTACTGCGTAATTATTAGTCATAGAACAAATATTCATAATATCAGTTGTACAGTTGAATTACGTGTATCAGATGATGCAATGATATTTCCAATATCTCTAATAGCTTTCGAGAAAACGAGGAAGAAAGTAATTACAAAAAAAGTAAAATTCAGTATTTATTAGTACTAGTGCAAATATTCATAATGACAGTAGTAGATTTTAATTAGGTCTATCAGATGCTGCAATAATATTTCGAATATCTCTAATAGCTTTCGAGAAAATGAGGAGGAAAGTCATGTTTTTATATAAATATATAGTTTCATTTTACTGCGTAATTATTAGTCATAGAACAAATATTCATAATGTCAGTTTTACAGTTTAATTAGGTATATCAGATGCTGCAATGATATTTCCAATATCTCTAATAGCTTTCGAGAAAATGAGGAGGAAAATCACGTTTTTATATAAATATTAAGTTTCATTTTACTGCATAATTATTAGTCATAGAATGAATATTCATAATGACAGTTGTACAGTTTAATTAGGTCTATCAGATGCTGCAATGATATTTCCAATATCTCTAATAGCTTTTGAGAAAATGAGGAGGAAAGTCATGTTTTTATATAAATATATAGTTTCATTTTACTGCGTAATTATTAGTCATAGAACAAATATTCATAATTTCAGTTTTAAAGTTTAATTAGGTCTATCAGATGCTGTAATGATATTTCCAATATCTCTAATAGCTTTCGAGAAAATGAGGAGGAAATTAATGTTTTTATGTAAATATATAGTTTCATTTTACTGCGTAATTATTAGTCATAGAACAAATATTCATAATGTCAGTTTTACAGTTTAATTAGGTCTATCAGATGCTGCAATGATATTTCCAATATCTCTAATAGCTTTCGAGAAAATGAGGTGGAAAATCATGTTTTTATATAAATATTAAGTTTCATTTTACTGCATAATTATTAGTCATAGAATGAATATTCATAATGACAGTTGTACAGTTTAATTAGGTCTATCAGATGCTGCAATGATATTTCCAATATCTCTAATAGCTTTCGAGAAAACGAGGAGGAAAATCATGTTTTTATATAAAAATACGATTTTTTTTACTGCGTAATTATTAGTCATAGAACAAATATTCATAATATCAGTTGTACAGTTGAATTACGTGTATCAGATGATGCAATGATATTTCCAATATCTCTAATAGCTTTCGAGAAAACGAGGAAGAAAGTAATTACAAAAAAAGTAAAATTCAGTATTTATTAGTACTAGTGCAAATATTCATAATGACAGTAGTAGATTTTAATTAGGTCTATCAGATGCTGCAATAATATTTCGAATATCTCTAATAGCTTTCGAGAAAATGAGGAGGAAAATCATGTTTTTATATAAAAATACGATTTTTTTTACTGCGTAATTATTAGTCATAGAACGAATATTCATAATATCAGTTGTACAGTTGAATTACGTGTATCAGATGATGCAATGATATTTCCAATATCTCTAATAGCTTTCGAGCAAACGAGGAAGAAAGTAATTACAAAAAAAGTAAAATTCAGTATTTATTAGTACTAGTGCAAATATTCATAATGACAGTAGTAGATTTTAATTAGGTCTATCAGATGCTGCAATGATATTTCGAATATCTCTAATAGCTTTCGAGAAAATGAGGAGGAAAGTCATGTTTTTATATAAATATATAGTTTCATTTTACTGCGTAATTATTAGTCATAGAACAAATATTCATAATGTCAGTTTTACAGTTTAATTAGGTATATCAGATGCTGCAATGATATTTCCAATATCTCTAATAGCTTTCGAGAAAATGAGGAGGAAAATCACGTTTTTATATAAATATTAAGTTTCATTTTACTGCATAATTATTAGTCATAGAATGAATATTCATAATGACAGTTGTACAGTTTAATTAGGTCTATCAGATGCTGCAATGATATTTCCAATATCTCTAATAGCTTTCGAGAAAATGAGGAGGAAAGTCATGTTTTTATATAAATATATAGTTTCATTTTACTGCGTAATTATTAGTCATAGAACAAATATTTATAATTTCAGTTTTAAAGTTTAATTAGGTCTATCAGATGCTGTAATGATATTTCCAATATCTCTAATAGCTTTCGAGAAAATGAGGAGGAAATTAATGTTTTTATATAAATATATAGTTTCATTTTACTGCGTAATTATTAGTCATAGAACAAATATTCATAATGTCAGTTTTACAGTTTAATTAGGTCTATCAGATGCTGCAATGATATTTCCAATATCTCTAATAGCTTTCGAGAAAATGAGGTGGAAAATCATGTTTTTATATAAATATTAAGTTTCATTTTACTGCATAATTATTAGTCATAGAATGAATATTCATAATGACAGTTGTACAGTTTAATTAGGTCTATCAGATGCTGCAATGATATTTCCAATATCTCTAATAGCTTTCGAGAAAACGAGGAGGAAAATCATGTTTTTATATAAAAATACGATTTTTTTTACTGCGTAATTATTAGTCATAGAACAAATATTCATAATATCAGTTGTACAGTTGAATTACGTGTATCAGATGATGCAATGATATTTCCAATATCTCTAATAGCTTTCGAGAAAACGAGGAAGAAAGTAATTACAAAAAAAGTAAAATTCAGTATTTATTAGTACTAGTGCAAATATTCATAATGACAGTAGTAGATTTTAATTAGGTCTATCAGATGCTGCAATAATATTTCGAATATCTCTAATAGCTTTCGAGAAAATGAGGAGGAAAGTCATGTTTTTATATAAATATATAGTTTCATTTTACTGCGTAATTATTAGTCATAGAACAAATATTCATAATGTCAGTTTTACAGTTTAATTAGGTATATCAGATGCTGCAATGATATTTCCAATATCTCTAATAGCTTTCGAGAAAATGAGGAGGAAAATCACGTTTTTATATAAATATTAAGTTTCATTTTACTGCATAATTATTAGTCATAGAATGAATATTCATAATGACAGTTGTACAGTTTAATTAGGTCTATCAGATGCTGCAATGATATTTCCAATATCTCTAATAGCTTTTGAGAAAATGAGGAGGAAAGTCATGTTTTTATATAAATATATAGTTTCATTTTACTGCGTAATTATTAGTCATAGAACAAATATTCATAATTTCAGTTTTAAAGTTTAATTAGGTCTATCAGATGCTGTAATGATATTTCCAATATCTCTAATAGCTTTCGAGAAAATGAGGAGGAAATTAATGTTTTTATGTAAATATATAGTTTCATTTTACTGCGTAATTATTAGTCATAGAACAAATATTCATAATGTCAGTTTTACAGTTTAATTAGGTCTATCAGATGCTGCAATGATATTTCCAATATCTCTAATAGCTTTCGAGAAAATGAGGTGGAAAATCATGTTTTTATATAAATATTAAGTTTCATTTTACTGCATAATTATTAGTCATAGAATGAATATTCATAATGACAGTTGTACAGTTTAATTAGGTCTATCAGATGCTGCAATGATATTTCCAATATCTCTAATAGCTTTCGAGAAAACGAGGAGGAAAATCATGTTTTTATATAAAATACGATTTTTTTTACTGCGTAATTATTAGTCATAGAACAAATATTCATAATATCAGTTGTACAGTTGAATTACGTGTATCAGATGATGCAATGATATTTCCAATATCTCTAATAGCTTTCGAGAAAACGAGGAAGAAAGTAATTACAAAAAAAGTAAAATTCAGTATTTATTAGTACTAGTGCAAATATTCATAATGACAGTAGTAGATTTTAATTAGGTCTATCAGATGCTGCAATAATATTTCGAATATCTCTAATAGCTTTCGAGAAAATGAGGAGGAAAATCATGTTTTTATATAAAAATACGATTTTTTTTACTGCGTAATTATTAGTCATAGAACGAATATTCATAATATCAGTTGTACAGTTGAATTACGTGTATCAGATGATGCAATGATATTTCCAATATCTCTAATAGCTTTCGAGCAAACGAGGAAGAAAGTAATTACAAAAAAAGTAAAATTCAGTATTTATTAGTACTAGTGCAAATATTCATAATGACAGTAGTAGATTTTAATTAGGTCTATCAGATGCTGCAATGATATTTCGAATATCTCTAATAGCTTTCGAGAAAATGAGGAGGAAAGTCATGTTTTTATATAAATATATAGTTTCATTTTACTGCGTAATTATTAGTCATAGAACAAATATTCATAATGTCAGTTTTACAGTTTAATTAGGTATATCAGATGCTGCAATGATATTTCCAATATCTCTAATAGCTTTCGAGAAAATGAGGAGGAAAATCACGTTTTTATATAAATATTAAGTTTCATTTTACTGCATAATTATTAGTCATAGAATGAATATTCATAATGACAGTTGTACAGTTTAATTAGGTCTATCAGATGCTGCAATGATATTTCCAATATCTCTAATAGCTTTCGAGAAAATGAGGAGGAAAGTCATGTTTTTATATAAATATATAGTTTCATTTTACTGCGTAATTATTAGTCATAGAACAAATATTCATAATTTCAGTTTTAAAGTTTAATTAGGTCTATCAGATGCTGTAATGATATTTCCAATATCTCTAATAGCTTTCGAGAAAATGAGGAGGAAATTAATGTTTTTATATAAATATATAGTTTCATTTTACTGCGTAATTATTAGTCATAGAACAAATATTCATAATGTCAGTTTTACAGTTTAATTAGGTCTATCAGATGCTGCAATGATATTTCCAATATCTCTAATAGCTTTCGAGAAAATGAGGTGGAAAATCATGTTTTTATATAAATATTAAGTTTCATTTTACTGCATAATTATTAGTCATAGAATGAATATTCATAATGACAGTTGTACAGTTTAATTAGGTCTATCAGATGCTGCAATGATATTTCCAATATCTCTAATAGCTTTCGAGAAAATGAGGAGGAAAATCATGTTTTTATATAAAAATACGATTTTTTTTACTGCGTAATTATTAGTCATAGAACAAATATTCATAATATCAGTTGTACAGTTGAATTACGTGTATCAGATGATGCAATGATATTTCCAATATCTCTAATAGCTTTCGAGAAAACGAGGAAGAAAGTAATTACAAAAAAAGTAAAATTCAGTATTTATTAGTACTAGTGCAAATATTCATAATGACAGTAGTAGATTTTAATTAGGTCTATCAGATGCTGCAATGATATTTCGAATATCTCTAATAGCTTTCGAGAAAATGAGGAGGAAAGTCATGTTTTTATATAAATATATAGTTTCATTTTACTGCGTAATTATTAGTCATAGAACAAATATTCATAATGTCAGTTTTACAGTTTAATTAGGTATATCAGATGCTGCAATGATATTTCCAATATCTCTAATAGCTTTCGAGAAAATGAGGAGGAAAATCACGTTTTTATATAAATATTAAGTTTCATTTTACTGCATAATTATTAGTCATAGAATGAATATTCATAATGACAGTTGTACAGTTTAATTAGGTCTATCAGATGCTGCAATGATATTTCCAATATCTCTAATAGCTTTCGAGAAAATGAGGAGGAAAGTCATGTTTTTATATAAATATATAGTTTCATTTTACTGCGTAATTATTAGTCATAGAACAAATATTCATAATTTCAGTTTTAAAGTTTAATTAGGTCTATCAGATGCTGTAATGATATTTCCAATATCTCTAATAGCTTTCGAGAAAATGAGGAGGAAATTAATGTTTTTATATAAATATATAGTTTCATTTTACTGCGTAATTATTAGTCATAGAACAAATATTCATAATGTCAGTTTTACAGTTTAATTAGGTCTATCAGATGCTGCAATGATATTTCCAATATCTCTAATAGCTTTCGAGAAAATGAGGTGGAAAATCATGTTTTTATATAAATATTAAGTTTCATTTTACTGCATAATTATTAGTCATAGAATGAATATTCATAATGACAGTTGTACAGTTTAATTAGGTCTATCAGATGCTGCAATGATATTTCCAATATCTCTAATAGCTTTCGAGAAAATGAGGAGGAAAATCATGTTTTTATATAAAAATACGATTTTTTTTACTGCGTAATTATTAGTCATAGAACAAATATTCATAATATCAGTTGTACAGTTGAATTACGTGTATCAGATGATGCAATGATATTTCCAATATCTCTAATAGCTTTCGAGAAAACGAGGAAGAAAGTAATTACAAAAAAAGTAAAATTCAGTATTTATTAGTACTAGTGCAAATATTCATAATGACAGTAGTAGATTTTAATTAGGTCTATCAGATGCTGCAATGATATTTCGAATATCTCTAATAGCTTTCGAGAAAATGAGGAGGAAAGTCATGTTTTTATATAAATATATAGTTTCATTTTACTGCGTAATTATTAGTCATAGAACAAATATTCATAATGTCAGTTTTACAGTTTAATTAGGTATATCAGATGCTGCAATGATATTTCCAATATCTCTAATAGCTTTCGAGAAAATGAGGAGGAAAATCATGTTTTTATATAAATATTAAGTTTCATTTTACTGCATAATTATTAGTCATAGAATGAATATTCATAATGACAGTTGTACAGTTTAATTAGGTCTATCAGATGCTGCAATGATATTTCCAATATCTCTAATAGCTTTCGAGAAAATGAGGAGGAAAGTCATGTTTTTATATAAATATATAGTTTCATTTTACTGCGTAATTATTAGTCATAGAACAAATATTCATAATTTCAGTTTTAAAGTTTAATTAGGTCTATCAGATGCTACAATGATATTTCCAATATCTCTAATAGCTTTCGAGAAAATGAGGAGGAAATTAATGTTTTTATATAAATATATAGTTTCATTTTACTGCGTAATTATTAGTCATAGAACAAATATTCATAATGTCAGTTTTACAGTTTAATTAGGTCTATCAGATGCTGCAATGATATTTCCAATATCTCTAATAGCTTTCGAGAAAATGAGGTGGAAAATCATGTTTTTATATAAATATTAAGTTTCATTTTACTGCATAATTATTAGTCATAGAATGAATATTCATAATGACAGTTGTACAGATTAATTAGGTCTATCAGATGCTGCAATGATATTTCCAATATCTCTAATAGCTTTCGAGAAAATGAGGAGGAAAATCATGTTTTTATATAAAAATACGATTTTTTTTACTGCGTAATTATAAGTCATAGAACAAATATTCATAATATCAGTTGTACAGTTGAATTACGTGTATCAGATGATGCAATGATATTTCCAATATCTCTAATAGCTTTCGAGAAAACGAGGAAGAAAGTAATTACAAAAAAAGTAAAATTCAGTATTTATTAGTACTAGTGCAAATATTCATAATGACAGGAGTAGATTTTAATTAGGTCTATCAGATGCTGCAATGATATTTCGAATATCTCTAATAGCTTTCGAGAAAATGAGGAGGAAAGTCATGTTTTTATATAAATATATAGTTTCATTTTACTGCGTAATTATTAGTCATAGAACAAATATTCATAATGTCAGTTTTACAGTTTAATTAGGTATATCAGATGCTGCAATGATATTTCCAATATCTCTAATAGCTTTCGAGAAAATGAGGAGGAAAATCATGTTTTTATATAAATATTAAGTTTCATTTTACTGCATAATTATTAGTCATAGAATGAATATTCATAATGACAGTTGTACAGTTTAATTAGGTATATCAGATGCTGCAATGATATTTCCAATATCTCTAATAGCTTTCGAGAAAATGAGGAGGAAAGTCATGTTTTTATATAAATATATAGTTTCATTTTACTGCGTAATTATTAGTCATAGAACAAATATTCATAATTTCAGTTTTAAAGTTTAATTAGGTTTATCAGATGCTGCAATGATATTTCCAATATCTCTAATAGCTTTCGAGAAAATGAGGAGGAAATTAATGTTTTTATATAAATATATAGTTTCATTTTACTGCGTAATTATTAGTCATAGAACAAATATTCATAATGTCAGTTTTACAGTTTAATTAGGTCTATCAGATGCGTCAATGATATTTCCAATACCTCTAATAGCTTTCGAGAAAATGAGGAGGAAAATCATGTTTTTATATAAATATTAAGTTTCATTTTACTGCATAATTATTAGTCATAGAATGAATATTCATAATGACAGTTGTACAGTTTAATTAGGTCTATCAGATGCTGCAATGATATTTCCAATATCTCTAATAGCTTTCGAGAAAATGAGGAGGAAAATCATGTTTTTATATAAAAATACGATTTTATTTTACTGCGTAATTATTAGTCATAGAACAAATATTCATAATATCAGTTGTAGAGTTGAATTACGTGTATCAGATGATGCAATGATATTTCCAATATCTCTAATAGCTTTCGAGAAAACGAGGAAGAAAGTAATTACAAAAAAAGTAAAATTCAGTATTTATTAGTACTAGTGCAAATATTCATAATATCAGTTGTACAGTTTAATTAGGTGTATCAGATGCTGCAATGATATTTCCAATATCTCTAATAGCTTTCGGGAAAATGAGGAGGAATGTCATGTTTATATATAAATATTAAGTTTCATTTTACTGCGTAATTATTAGTCATAAAACAAATATTCATAATGACAGTTGTACAGTTTAATTAGGTGTATCAGATGCTTCAATTATATTTCCAATATTTCCAATATTTTCAATATCCAATATCTAATGCTAGCTAGAAGAGCCCGTCGCTGACGGCCGACGGAGCGACGGTTATATATTGCTGCCGGCGGTGTTGCCAAACCGTAGTTATCGTACCGTAAAATTATCTATTGAATATCACATAAATACTCATAAGAACGGTAATTCTGATACATAAGACAATAGAAATTTGTAAATAATGATAAAAGTTGTTACACTGGCCTATACTTATTGTCATCATACGTTTGGTATATGCATGGGAATGATATAAAGATCTTTGCACAGACGTCGTGCCGCAAACACAGGAGAGGGAGACGCTGCTGGCACATACGGTGTGACGCAAGAACTGAATGGGTTAATGAACCAACGAACCAGTGAACCAGTGAACCATGACGCTCATTAGCACGACACATCGGAACCGGACCCGGAAAAGACCGAAGCAATTCATCAATAAAACGATAACAGATAAAAGAAAACACAAAAGAAGCTCAAACAGGAACGTCACCACTTAATAAAAAAAACTTGGTATGAAAACGGCTTTCTTGCTCTAAGTGAACTCTCTATCTATCTATCTATCCGTCCGTCTATCCATCCATCTATCTATCTTTTGAAAGGCTTTTTGTATGTCTTAAATCATCCCCCAATTTTTTTCTTTTATATTCCTCGTTTGGATAGACATGTTATTTCAACGTATATGTCATTCTTTCACGTGTCAGTGTATTTTCTTTTTTCTTTTTATCTTTTAAAAAATTCAATTCGTCCACTCGTAAATATCCACCTTTCGTTTTTTGTTTATTATTTTAGTGGTCCTTTTTGTACATATTCTTTCTGGTCCATTTATCTTTCACCATCTGTCTGTCCATGTGAGTGGCTGGATAACACTCTCTCTCTCTCTCTCTCTCTCTCCCTCTCTCTCTCTCTCTCTCTCTCTCTCTCTCTCTCTCTCTCTCTCTCTCTCTCTCTCTCTCTCTCTCTCTCTCTCTCTCTCTCTCTCTCAGGCTTCCCTTAGTCCATTAAATATTTTCCCCGTGATGTGTTTGAACCCCAAAGCCTTTTTCTCGTGGCAGATACGATTACTGGGACGCGAAAAGCAAGGAAAAGCCGATAAAAGGCAATAGGGTGAAAGAAGAAGAAAAAAATACGAACGCAAATACGTGGAAAGTTTAAAAAAAAAAATTGCGTAAGAAAGAAAGAAAGAAAGAAAGAAAACGGAAGAAAAAATCCAATGCTGCCACCAGTTGTTGAATTATTGAATCTCTGAAGTGGATTAGGGAAGTTATTTTTAGTTAAACCGCAAAACACCTCACGAAACTAAGTCAAATATATATAAATAATCCGAAAAAAATCTACGTAATATAAAGGAATAACCCATAAATGTACAAAATTCGAAAAAAAAAATATATAAAGAAATAGCAGATAATCCACATAAATCTTCACCACATCGATTCTGACCTTCAAAAGTCCATCCCACCTGTTCTTCCACTCTACTCTCCACTCCTCTACCAATTCAACCTTTTCCTTTCCTCTCCTTCCTTCTCTCATCAAAGGTAATCTCTCCTTCTATACATTGACTAAACAGCTTCTATATTTGTCAACGAATCGAGGAGGAAGAGGAAGAGGAGGAGAAAGAGGAGGAAGAGGAGGAGGAGGAGGAGGAGGAGGAGGAGAGGAAGAACAAGGGAATGGAGTAAGGGAAAGGTATAAAAGCGATCACTGAGGGGAAATAGTAACCTGAAGAGGAAATTAAGCGGGGAAGAGAAGGGGAACTGAAAGACTAACAGAGAGGATAAAAGGGAAAAACACTCACTTCTTCTTTCCTCTTCCTCCTCCCCCTCCTCCACTTTCCCTACTAACATTATTTTCCACTTTACCATCAATAATTCCTCCCACTGTGCACCTGTTCCACCCACCCACCCACCTACCTGTTTCCCCACCCACCCACCCACCTGTCCTCAGCATCCTACTTACCAGACAAACTCTTCCATTGACTAAACACCGATCTTCCCTTCTTTTACCCACTCATTCATCCTCCTTGTACACTGCTCCACACCTGTCCCACTCCACCCAATCACATACCTGCTGCTCCACTAGCCCTCTCATCGCTCCCTCAATGGCAAAGGGAATGGTAAGGTTTGATTGGTTATTGCTCTCACTGCCTGACCAATAAGAGGTTGAATACGTCACGACTGGGTCAATACGATGCAGCCTTGACCTTTTCTCTCCCTCTTCTCCCCTCCTCTCATTTCTCTCCCTCCCCCTCCTTTGCTGCCCCACCCCCCCCCAACCTCCTCTTATTCTTCTCCTGAGAATGAATGATTTCCGTGTGTGTGTGTGTGTGTGTGTGTGTGTGTGTGTGTGTGTGTGTGTGTGTGTGTAAAAATAGAAGAAAGAATGTGAAATAAACGAGACGCAATAAATCCAACCACTAACTTTATCTGAATGAACTAAAAAATAAATCAATAAAACCTTAAATTCCCCAATGGTTAGGGATAAAAATGGATCGAGTCATTAGAGCCAATTGGAGAGGAGCATTGACACTGCCTTCATGCTGATTGGCGGAGATGATACGTACAGTAGTGAGGCTGTGATGTGATTGGTGGGCTGGTAATGAGACAACCCTTCAATAATAGCGATAAGGGAGAAAACTATCTTTCATCTTCTTTTTTTTCTCTCTCCTCAAGACTTTATTTTTGTTTCCCCTTTCCTACACTTTTCCATTTCCTACTCTTTCTCTTCCTTCTTTTTTTCCCCCCATTTTTTGTTTGTCTTTATCTTCCTCTCCTCGATCTTCACAGCTTCCTCCTCCTGCTTCTGCTATTCTTCTACTTCCTCCTCCTCCTCTGAGCCATTTGTTGTGAGCTGTGTTCAAGGTTTACAAATCTCTCTCTCTCTCTCTCTCTCTCTCTCTCTCTCTCTCTCTCTCTCTCTCTCTCTCTCTCTCTCTCTCTCTCTCTCTCTGACGCATTTCCTTTCACTCTTTAAGCCTGATACTACCCACCTACCCGAAACAAACACACACACACACACACACACACACACACACACAAACACAAATCCCAACAACAATCGCCCTAATCCGCAAGACTGAAGAGGAAGAGGAGGAGGAGGAGGAGGAGGAGGAGGAAGAGTAGCATAAGAGGAGGAGGATGGAGGATTAAAAAGGATCATCCAGAAAGAACATACACAGTTGCTCTATAACGAGGGTATCTACTGAACCACGCAACCCTACTAGTAAACAAAGTGTGGCAGAATAGTTAGAAGAGAAACATCATGTACCTTATAGAAAGCAAAGACACGGAAACGTTACGGTGAAGAATGAATACTGAGGATGATACTAAACTAGACGACCAATAGTGAATCCAAGGGTGGAAGGAATAACTTCAATATAATGATCCGGTGTTGTTGGTACACTTCTCAATTGGAGGAGGAGGAGGAGGAGGAGGAGGAGGAGGAGGAGGAGGAGGAGGAGGAGGAGGAGGAGGAGGAGGAGGAGGAGGAGGAGGAGACACTTCCCTCTCAAACCAAATCATTTTCATCTTTGCAAACACAGAAAGATTCCACAACATTTCCTTCTCTGATCAAAGTCTAAATACAACACAGCATAATACACGAGACCAGTCAACTCCCAACAAATAATAACGAAAAATAAGACTAAATAACACGCAAACTATATGTATTCGCTTTTATAAACATGTATTTTACTTTGTTGAAATTCCCAAATTCCTGAAACCATAAGTTAATTAAACCCAGACCTGTGTGGGTGGACGAAAAAAGAAATTCCACGCACACAAACAAATCTATGTTGAAATAAATGAAAACAAAACAGAAAAAAATAACGAAAAAGATGGTTGTTAAGGCAAAATCTAATAGAGCAACAAATTTAAGTAAAAAAAATATTCAAACCATTTCCAAAAACACCACAACACACACACAACACAAAGACGTCAAGTACTTTATATTTTCACTCGGCATAACATCGAATACATAAACAAAAATGTAGAAAAAAAACTGCTTGCAATACCAGGTTCATCTTTTTCCTTTTTTTTCTTTTCTTCCCAACAACGATTCGAATACCGGAGCGAACAACACAGTGAAACAGTAATTCTGAACCCGAGCGAGGCATTCCGGCATTTCAAGTTCACGAAAGAAAAAGAAAAAAAAGAGGAAAGAAAGATATCGAGAGGAGAGGAGAGCTGAAAGAAAAGAGAAAGTGAGGGTAGGATAAAATATAATAGAAGAGAAGAGAAGAGAAGAGAGGAGAGGAATGGGGGAGAGAAAAAGCATAGAGAGAATATTAGATAAGAAGACAATAGTTAAAATATGATAAGATAGGGAAACAGCGAAAAGAATAGGAAGAAGATAGGAGGAGAGAGGCTAAGTAAAGGAAGGGAGAGGTGAAGGAGAGGCGAAAGAATGGAAGAGAGAAACTTTGATAAGAGACGTGGAGAATATGTGAGAGAGAGAGAGATATGATTGGAAATATATTGAAGGCAACGGGACAGAAGAGAGCAAACATAAGATGAAGGAAAGATAGTAAAGGAATATGATGAAAAATACAATGAGAATACAATATCGAAGAAGAGAGAGAGAGAGAGAGAGAGAGAGAGAGAGAGAGAGAGAGAGAGAGAGAGAGAGAGAGAGAGAGAGAGAGAGAGAGAGAGAGAGAGAGAGAGAGAGAGAGAGAGAGAGAAACAAACAGACAGAGACAAGGCAGACAGATCATCTATACAACTTTGCTCTTTTATTGCTTCATGGAAAGATTCTCTACACTGGTGCCCCAGATGAAGGAGGAGGAGGAGGAGGAGGAGGAGGAGGAGGAGGAGGAGGAGGAGGAGGAGAAGCACTCAAAACGAAATTGCACGTCTACAGACTTTCTGAACACGCGTGGAATGCCTTTGAGGTAAAGAAAAATGAAATCATTGTGTAATATATATATATATATATATATATATATATATATATATATATATATATATATATATATATATATATATATATATATGACATGATTTTAAAGTTCCTGAGAGAGAGAGAGAGAGAGAGAGAGAGAGAGAGAGAGAGAGAGAGAGAGAGAGAGAGAGAGAGAGAGAGAGAGAGAGAGAGAGAGAGAGAGAGAGAGAGAAAAAAAAATATTCAGCAGCCATCAAGGAACGGACTTAACATTATTTCTTGCATATTTATGAGGAAAAAATTCCACGTCACAAAGGAACATTTCTAAAAATTCTTCAAGCGGAAAATGTAGAGAATACAACACTCTCGAAACTTTTAGCAACACTGTATTATTAACCCAAAAACAGATGAAATATGGAAGACATATGTGTCTATTTTATCTTTATTGAAATATACCCACACACCCATCCACCCACCCACCCACCCACCCACCCACCCACCAACCCACCCACCCACCCACCCACCCACACACACACACACACACACACGAGAGACAAACTTGCAACCCATTCAAATAAGCTTGAATAAATTTTTGTTTATTTTATCTATTTTGTTTCCTGGATTCCCGTTAAACCCACAAGTTTCCATTTGTATCTCAACTTTCTTTCTTTTTTTTCCTTCTCTGCCTCAATATTTTGTTTCCTGAATTTATAGTGAGTGTTATTACCACTACTACACTTATTTCCTCCTCCTCATCATTCTCTTGGCAAATGTTACAACTACTAATGCTGCTAATTCAATATTCAATGCCTGTGTCAGAATAGGATGTGGTTTTTTCCCCTCATTTCACTTATTAATGAGGTAGAGAATGTGATGTATAATGCCATGACCTGAACGTTTGTATGTATGACTCGTACCTAAATCCAGTACAAATTTTACAAACCATAACACAAACATAAATTATTGAGCGAGGCATGTTGAGTGAAATATATTACCAACATATTCCACCACAAAATGACCTGTTTTACCATATTTTTCACTCCATATTTTATCCCTTTCGAAAAAATGATAATGATAAATGTAAAACGTCGACAAAATGTATGTAAAACACCACAATAATGAGTGGTCAAAGTTATGTGTGAACAAAAAGTAAATCGAAGTTTATTCATACACATTACACACATTCGCATATAAAATGGTCTTATGATTTCATTTGAATAACCAGAATATTATAAACCTTTAAAGGCAGATTATTTTCTTTTATTTTGAAAGAATGTAAAGACGACACGAGCTGAATTTAGGAAAGTGTTGCTGGATTTAGTAAAATAATTAATGAAATTCTAAATTCTAGGACGATGGTAAAAATAGGAATAATTACTTTTGTTTCAGGATGGATTGTGTATTTGAATATAACGAACTACTGTCCTCTTCCTCCTCCTCCTCCTCTTCCTCCTCCTCCTCCTCCTCCTCCTCCTCCTCCTCCTCCCCCTTCTCCTCCTCTTAGTAGAATCAACTAAGTATTTTCCGTCATTCGAGTATTTTTATAACATTCTCTTCATACTCGTTTACCTCTTCAACAATGATTAATTTTTTCCTCCCTCTCTCTTCCTCTCTCCCTCTCAAGCCACTAATCCTCTCACACTATTTCTTCACAGCATTATTTTTTCCCCTTTCCTGTTCCCGCACCCAATTCCTTCTTCTCTCTCTGCTTCGTCTCTTTTCTGTCTCTTTTTGCTCTCTCTTGCTAAAAGGAAAACACACATTCTCAAAGATCTCTTCGTCTGTAAGGTGTGACGGCGTCAGGGGAGGAGAGGGGAGTGGGGAGAGGGCGGAGTGGGAGGGAGAGGGAGGAAGGGAGAGGTGCTGTGAAGGAGAGAAAAAGGCAAGATGAAACGAAAAGCGGAAAAAAGAAGATGGGAGCGGTGAAAAGAAAAGACAGGACACAAAACAGAAGACAATCTACGTTACAGTTTCAAAGATAAGGTTGGATAAAATATGATAAGGGAAACTACAACCAGATGGAAGGAAAAGACAGTAGTAAGACCACAAAGAGGAGGAGGAGGAGGAAGAGGAGGAGGAGGAGGAGGAGGAGGAGGAGGAGGAGGAGGAGGAGAAGGAGGAGGAGGAGGAGGAGGAGGACTTACGAAGCCAATCGCAAGAGCTAGGGTGATTTAAGGAAAAGCCAAGTAGGGAGACAGGGAGCAGATAGGGATAAGGGAGAGGGAAAAAATAGAGGATATGAGATCAAGAACGAACGAAAAAAAATGGGAAGGGGATGTAGAGAGTAATGGGAGTTATGGGAAGGAAACAATGGAGAGGAAATGTTAATAAAAAGTAAGAGAGAGGGAGAGAACAATATAAACAGACAAATAAAGGGAGATTACGATGGAGGTGTGTGTGTGGGGGAGTGGGGGGAATTAAAACCACCTTCCCCCTTACACAAAACCGTCACAGGTAGGATCTGGGTGTAATTAAGTTTTCAGGTAAGGAGTAGCGTTGTCATGGTAACCAGAAGAGACGATATTCCTCTCAACCATACGATGACAGGCCTTGACGGTGAGATGAGCAAAGGAGATGAGCAGGGGAGATGAGAAGGGGAGATGAGAAGGCTGAGGGGGTGAGGGGTGGATTTAAAGGGAGAAAACTTTGAAACAGAGGGAGGGACAGTGAGAAAAATGGTTCTAAGGGGAAAGATAGGCAGATATGAGTAATGAAGGATGTTTTAAAGGGGAAATAGGGTGAGTAAAGATGAAGAGTAATAGGAGATGATTAAGTAAGGTATGTAAGGAGACAGACTTTATGAGTAATGGGGGAGTGAGGACATGAATTATAGGAGTGTGAGTCTCATCTTAACTGGAGTCTCTGGAAAAGTTGTACTCACACTCCTAAACTTGGTAAACATTAATTCCAAAAAAATTGTAATAATAATAATAATAATAATAATAATAATAATACGAAAATGAATGCCAACCTTGATTAATTTTTTTTTTAAAGCTTCTTTTTTTTATATTTTCTTTTGGAAACGTACCTTAGAACCGACCCATTTATTTATGATAATAATATTCTTTCCCTCCTCTCCCTCCCCCTCCTCCTCCTCCTGGTACTAATAATGTTGCTGGTGCTGTCATTAGTATTAATAATCAGAACACAGGAGTCGGGCTTATTAAGAGAGAGAGAGAGAGAGAGAGAGAGAGAGAGAGAGAGAGAGAGAGAGAGAGAGAGAGAGAGAGAGAGAGAGAGAGAGAGAGAGAGAAGGGGGGAAAACGGAAGGTGATGGGAAGGAGGTATTTAAGTGAGGATCAAGAAGGTAAAGGAGGATGATTAAAGGGATACGAGGAAGAAGAAATATTACAAACAGATACCCTCCTCCTCCTCCTCCTCCTCTTCCTCCTCCTCCTCCTTCCTCAACTTATTTGGTGTCAGGTGTTCCTCGTTCCGGGTCGTCGCGGAGACAACAATTCGATTTACCGGTTACCAGCGTTACGAACATGTATTCTCTCTCTCTCTCTCTCTCTCTCTCTCTCTCTCTCTCTCTCTCTCTCTCTCGGCCAATCTGCGTCATTTCTATAAACTCCAGTGACTCTGTGTTTCTCGGTGACGTCTATGGGTGAATACAAGTGTCTATACATTCCGTGCAGTGATAGGCTCCGCGATGCTCCATTATCACCTTCCAAATACATGCTACGTCTCGCTGAACACGTCGATTTAATAGTCTTGAGTTTGTAATAGCAAGAGTTTGTACGTTCGCAAGACCCCGAGCACCGAGTACGCTAGTCATGGTCCGTGGTGTCAGGAATTTCAAGTATAAACAACAGGGTCTGGCTCGAGGAGTGGTAACTAGCACCATCTATTGACGGAATGTGTTACTGTTAGCATGGGAGAGAACACGGCTCTTGCTCTTGTTCTTGTTCTTGTTACTGCTCCTATTACTACTACTATTGCTGTTGCTGCTGCTGTTGTTGTTGTTGTTGGTGGTAGTGTTGGTGGAAGTGGTGTTATTACTGGTGTTGTTGATATTGTTTCCCTTTCCTTGTTACTCCCACAATGCACTGCCGGGTAAATGCAAACACACTCACTCCTATGTGTGTGTGTGTGTGTGTGTGTGTGTGTGTGTGTGTGTGTGTGTGTGTGTGTGTGTGTGTTGCTTGTGTTTCTACTTAACTCCACTTCCTTATTCCCCACCACACTTCCCTCTCCTTTTTCCCTCTACAAAATTTATCATTATCATCATTATTATTATTAGCTCTGTGGTGGGGCCTATTGCTCTCTCGCTGCCCCTTCCCCCCACACCTAAACAAACTGAGCCCCTAAAATTAGTGACCACCATCAACCAAACCACAGGAGCGTCCATGTCACTGAAAACTAGAACATCAAAATAAACCACCTCAGAATTGCAACATAAACATCCGCAGCCTCCATCCCAATGACACACACACACACACACACACACACTTATTGATAACACCAAAGCTTACACAATCCACACTCATGGGATGGATTCCAGTGATCAATAAAGCATGAATTTCACAGCTACGCGCCAGAGCACACGCACACGCCCACCCACCCACCCACCCACCCACCCACCCACCCACCCATCTAATCCACCACACTATCAGACCAGCCCAGTTACATCGAGAGAGAGAGAGAGAGAGAGAGAGAGAGAGAGAGAGAGAGAGAGAGAGAGAGAGAGTGAATAAACAGATGAATGTAAGAAATAAAAAAGACATAACAACTTGAAATGGTTGAATCCTTTAACAATGAGTTGTGTGTGAGGTGAATTTTTGGCCGGTGGGTGACCCGAGAGGAATAGTGATGAAGAGAAGAAGGACGAGGAGGAGGAGGAGGAGGAGGAGGAGGAGGAGGAGGAGGAGGAGGAGGAGGAAAGTGGGAGGACTAGTAATTAAAAAAAGGAGAAAATAAAAGAGCAGGAAGAACGTGGCAGAAAAGCTGATTTTTGAGGATAACTAAAAGAGGTGAAGTGGAAGGAAGGGAAGAGAATGAGGTGAAGAAGGAGGAAGAGGAGGAGGAGGAGGAGGAGGAAGAAGAGGAGGAGGAGGAGGAGGAGGAGGAGGAGGAGGAGGAGGAGGAAGAGGAAGAGGAAATGGCAGTGTGGTGGAGAATACTGAAAGAAGAGAGAGAGAAAGAGAGAGAGAGGCAGGAATGGATGAAGAATGACCTTTAACGTAGGTACAAAATGTCTCTCTCTCTCTCTCTCTCTCTCTCTCTCTCTCTGTGTGTGTGTGTGTGTGTGAGGAAGAAAATTATAATAACATCAACAATAAACGGATCAAGACTTTCTTCATCATTCTTTTCCATTCTTCTTCCTTTCCCTCCGTCCCTCTATCCTTCTCTCTCTCTCCCTCCCTCCCTCCTCTCTCTCCCTCCTACCCGGAAGACACGCAATCCTTCAGAATGTACGTGCGTGTGCGAGGAAAGAAAAAGATAGCAGAAGAATAGCTTGGGTTTTAACATTTTTTTCTTCAGGCCTCGAGATCAAAAAGAGTCTTATTCTATCACATTCACAATAGGAATGAGAGAGAGAGCGAGAGAGAGAGAGAGAGAGAGAGAGAGAGAGAGAGAGAGAGAGAGAGAGAGAGAGAGAGAGAGAGAGAGAGAGAGAGAGAGAGAGAGAGAGAGACAAACTTCTCTCTTCCTCTTAGTCTGTAGGTATGAGTGGTTCTCGAGACTTGAAGGTTAAGAGGAAGGGGAAGGAAGTATGGATTGTAAAGGGAATTGGGATGGATATTCGTGTGTCTACGTAGGCGATGCAGAGGGGAGAGAAGGGGAAGGAGGGGAAGATAGGGGAAGGAAGGAACAAAGGATCTTGGGGACTATGGGTAGATAAGGAAGAAGGAAGGGAGATAAAGGGGAGGCAAGGGGAAGAAGGAGATAAGATAGGAAGGGGAAGGAGGGAATGGGAAGAAGACAAGGAGATGAGGGAATAGGAATAGCATGAAGGAAGAAGGGAGGAGGGAAAGAAGGAGATAAGGAATGAGAGACTGAGAGAAAGAAGATAGATGATAGGGGAGAGAGGGAAGGGTAAAAAAGGGTGACAGTGAGAGGGTGTGAGGGTGGAGGGGTGGGTGGTAAGGGGTGTGGATGAAGTAGTCATTCCACATACTCAATAAAGTAGAAAAAACCGCTGCCAAGATGAATAATTCAGTGAGTGTATGCAATAGTTAACTATATTACCTCGTTTTACATTTTTCATCATTCTGCGACGAGATCAATTTTCCTTCGCAGTAATTCAACGACGAGAGAGAGAGAGAGAGAGAGAGAGAGAGAGAGAGAGAGAGAGAGAGAGAGAGAGAGAGAGAGAGAGAGAGAGAGAGAGAGAGAGAGAGAGAGAGGATCAATTTGCCACTTAGTCACCATAACACACTGAAAAGCCTACCTAAACTAGACCCATTTTCCCTCAAGACTCACTATTTACTTAACCTTTCTCCCTCCCTCAATCCTTCTTTCCTTCCCTCCCTCCCTCCCTCCCCTTCCCCCTTCCCCTCCCTCCTAATGCATTGTCTTCACCTGACGTAATTTTCATAATATATACATTTTTTTCCCAAAGTTCATTTTTTTATATTCTTTCTTCGCCCGAGTTTGTGATTTGCATTCTTTTTATATTTCATTTCAATTTGTACTTTTTTTTTATCATTATTTAATATATTCAGTATGTCCTTTACTTCCTGTGTGTGTGTGTGTGTGTGTGTGTGTGTGTGTGTGTGTGTGTGTGTGTGTGTGTGTGTGTCTGTGATTAGCCCTTGAATCCCTTAAGTGGCAGGGAACGTTAATGCATCACTACGACAATAGAACCCAAACAGTTCGATTCAGGAAGCAGACAACTTGAATTATTCCCCTGCTTACAATCCCTTCTAAAGCCATGCAATGAGGCTCTAATATGGAAGGACAGTCTCTCTCTCTCTCTCTCTCTCTCTCTCTCTCTCTCTCTCTCTCTCTCTCTCTCTCTCTCTCAAGCAGTCAGCATCTACAAACTTCCTCTTTGCCCCTATCCATCACCTCTTCTCCCTTCTTTGTTCCTATTCATCACTCCCTTCTCTCTCATTACTCTTCTTTACCTTGCCAACTAACTTGTCCTCCCCTTCTTTCCCTTCTTTTTCTTGAACTATTTTTTTAACCCATTCACTTCTTCCATTTATTTCCTTTCCTGCTCTCCTTTAGGCATTGTTCCTTATTTTTTTCCCCTATCCTGTGGTTTCTTTGCTCTCTTTATATTCATCCTTCCTCTTTCCTTCTCTTCCATCTTCCCCTTATCCTTATCTCCCCTCATTTCCTTTTCCCTAACCGGTTTTCCGTTACCCTCTGGCTCCATTCCATCCTTTCCCTCCTCTCTCTCTCTTCTACCCATACCTTTACCCTCTCTTTCCCCTCTCCTCAACTCCTTTCCCTTTACAGATCCCTTTCCCTAACCTTATTTCCATGTCCCCTTCTCCCTTCCCATAGTCTTCCTCCTTTCCCTTCACCCCTTTCACTGCCCTTCCTTTCCCTCCCCTTCCAGCGTTGGACAGCAGCTGGAAGACGGCTGGCTGTTAGGAGTCCGTAATTTGGATCCCTGAAAGAGGCAGCAGTAAAGAAAAAGAACCAGGCTACCAAGTTTTAATTACCAGACAAAGACCGCGTGCTGTGGCCTCGACCTGCCTGGGAGAAGGTAAGGAAAGGGAAAGGGGAAAGGGGAAGGTAAAGGGAGGTGGGAGGGATGGGGGTTTAAGGAAGATAATTCATAAAAAAACATAAACCGTCAACTCGGTGAAGTCATCTTTAGGAAGTTTAGTCTCTCTGTCTCTCTCTCTCTCTCTCTCTCTCTCTCTCTCTCTCTCTCTCTCTCTCTCTCTCTCTCTCCTAACAACTGGATTTCAGTCCCAAGTGT
>JAPQNM010000019.1:12771655-12786655 GCA_029783475.1 Metacarcinus magister | reverse complement strand
TGTGTGTGTGTGTGTGTGTGTGTGTGTGTGTGTGTGTGTGTGTTTATTTATAAGAATACTATCCTCTCTCTCTCTCTCTCTCTCTCTCTCTCTCTCTCTCCCCTTTATCCTCCTCCTTCGTCATAGAGCTAGTGATCCTTCAGCCACTTATCGAGACTCGTGGGCAGTTATATAAGGTCTTTGGGGGCCTAGTGGTGGATGTGAAGGTGGATCAGGAAGGTATAATATCGGTAGGTACGGATACTGGAGCATTTCGGATAACAGAGATAGTTCGGATAATAGATGGTTCGAGTACGCTGCCTGTTGCCTGTATTCATTTGGTTTGAGTGCACCCACATAGCATACATAATTGACGAGGGAGTTAAATTATTCATGACTAAAAGCTTTGTGAGTAAACAGAATCTCATAAATGTGGGAGTTGTTGTGTTTACCAGCTTTACTGTGTGTGTTTGTGTGTGTGTTTGCGTGTGTTTGCGTGTGTTTGTGTGTGTCTGATTTCTTACAACCTGTGACGGAATAATATACACTGACGTCACATGTTGAAATATCCCTAGAGGTACGTGTGTGTGTGTGTGTGTGTGTGTGTGTGTGTGTGTGTGTGTGTGTGTGTGTGTGTGTGTGTGTGTGTGTGCGCCTCAGGACATGTCTCCTTCCCAAGAAAGCGATATCAGCCGAATATCACCTCCCCTCCACCCTGTCTCCACCTCCTCTGCACCTGTCCTCTCAAGCTTCCTCCTCCTCCTCCTCCTCCTCCTCCCAGGCGACATCATTTCCAGGGGAGTGTGTGAGACGAGGATCAAAGACGGATATCACAAGGGAGCCACACGTCACTTCCAAGACCCGGGAAAACAAGAACCTCACGTCCACTGGCTTACATACCCACCTGCTTCACGTTATCCCTCCACCCACCCACACTAACACGTCTATCCACTCTATATCAACCACCTGGTGACCTAATTCTGAACTTTTATCTATTTCTTGCTGCTGCTACTTTTTTTTTCTCGCTACAAATATGGTTTTAGGCATTATATACACTGTCGTTTGGTGATTTATAATTGGAGTTGTTTATTGTGTCTCAGATATTTACATTCAATTAGTTTATTATCAAGCTATTGTCCATGTACTAAAAAAAAATTAATATAGCTATCATATTCTAAATTTGGTGAAGATACACACGATACAAATTACATATATCTGTTTGTTATTTTCTCATTTCCACGTTAGCCTCTCTGTTTCCCTTGTTTCCCTCCCCGGCTCCTTCACGATATGCTCCTCTCCCCTCATTTCCGTTCCCCCCCTTATCCCTCCCGCCCCACCACCCCCCCCTGGCCTCCATGCATTAAACACGGATGTCTCTGAGGTTATTCCATGAAGCCAAGTTTACGGAAACAAAAGTTGCTACCACGGAATCTCTGCTCTAATTTGCAAACACACACACACACACACACACACACACACACACACACACACACACACACACATACACACACACACGCAGGGGGGAAGCTAGAATGCACAGAATTTTCCTCCCATGTATGCAAACAACATTACCGCCAAACATTTTCCCAACATGGCCAGAAATTAAAGTTAGGACACAGATTTTTTTCCCCCGAGAGAGAGAGAGAGAGAGAGAGAGAGAGAGAGAGAGAGAGAGAGAGAGAGAGAGAGAGAGAGAGAGAGAGAGAGAGAGAGAGAATTGTGAGAAGGATGAACGGTGTCATGTTAAAGGGGCGTCACTTTTATCTGTGTCCTCTAATTATTGTTGTCCTCCTCCTCCTCCTCCTCCTCTTTCTCCGCATTTATCTCTATCTATAATAAAAAAATCAGTGTAACTCATTCCATCATTCCCCTTTATTCCTTTCTTTATATCTTTCTTTATCTCCCCAAAGGAAAACGATAAAAATCACCGCCCTTCTTTACTTCCCCTCTTTTCCCTTCCCTTCCCCTTCTTTCTCTCTCTTCCCCTCCCTTCCCCATTTAACGCGCTATGAGGTCTTGTAGTTATTTCCATTTTTTTTCAACACAGACCAATTATTAAGTTTTATGTTCAATTTTTACTTTCTCAGCGGCTCATATATGACTATTTTATTTTTTGGGGTCCATGATTATTATTTTTTTTTTTTGAGGGTAATCCGTGTTTTATTAATTTATTTGTTTTTCTTATTAGGTTTTGTGAAGTTTTTTTCTTCTTATTATTTTTGTCGTGAGGATAATAATAAATAGTAATTATGATGATTATACTTCTGCTGTTACTACTACTACTACTACTACTACTACTACTACTACTACTACTACTACTACTATTACTACTACTACTACTACTACTATTACTACAAGGCTTTACGTAAATGAATGGAGAAATTACTCGCTTACTTTCACTGCAAAATAATACCGCCAGGAATTTACAATAACGTGATATACTTTTTTTTCTATTTTTACGGACACATGCAAACATTAAAAGCCGCACACACGCACACACACACACACACACCCACACACACACACACACACACACACACACACACACACACACACACACACACACACACACATTCGTTTCTTTCAGGGAAGGGAAACAAATTGAGATCAAACATGGATTGGAAAACACTGCGGGAGGATGATGAACGGCTGGACCCGTTTTGACGTAGTATTCTCTCTCTCTCTCTCTCTCTCTCTCCTCTTCTATCCACCTTTCTCTTCACTGTATATGCTATTCATACAGAAAGCCAAATGAAAAAGTACGAGAGAACTGAAAAAAAAAACTAGATAGAAGAATTTCGCCAAAATTTTACATAAGAGGAAAAAAACCACAATTATAAGAAAAAAAAAAATGATATACCTTTGCTAGATGATAAGATAAATAAGAGAAAATAAACGAAAGAAGAACAAATATACGAAAGAATGAGAGAGTAAGGAGTGACAATTATCGAAAGTAAAAAAAATAAACATTCAAGAAAAAAGATTAGGAAAAGAAAAACGAAACTATTCCCATTTGAATCAAGAAAAAAAAAAAATACATTTCAGAAATACAAAGAAAGTTAGGCAGTAGAGAAAGCACAAGAACAAGGATAAAATAAAGAAAGGATGCGATAAAGCGAGAGAGAGAGAGAGAGAGAGAGAGAGAGAGAGAGAGAGAGAGAGAGAGAGAGAGAGAGAGAGAGAGAGAGAGAGAGAGAATGTCCGTGTGTGTGTGTGTGTGTGTCCTTTCAACGCCTACACATGCTTCTCCCTTCCCCTCGCCCCCCCTCCGAGCAGCAGGTCATTAGTACAACACAGACAGAATCTCTCTCTCTCTCTCTCTCTCTCTCTCTCTCTCTCTCTCTCTCTCTCTCTCTCTCTCTCACACATACACCCACATTTGTAAAATTACTTTAATTACACTAAGCATTTGAATTTTTCCCTCTTGGTAAATAATTATAATGGGATGCTTTCCTTTGTGCTACACAGTGTAATTTGCATTTTCTTTTTCCTTTTTATTATTATTGTTATTATTATTATTATTATTATTAGTAGTAGTAGTAGTAATAGTGGCAATTGTACTAGATATCACAGTGATTAACATACAACCACACCCACACCCACATCCACATCCACACCCACACCCACACTCACACCTACACACACACACACACACACATACACATTTGCATACCTTACAAACTCACTCACCGTTTGGTTTGCATGCCCAAGTCAACAAGGAGAGACTGTACACTTGAGGCAGTTTTAGTGATGCTGGGAATCCTACCCTAGCGTCACCTGTGTCATCTGCTCTACTACACAGGTGAGAGCCGACAGGTGGAGCTAGACATATAATTAATCAGTATTCTTCGTTTTATAAGTAGCCATCATCCATCTATCTACCTGCCGAATACATCCTTAGTTTCTCTTTCACAAAATCATCTCAGACTCAATTCTTTACGTTCTTTTTCATCTCGACTTCCATATCAGTTTTTTCCATTCATAAAGCAATCTTCCCCTGATCGCCTAGTGCTATTAATGCCACTATTTTCTCATCGACTGTCTATCCACAATGTATACGACTTCTTCCTTCCTCCGCTGTCTGTCTGTCTGTTTGTCTTGTCTTCATTTGGCTCAAGAAACGAATCAAGTCTTGGAGAGGAAACACGACGGTAAGATATTTGATGCCCATAGAGGAGGAGGAGGAGGAGGAGGAGGAGGAGGAGGAGGAGGAGGAGGAGGAGGAGGAGGAGGAGGAGGAAGAGGAGGAAGAGGAAGAGGACAACAACTAAGAATACAAGAAGGATAAAGATCAGGAAATAGAGGATGATTATGGCGATAACAACGAAGAAGACGACGGCGAAGAGGAGATGGTAAGTGTGGAGAAGGGTAAGACTGAAGGCTGTACGGCGCTGGTAGAGGAAGAGGAGGGAAAAGGAAGGCGAGGAGGTGAGAGAGGGAGAAGGCCAAGGGAAGGAGCCGGGTACTTGACACTACTTGATGACCCAATTAAGTCGTAAGGTGTCGTTAACGCTCTACTAACCGTAAACACATGATGTAAAATGCCTCACTCAAGCGTCGATTGGAGCAACAGAGGGCAAGGATAATTTTCTTCTACTATGTTCTCCCTCCTCTAATACAGCGAGAGGAAGACGGAGGTGTTCTCTGTGTATATATCAGTTTTGTGAAGGAGGATGAGGATGAGGATGACAAGGATGAGGAGGATGAGAACTCTCCCTCCTCCTGTCAACTTCACAGCTTAATAATGAAAGCCTCCAGGATTATACATCAGTTTCCCTTTAAAAGTTTCCCGTGAATGAAAAAATATACACCAACATTATTTTTTTTTTCTTCTTTTTGTTCACGTTTTCTTAATATTCTTGATTAATTGCGTCGCGTCGTGAGTCAGTGAACGAAGAGCTGAACGTAACCAAGCAACGCAGACAGACTTGATTGAATTTTTATCATTTTTCTTTTTATTAAACTTGTGGTAATGATATGCACACGTTTTATTTTTATTAACACTGTATTTTTTAATGATAACGAGATTGTTATTAATATTAATGATCACAGTATATTATTATGATCTTTACAAATCCAACAATATACGAAAATCCGAAAAGAATATTTGGGAGCTTATAAAAAAAAACGTTAACTCTCTCTCTCTCTCTCTCTCTCTCTCTCTCTCTCTCTCTCTCTCTCTCTCTCTCTCCTAGGGAAAGACCATGTTCTCTCACACATTAACAAGCAGCTTTGTGTAGTGACACCACCTGTCGGACGCACTTTGCATCATTACCATCCACCCCCTGAACACACACACACACACACACACACACACACACACACACACACACACACACACACACACGTACGTTCTAATAATAATAGTAATGCAGGCCTCCTCATATTCCTCAGCATCCTCCTCCGATTTTTCCACACCAAAGGATATTCCTGGGTAGGATAATATTAGCATTTTCATTTTTTTTTAGCAGACTGCACACACTGACTCCCTGCAGCTAAATCACACACGCGCCCACACTCACGCACACATGCACACACACACTCACACACACACACACACACACACACACACACACACACACACACAGACATACAGACACGACGAATAAAATTAAAAGAAAATCACGCTGCATATGTACACTCCTGCAGGGTTTAATATACATATATACAGAAGCGAGCAAATATACACGCTGAATATAACATTTCTCCCGTGGTTAATATATATTTATTAAAAAAAATAAATAATAATTTCCTCTATATGTAGTTCTTGTTCAATAAAGTCGACCCTTCCAATATTACCGAAAGTATGGTGTCTGCATCTGTTTATTATGTATTTCCAGGTAAATTCAAAACGCAATATTCCCTTCCTCGCCCTCCTTTCCTCCTTCCCTTCCTTCCTTTCCTCTCCCACCCAAATATTACGGCAGAGTTTAGGAGAGAAAACCCGCCGTTTCATGATTAGGGAAGCAATTTTTTTCTTCCACTTTGCAGCAACAGCGTGCATGACCTTGACTAGGACGGCTGTTTGGGTACACACACACACACACCCACACCCACACACACACACACACACACACACACCCACACACACACACACACACACAGACACACGTATACACACACCTTGCAGGGACCCGATATGCCCTTCAGAGCCCCTTGGATGTCCCTTAATACCTCCAGGACCCTAGAGCCGAGACGTGTTTGCTCCCTCGCTCCACAGCACGCCGCCCAAATCACAGCAACACGAACAGCATTCCGAAAGATCATTACTAGAAAGCGAACCTCAAGACCTCAAGCTGCAGCATCCTCAAACAGCACCAACTAACATACTCAGCACAGCATTAGAGACAGCAAACAGCTAAGCATAGATTCTTGCCATTAGAGTATAGCTATAGGAAAACATTGCTAGGATACTGATAAAGCAAATAAAGCATAAAAAAACCAGTACTTCTATCTTTCCTAGAATTTATGAATATGTTTTAAAGGTAATCAATCACTCGGCACTGCAGGAAAACATTAAAATATCTATACGACCAGATAACTTTTTTTTCCCCTCTTTAAATACACATAAATTCTGATAGATACACGAGAAATTTAACACATCCACCGCCACCATCACCATATAATAATGATGATAACACATGACCTAACACCACAAGAAGCAAAGTACAAGCAACACCAGCAGTAACACCACTACCACTAATACACCTTCGTAGCCTTCTGCAGCCCCTCCGTCGCCCCTCCTCCCGTTAAAGCCTCGTAATACTCACACAACACATACCCTCGGAGTCACAATGCTAAACCTCCGCCACGCCTGAATTCACGTCATATTCATAGGAGCAGGAAGACAAGGCAGGAGGAGGTGCATGTATAGCTATAAACTCGAGGTGATGGTGGTGGTGATGGTGGTGGTGGTGTTGGTGAGGTGTTGATTCCTCTTCCAATTTCTTTTTCTCTTTCTATTTCTCTTTTTTTTTTCTCTCTCTCTCTTTCATTCCCTCCTCCTCCTTTTTCTTTTTTTAACTCACTTCTTCACGGTTTCTTTGATCAGTTTCCAGTTTTTCTTTCTTTCTTTATAAGCTTCACCGGTTTTCTATTACCTTCAATATAGGTTCTTTTTCCTCTTTCTCTCTCTCTCTCTCTCTCTCTCTCTCTCTCTCTCTCTCTCTCTCTCTCTCTCTCTCTCTCTCTCTCTCTCATATAAAATTCTCTTAATCCCTTACCATCACTCACTCTTCCTCCTTCTATCTCCCAAGTGGCACCGAAATTCTTCAACCTCCTCCTCCATTTTCTCCTCCTTCTCATCCACTTTCTCCTCCTCCTCCTTCTCCTCCACTCTGTCATCCTCCTCCTCCTCCTTCACTCGTCTCTTATTCAATAACACATAACAGTTCTCTTTTTCCTACCTATACCCTTTAATATCCTACCAACCTTTATTAAAATCTTAGCAGCTCTCAGTACACTACATATTTCACAACTCTTAAGTGGCTCAAACTTCAAATATGTTTTAGTTTATGCATCAAGGCGACTTAACGTAATGGTTCTAAGTGGAGCATGTATTCCTACTTAACCTTCCCTTATTGCTAGCTTAGACAGAGTGCGAATGAGTACTTAGGTGTGTGTGTGTTGTGGGGTAAAGTCATACAAACACGTTGATATAACCAGATGATTATGACATAAGTTTGGCTATTGTGGACATCTTAACTTGCAGGTGAGTGTATTTCAGGGTGTGTATCGCCTTGACAATGTCCTCTTCTTCTCTCCCTCCTCCTCCTCCTCCTCCTTCTGGCTCTATCTGGGCTTCCAACAACTGACCCAGAAGTTCATCCAAGTCAATGTAGCGGTAAAATGTAACCCCCAACCTGACCCCCCAACCTGCTACCCAACCCCCAACAGGTATCCTTCCCCTCTCCTCTCAACACATATTGATATTCTCCCTGCGCGACCCCACCCTTGTGTCCTTTCCTCCTCCTCCTCTTCCTCCTCCTCCTCCTCCTCCTCCTCCTCCTTCTCCCATGTTAGTAGCCTCCAGACGCTTGTATGATGTTCCTTGATATCTCACAGCCAGATGTTAACCATTCTCTCTCTCTCTCTCTCTCTCTCTCTCTCTCTCTCTCTCTCTCTCTCTCTCTCTCTCTCTCTCTCTCTCTCTCTCTCTCTCTCTTATTCTAGTCAACATAAAAGCCCGCGCTCGTCTCTGCACTTTTAGCACACCTGGAGTAATGAGGAAAGGTGTGTGAGTGTGTGTGTGTGTGTGTGTGTGTGTGTGTGTGTGTGTGTGTCTGAGAAGCACCTAGAGTCACACACACACACACACACACACACACACACACACACACACACAAGGAGGGAGAACTCTGGGAATTATTATCACGCCAACAAGTCCCATTCAGGTCTCCTTCACCTCCTCCTCCTCCTTCTCCTTCTTTTCGCCTTCGTTTCTTTCTCCTTCTTTTTTGTCGTTCTCTCGCCATTCTTTCTGCTTTTCGTGTCCTCTCTCATGCCTTTTTATTTATTTTTTTTATTTTGGTTTTATCACCTCGCTATCAGTTCTATTTCTGGCCCATGCTCCTCCTCCTCCTCCTCCTCCTCCTCCTCCTCCTGCTCCTCCTTCTCCTCCTCTACCTCTACCTCCTCCTTCAGGTTACCATAGCAACCAAGAGAACACGAGGCTGAAACATACAAAATATGAAGCCGGAAAAAAAAATGTATTACTGAATAGCTATATTGCAACTCCTCTTCTTCTCCTTTTTTTCATCTTCCTCCTCCTCCTCTTCCTCCTCCTCCTCCTCCTCCTCCTCCTCACTAATGTATGTAGGTTAAAAAAAAATTGGACGGTAATGATTTGGAAATTGTTGTAGATTGTTGTGTGTGATAGAATTGTAGTGATGAATATTTTAGTTCATTGGGCTTGTATTCCTCCTCCTCCTCCTCCTCCTCCTTCTCCTCCTCCTTCTCCTCCTCCTCCTCCTCCTCCTCCTCCTCCTCCTCCTCCTCCTCCTCCTCCTCCTCCTCCTCCTCCTCCTCCATACGTTATGTTGGTTTTAAAATCGTTTCCCCTATACAACTTAATGGTTATACTTGGGTTCATGTTAATATTGGTTGTCATTCTAAATTCAACACAACTGGTTCAATACATCTTGTTATTGTCTAGTGAAGATGTACAACTTCAATTCATATCCTCTTTCACGTTTCTGTGACGAAAATATTTTTTTTATTTTTTGGCCCGGAAAATGTCGACCAAAATTTATGTCAAAACGATTCACGTCATTTTACTGCGAAACTATTAGTCTTAGAGCAAGTGTGTATATAAACAAATGTGTAGAGTTGGACAAGTTGTATCAGATGGTGTAATAATCTTTCCAATATCTCTAATAGTTTTGGAGACAATCAGGAAAAAAGTAATGTTTTTTGGAAAACATAAATGTGGCATTTTTTCAATGATTTACATTGCATTTTTATTATGCTATAGCTCAAAAGAACGGTCGTTTTCTGCTCTTTCTTTAATACTCTATACAACTTTTACATAAACCTCATACTTTTCGAGTTATTTAATAAAACGTGATTATTAGAAAAAATTCTAAGGGTTGTACCCACCAAAATTGGTTGACAATTTTCAAATTTTCAAATCTCCCAAAAATAAGTTTATAAAGGTTCTACTGCATGAAAAACACGAATATAAACTTCATTTTATGATTAGTATAATATTAACCCGTAAAGAGTAGTAGTTATTATACTATTGTGTTGAAAGATTCGTCCCTGGCCACACGGACAGCCTCGTTAGGTCCAGTAGGACTGTTGCTGTCTGTTCTTACTTTGTACTTTGTACTCCTCCTCCTCCTCCTCTTGAGAGACAAAAAATAATGGAGGTCATGTTGAGGTATTATTTAGGTCAATGTTCTACTCAGGTGAAACGCTTTCAAAACAGATGTTATCTTTACCTACTTCCCTTAACCCCTTCCCCCTCCCCTCCTCTCTCTCTCTCTCTCTCTCTCTCTCTCTCTCTCTCTCTCTCTCTCTCTCTCTCTCTCTCTCTCTCTCCTTCACACCTCTCCTCTCCTCTCATTTGTCCTGGGCATCTGTCTTCCTTCTCCCTTGCCCTAATTCCCTCTTTCCTCTCCTCGTATTTGTCTTTCCATCCATATTCGTTTGCCTCCCTGTCTCATTTCCTCCTTCAAAACCTTCACTCTCCTCCATCTCACCTGCCTCTTTTAACTTCCATTTACTCGTTCCTCCCAGAGAGAAAATAGACAGCCATGGAAACGAGGACATGCAGAGACAGATAGACAGACAGATAGACAGACAAACAGACAGACAGACGTAGGAAAAGGAAGACAGGAAACTACCCAGAAGATGGAAAAGGGAAACATTTGTGACCTCACCACGTCCTCCATCCACCTGTGGCCTCTGAAGGAACAGGAAGTAGAGAAAAATATGGAAAACGAAGCATAGAACCGAAGGATATAGACGAGAATGAGAGAGAGAATGACGACGAATACGAGAACGATACCAGAACGACAAGGGGGGGGCGTGGGGGCGCTGTGGAGGAAGGCCAGGCAGGTATAAAGGTTTTTGATGGAAATAAAGTCTTTTACGGTTACCGAATCTAAGACGGATGAGCGCGGATGAGAGGTGAGGCAGGGAGGAAAAGGGGATGGAAGGATTGAGGAAGGGAGACAAGAAGAGGATCGAACGTGAAAGCTGCAGGAGGAGGAGGAGGAGGAGGAGGAGGAGGAGGAGGAGGAGGAGGAGGAGGAGAAGGAGGAGGAGGAGGAGGAAAAAGAGAACAGTTATATTCATATGAAAACAAGAGACAAAATGTATCCCTCCATTGACATTTTCCAGAGAGAGAGAGAGAGAGAGAGAGAGAGAGAGAGAGAGAGAGAGAGAGAGAGAGAGAGAGAGAGAGAGAGAGAGAGAGAGAGAGAGAGATTTTCCCAGATATGAAAATGTTCCCCCCGACGCGTGTAAGACTATAAAAACCTACTCACATAGGATTGGCGGAGGAGGAGGAGGAGGAGAGGAGGAGGAGGAGGAGGAGGAGGAGGAGGAGGAGGAGGAGGAGGAGGAGGAGGAGGAGGAGGAGAAAATATTGGAGACCAGACCGGAGGGAAAAGCGAAGACAAGAACAATCAGAAAGAGAGAAAGAGAGAGAGAGAGAGAGAGAGAGAGGAGAGAGAGAGAGAGAGGAGAGAGAGAGAGAGAGAGAGAGCAGTAACCTCCCTTTATCCACCTTAAATACCTACTTTTATCTCTCCCCACCACCACCACCACCATCACCACCACCAACACCACCATCACACTACCCATCCTTCAACACCCTTGCCCATCTTCACAGTCTGTCTGTCTCCCCCATTCAGCCCTTCTCTTCCTGCCCTTCACCTAAGCCCTTCATCTTCACAAGCATCCTGTTCTTCCTCCCACAATGCATGGCGACAGTCCCACAATCCTTCACACTGGAGGAGGAGGAGGAGGAGGAGGAGGAGGAGGAGGAGGAGGAGGAGGAGGAGGAGGAGGAGGAGGAAGACACACACACACACACACACACACACACACACACACACACACACACACACGCTATTTCATTACTGCAACAAAATTAGTTACTATGAGCATGTAGCGCATTGCCATTTGATAAGCTCGAAAACTGTCAACATGGGTACATCATCAGCTCCTGCCTCCCCCCCCCCTACTCTCTCTCTCTCCCTCTCTCTCTCTCTCTCTCTCTCTCTCTCTCTCTCTCTCTCTCTCTCTCTCTCTCTCTCTCTCTCTCTCTCTCTGTGCGTAGTTAAGAGTGGAAGGTAAAATGAAGAACCATTATGCATTTTCCTCTGTCCTTCCACTTAATCCTCCTCCTCCTCCTCCTCCTCCTGCTCCTTGCGTACCACCACCACATCCTCCTCCTCCTCCTCATTATTACATCATACCTACCTACCACCCCCACCCCCCAATCCCTTCCCTCATATACATTATCACGGTAGCAGAAAGTTTAGATTAGATTTCACGGTTCAGGTCATTAGTGTCGACCAATCCTTCCTTCCCCTCCTTCCTTCACGCCTCCGTAAAGGTCCTTCCCTCCTTCCCATCCTTCCCCGCCCACTTGTGAAACTCTAAGATGGAAGACGAAAGTAAGGAGGTACAATGAGAGTGAAAGGAGGCAAGGAGGGAGGGAGGGAAGGAGAGAGAGAGGGAGGTGGATAAGTGAGAATGGGAGGTGAGGTGGGTGATATCTTTAAGTATATCCATCCACGCCCACGCCCACGACCACACCCACACGCACGCACACACACACACACACACACACACACACACACACACACACACACACAGTAGCGGTCAGCAGACGACCGCAGGCGTAATAAACTTCAAGAAAAATGTTAACACCTCCATTACAAGAGAAAGAGAGAGAGACAGAGAGAGAGAGAGAGAGAGAGAGAGAGAGAGAGAGAGAGAGAGAGAGAGAGAGAGAGAGAGAGAGATACTCCAAATTACCAACAAGCACAGGCCCATTAGACCACCATTCCTCTACTTGCTGGTTTGATCCCCCATTTTACTCTCTCTCTCTCTCTCTCTCTCTCTCTCTCTCTCTCTCTCTCTCTCTCTCTCTCTCTCTCTCTCAAACCACACTTGAAACTCGACGTAAAATATGATTCAATAACAAACAGAAAATAACGAAATATATATTCACACACACACATAAAAATGGTTGTATTAATTACTTGAAAAGGTAAAACAAAGTGGAAAAGTATGGGATAATAATTTGAACGTTCGAAAAAATGTCTATATATTTCATTAAAGTTGTGACAAAATTCAAAGGAAAATTATCGCCAATTACATATATTTCTTTCAGTCTACTTTTTTTTTAATTATGCTTTTCCCGCAATTACTAGGGAGCTCATTCACTAGATTAGAATGGAAGGAAGGAAGGAAGGAAAGAAGGGAGGGAAGGAATAAAGAAAATGTGAGAAAGAATGGTGTATAAGAGAGAAAGAAAAAGAGAAAGAGTAAATGTACCTCGATCATGTTACTTTCTATCTTAGTAACACATAACGACAGCACAGTTACTCTTTCTCTCCACATGCAGAACACACTCAGCCCTTCACAGCAATACGTCATAATTACCACAGCATCACAGCATCACAGCAGCATAACAAAAACAGCTAATCTATAAAAACTAATAATAATAAAACTTTACCACAGAACAGCATAACTACAACTTAATCACAGCGTTCCCACACCAGCACCACAGCACCGCCACAGCATAACAGAGAGTAATATTTCACAGCACAACTCCACAGCTGATTACATGCCATTCAACTGCCTCTTAAAAAACAACGTTCGTCACCCACACGCACACGCCGCTCTAAATATTGCGTGTGCGTGTGTGTGCGTGTGTGTGTGTGTGTGTGTGTGTGTGTGTGTGTGTGTGTGTGTGTATGTGTGTGGTGTGTGTGTGTATGTGAGTGTGTGTGTGTGTGTGTAAACAACACACACACACACACACACACACACACACACACGAGAATATTTCAAAAAGTATGAGTCTCGTTTGTCAAGTGTTATAATTATTTTTCATTTTCTTTTTTTTCTTTACGTTGTGTTTTCAAAGTTTGTTTTTCCAACTTTTTCTTAATTTTTTTTTCTTATATTATTTTACTTTATTACTTTATTTCCTTTTTTTAATTGTCTCTCTCAAAAAGAAAAAAAGACAAACAAAAGCCAATATTTCCTTTTTCCCCGCCAAGAATCGCCTCATAAAATCTGCTACATAGACATCTGCTGACTCAAAAAATAAATATAAACACCAGAATAGGTCTCCCTGATCCTCTTATAGACGAGTTCGAGCGTCCGGCGAAGACAAATGAAGACAGGTTAATAGCATCCCTTTTCTGATTACGGTACAAAATTATTCCTGTAGATCATAATATTATAGGTTTTCTCTTCTTTATTCGCTTTATATCTTAATCATCCTCCTTCTCTTTCTTATCGCTTTATTCTTTGATTTTATTTCTCTATTATTTCATTATTTGAATTTATATATTTTTAGTTTCTTTTCTTTCGTGTACACATTTTTATTCTCCTCTTCCTCTTCCTCTTCTTTATCTAGATTTCGATTATTGAGGATTATTCTAAACCTATTGGTCTCGAGGGAAGAGGAACACGGAAGGGAGGGGGAAAGAGGATGTAAAGAAGAAGAAGAAGAAGAAGAGGAGGAGGAAGAATTAATACGAAGAAGGAAGGAAGGATATTATGAGCAGCGAAGTGAATTAAGTTGGATAACATTGGGGTTGTTGATGTTATTGCTGCCCCTCGATGCTGCTATGTTTTCCCCCTTACGTCTTCCTTCCTTACCCTCCGTCATCCTTCATTCTTCCTTTCCTAGAAGACCTCCTCCTCCTCCTCCTCCTTCTTCGCCTCGCTTCGTTACGCACAGCCACTCTGCTACTATGTCTTTTTCCTTTTTTTTCTTTCTCCTCCTCCTCCTCCTCCTCCTCCTCCTCTTCCTCTTCTGGTACAAGCCTCCTTAAAACTGGTTACGCGACACGACAAGCGAAGTTATTATTATTATTATCATCATTATTATTATGCTGTCAGGCGTAAGATGTCTTGACTGTAGCAATAACATTAATCGTAGCAATAGTAGTAGTAGTAGTAGTAGTAGTAGTAGTAGTAGTAGTAGTAGTAGTAGTGTTGTAATTTCTTCCCCTCTTGCCTGAAGCTTTACTTTACGCAACTCCTTTGAACTACAGTAAAGTGCAACAGACTTCCTCATTACTACAATGCTTCTGAATTATTTACTTTCATTGTCTTAAGAAAAATAATAAAGAAAAGTGTACGAGTATATAATAAAACACGGCTGTAAAAAGTGTATGCAAATTGTATGTTTGTCTCCCTCTGGTGTTTCTCTGCTCCGAGGCGTGGAGGAGGAGGAGGAGGAGGCGGAAGGGTGAGAGAAGCGCAGGCCAAGACATCCAGATTAAAACTTAGCCACAAGTCTCGCGGGAGGTGGAGTGGCAAGGG
>JAPQNM010000019.1:12764155-12769155 GCA_029783475.1 Metacarcinus magister | reverse complement strand
GGTAATTGCCGGAGCCAAAATTAAAATCATGATGGCCACATTAGCGAGATAGAAGCAGTTTGACTCAATTCTGAAACCTTCTTGATCTTCGTAATTTCTTGAGACCTAATAGCGTTCTGTGTGGTGTGTGGGTGTATGTGTGTGTGTCTGTACTGTATATACACACGTAATAATACAGGTTTTGAGAGGAGGAGAAGGAGAAGGAGGAAGAGTAAAAAGAGGAGAGAGAGGTATTTAATGTGAGAAAAGGAAGGATGGTAGGGAGGAAAACAAAAGAGAGAGCGTGAGAGAAAACAAAAGATACTTGACAACACGTGCAAAGGAGGAAGGATGTGGAGGCAAAAGACAACAGCAGGAGGGAGAGAAAAGTGTGTCTGACGCCTTGCTGGGAGGAAGGAGGAAAAAAAAATTGCATGGCTGGAGGAAAGGAAAAAAAAGGGGGACGGAGGGAGGGAAGGAGGGAAGGAGGGAAGAAGGAGGAGGTGAGGTAAAACATAAGGAAGAGAGGAGGAAGGAACACAGCAGGAGGTAGAGAAAAAAGAGTGCATGACATGAGAAACAGGAGGGAGGGAGGGGCGGGGGTGGAGGGGCGAGGGGGGTGGGAGGTGGGAGGTAAAAGATGAAAGGAGGGAGGGAAAAGGATGTGCATGATGGGAAGGATGGAGGAAAATGGAGGAAGAGGGAAGGAAGCACCACCGAGGGACAATCACACGAAATGATGAGGTGGGAGGCGTGAGGGAGGAGAGGCAACACGGCAGGTAGGAGGAGGGAGGCAATGTGTCACTAGGGAGGAGGAGGAGGAGGAAGGGGGAGGAGGAAGAGAGGGAAATGGGTATGCTGACTTGTAACCGTTTCTCTCTAGTCTTGTTATAACCTCCCCAACAACACATTTCCTTTCCTCCAACGCAATCATCTCTCCATTCCTCTTCCCCTTCCTCTTCCCTCCATTATTTAACTACATCCTTCTTTCCTCTTCTTCCGCTTCCATCTCCGTTATTTTTTTTCCTCGCTGCTCTTCCACCTCGTAACACCTTTCCTCATCAACCTTTCTTTTCCCTCACCTGGAGTGTGGAAAGTGATTTTTTCCACCACTACCACCACCACCACCACCACCACCACCACCACCACCACCACCACCACCACCACCTCCACCACCACCACCACCATCGTTCTTCATCAAGAGCGTGTGCACACAAGCAGGTATGTAGACAGACATGCGCAGGCACACACACACACACACATATTTCCATTTTCTTGCTTTATCTTGAACCCAAAAAAGCCTTCGTAACCAAACCAAACAATACATGACAACCCTTTCATCCACCTTTCCTCCACACACAATTTTTTCTTTTCCAATGTGATGTGCAAGATTTTCTTTTCCAAGTTTATCACGTAAAAATGCTGATTACACTTAATTTCTGCGGAGGGGGGCGGTGTTCAGGGGGGGTGAGGGGCAGGAAGGGGGCATGATGGTGATGGGGGTTGAGTCTCGTGCTTTATCTGTTATCTTGTCGCCTGTCTTATCTCCACCCTGTCACTTCCCCTCCCATGACGCACCCACCCACCCTGCCCTCCCCGCCACCTTCGTTCCCCTTCCCGACACACTTTCCCTCACCCAACAGAGCAAGGCAAGGGAGGTGAGGTGAGGTGACCCAGCCATCTGTTGTTGCATCTATTTCCGCGTCATTTTCCTTCCATTTCTCCTCCATTTCTTCTCTATTATTCACCTTTTTATGCTTAGTTTTTACCATGTTCATCCTCTTACTACTTCTACTTCTACTACTACTACTACTACTACTACGACTACTATTACTACTACGAATTGGATCCAGAACAGAACACTTCAGTATATTTCTCATATTTTCAACAAGTCTAAACTTTAATACACAAACTTTGTAGAAAAAGTCAACACGAATAAGAGAATCATTAGAACTTCGAATGGTAGTCCAGGAAGGAAAGGCAGGGTGGAAAGAAAAGAAAGGTTAGAGTTCAGTTCAGCGAAGAAGTTTGAAGCAAATGGAGAAATAAGTAGAGGAAGGGATAAGGATGGAGAACGAAGGATGGGGATCTGAAGAATATTGATAAACGACAAACAGACAAACAGACAGAGATAGCTCAGCAGTCTTCCTTAGACCTTCTTATGAAGTGTGTGTCTGAAAGGAGGAGAAAAAAGAGGAGGAGGAGGAGGAGAAAAATATCCTGACTATAGCAATAGTTTCATTGTAGCTCTTGTCAATGTCTCTCTCTCTCTCTCTCTCTCTCTCTCTCTCTCTCTCTCTCTCTCTCTCTCTCTCTCTCTCTCTCTCTCTCTCTCTCTCTCTCAACATAATAGTTCTAAATATAAAGAAAAAAAGGCGAAGAAAACTTTAGCTTGACAAGTAAGGCGACGCCAAAGTCACACCTCGAGAGGAATATTAAAGTTACGTCGTATATTCACGTATTGATATTGTAAGGGAGAGTGGAAAGCAATCTAGGTATATTTTTTTCAACACTACAAGGGAATACAGTGGAAAGAAAATAACGCACTAAACAATGTCACTACGGTTTTACACAATGCAGTTCGGAAGAGTAAATAATAATGAGCATAGTTTCGTGTAAGTGTTTTTTAAGTAATAGCTTCGATAGATAATGACGTACAATTCTCTCGTTAACTTGTTTTGAAAGTTAGACAGACTTATAATAGTTAGTAGATGTTGAGAAGCTTAGCAGTTGTTTAGTGTGTGTGTGTGTGTGTGTTTGGGTAAAATTTTATCTTCACTTCTCTCTCTCTCTCTCTCTCTCTCTCTCTCTCTCTCTCTCTCTCTCTCTCTCTCTCTCCTTCAAATACACCCACACACACCTGTCTGTGCTTAACTACAGGTGCAGAGGACACAGGTGCGTCGCAGGTGTAGTGGCATGGCAAAGGTGACGTTGGAAGGGAGGTGATGCGTGTGTTTTTGATGGTTGTGTTGGACCTTGAATAGCGTAGGTGTGTTGTTGGTGTTGAATGTTATTGTTCGTGTATAAGTAGTAGTAGTAGTAGTGGTAGTAGTGGTGGTGGTGGTGGTGGTGGTGGTGGTGGTGGTGGTGGTGGTGGTGGTGGTGGTGGTGGTGGTGGTGGTGGTAGTTACTATAGAAATGTGAAGGAGAAACTTTGAAGAGAGAGAAAAAAAAGTTCAGTCAACTTTCAAACTAGTTTTCGATATATAAAAAAATGTATGCGACCGTATAAGTTTCTCAACACACACACACACACACACACACACACACCAAACAAACCCTCCCCACCCCTTACTCCAGTCTTCCATTACCCCCTCTTCATCTCCCCCTTCAATTAGCGAGGTGGGGTGGCAATCGCTTACAATCCCTTGCTCTAGACAATAACAGTGCCACGTCAAGCAACATGGCACCTTAATCCTCCTCCTCCTCCTCCTCCTCCTACGACCTAATAGTGCCAAGTGAAGGGAAAAGGGATTAAGGAGGTAGTGATAATGCGAGGATGTTGGTGAAGGTCTCTCTCTCTCTCTCTCTCTCTCTCTCTCTCTCTCTCATGGTGGAATACGTTTGAAATTAGTGTATTTAATAAGGTCATAACTATGTAAATTTCTTGTGTGACAGGATTACAGGTATATTCTTTCTCTCTCTCTCTCTCTCTTTCTCACTCTCTGTGCAGTAATACGGGTTTTCCTTCCTCTCTTTATAATTCCAACATTTCCTTGTACACAGCTTTCCTTCCTTCCTTCTCTCTCTCTCTCCCCTTTTCTCATTCTTTCAGTTTCACACCATTCCCTTTATTCTTCTATTTCAGATGTTTCTCTTTTTCTCTTTACGTATCATTTATTCTCTCTTTCCTCTGTTTCTCACCTTCTATTTCCTGGTATTTCCCTCCTTCTCTACTTCCTTCACGAAAACATCATTACATCTCCATTTCGCCTCACATCATCATCTCCTTCCTCCAGCATCCAACATTCTTTCCTCCCTGAGAGTCCCTCCATCTCTCTCCTCACCTCCAGGCCCAATGGAACACGATCTTTCCATCTATCCTTCCCTCCATCCCTCTATCCTATGACTTTCCTTCCATCTCACGAAGACTTCATCGGCTTTCTTTCTCTCCTCCTCCTCCTCCTCCTATTCATCTTTATTTCTTCTTCCTTCCATCATCTTACTTTTTCTTATTCGTTTCTTTGGTTCTTCTTCCTAACAGTTCTTTTCTTATATTTCTACCTATGTTTTGATTTACGTTCTTATATTCTCTCCTTCGTCCCCTCTTCCATTTCACTTGCATCAATTCTTCTTCTCATTCATTCATATCTTACACACGTACAATTTTTTCTCTCTCCCTTTTTCTTGTTCCTCCCTTTTCTCCCTTCTATATCTCAATTTCATACATTTTTCTTTCTCTCTCTCTCTCTCTTCATCCAATACATCCTCATACAAATCCTTCCTCCTATCCATCCTTGTATCCCTCTTCTATCCATTCTCATCTCCTTCCCTCGCTTTCCACGCCGGCGAACAAGACGTAGAACTTATGCGTCACAAATCTTGGCCGACAATGCAGTTTTACGCTGTAAGCCGTGACGGACATTTAGAGGTCGTGAATTATGGCGAGACTGTAGCCGCTTTGCTATTGGTCGAGCTGGAGTGACGCAGAGGAAGGCCTTACACTATGCATAACGTGATGAGCTACCGATCAGTGAAGGGAAGGACGTGACGGAGGAGAGACGTCGGTGGTGGGCTCCGTTTCACTTCCTATTTAGGTTGCTGTATTGATGCATAATGGTGATGGTTAATGGCTTGCTCTCTCTCTCTCTCTCTCTCTCTCTCTCTCTCTCTCTCTCTCTCTCTCTCTCTCTCTCTCTCTCTCTCTCTCTCTCTCTCTCTCTCTCTCTAAAGATATGTAAGTTTGGAGAATTTTACTCAATTTGGTTTCCTAATTTATCGTTTTTTTTTCCTTTCGACTTGTTGGAAAGTTATTTAGTTTGGATAAAGATGAAAGGGAAGGATTTTTCAGCGGCAGATAT
>JAPQNM010000019.1:12751655-12761655 GCA_029783475.1 Metacarcinus magister | reverse complement strand
TAAATTATGCACAGGGAAGAAAAAAAACAAGAAAAAAAAACACGATAGAGATGAATGCCGAATAGCAAGAGCAAAGAGAGTAAACATTTTTTTTTTCTCTCTTTCTCTCACTAGTTTCCCTCCAATTCATTCTCGCTTCCTTCCTGGCCTTGTTCAGTTTTCTTATAAGGCAAGCAAGAGTGAAATAGTG
This sequence comes from Metacarcinus magister, assembly GCA_029783475.1. NCBI lineage: Eukaryota > Metazoa > Arthropoda > Malacostraca > Decapoda > Cancridae > Metacarcinus > Metacarcinus magister. The sequence goes on along the minus strand of JAPQNM010000019.1, from coordinate 12,761,465 downwards.
ATTCATATTATAGTAATCAGAAAACTCAATCCATATTCGAAATCAGCACGCCCGAGAACCTCTATGTACCAATTTTCATGAGATTCAGATGTGTCAAAATTTTCACGAAATTTTCAAGGGTACTCCTTAGGATTTTTTTGCAGAAATAAATTTTTTTGATTTAATAAGTAAAAAACTACGAGGTTTACGTAAAAAAATATAGAATAGTAAATAAAGAGAGACGCACGTTCGTTGGAGATACAGTGAACTGGAATTGGAATTTAATTATAGATGTAATTATAGATGTTTATTTACTGATTAATTCACCTCTACCCTTACTCTTCCTCTCTCCTCCTCCTCTTTCATCTCCTAATCATCAGCTACACTTTTCCAGGTTTTCTATGCTTCACTTTTACTCTTCTCTTCCTGTGGTCGTCTTATATTTTCTTTTCCTCTTTCTTATCTTCATTTCCAGAGTATTTAATGTCATTTTACCTTTAGAGGCTTTCTTAAGGGGACGAAATGGAGAGAAAGAATACGAGGAGGAGGAGGAGGAGGAGGAGGAGGAGGAGGAGGAGGAGGAGGAGGAGGAGGAGGAGGAGGAGGAGGAAGAGGAGGAAGAGATGATAAATAGGAAATGTCATGGAAGGGAGGCAGGGAGGGAGGGAGAGCGAGGAGAGAATTGAGGGGAAAATGGAGCTGGAGAAAGAGTGAGGTGACAGCAAAAGTAGGAGTGAGATGTGGGCAGGCGATGAGGAATGAGGTTCGAGAGAAAGAGAAAGAGAAAGAGAGAGATAAAAAGAGAGAGAGAAGCAAAGTAGTTTTTTTCCATTGAGTGGATAGACAGATGACTCGGAACAAGCGCCGTTACATCTGTGCTTTCAGAATTGAGGGGAGACATCAACATATTCAGCGGCTGTCTTTGTCCTGAATATTGAGGAGAAAAGGACATTAGGACACATAAAGCTATCAAAGAGGATGGCTGTTTGGCTTTTATGATCTTGGCGTAACGGCGGGGGGAGGAGGGAGAGGAGGAAGGATAAGGGAGAGAAAAGAACGGATAGGAATGGGAAGGAAAGGTAAGGGAAGAGAAGGGGAATAAAAGGAATGTAGGAGTTGGAGGAAAAGGAAAGGAATGAGTAACTGAAGGGAAGGATAAGGATGAAAAAAATAAGGGATTCAAGGAAAGGTAAAAATTATTGTTTGAAATTTAAATGCAGATGAAGAATATTTTAAGACTGACAACGAAAACATTAAAAAAAACATAATAAAAACAAACTATTCCAAGAAGTATATTAGATAAAAAGTATATGTATACAAAAACATTGAAAGAAAAAGAAAAGAACTTGAAACTGCAGAAAAAAAAAACAAATGACAAGAGTAACTCAAAGACAAGTAACAAAATATAATAATGAGGACAACAAAGCAGATAATTATGTACACAAGGAGGACAGAGGACAAAAGAGAGGAAAAAAAAGGTCAAAAATTATGTTCGTGTCTGCACGAGATAAGACAAAATGTTGACAATGGAACAAAAAGACGGAGGAGGAGAGTTTAAAGGTCTTTTTATGACGATTTTATTTCATATTTTATTCCCGGTGAGTACGAGAGAGAGAGAGAGAGAGAGAGAGAGAGAGAGAGAGAGAGAGAGAGAGAGAGAGAGAGAGAGAGAGAGAGAGAGGGAATTGAACATGAAAAAGAAAGAAATCAAAACACTCTCTCTCTCGTCCCTCATTTTCTCTCCAGTTGCCGTCCAATACACTATCGGAATCCAGTAGGACCTCTGCCAAACCACTTCTCAAGTATTGAGTGTTCGTCTCCACGCTCGACCACCAAGACCTCGCAAATTTTAGGGTAGGTGCATATCCTCTTTCTCTCTCTCTCTCTCTCTCTCTCTCTCTCTCTCTCTCTCTCTCTCTCTCTCTCTCTCTCTCTCTCTCTCTCTGCACGCAACTAACGCACTCACTCCTTAAGATTCATGAAGGGCGTTAAATGTTTCTATTTGACACGATAAGAATAAACCGTAAGACACAAATATAAAATGGAATAATATAAACGTCCAAGTGTTCTAAATCATGAGTGTGTGAAGCGTGTAGACGTGTAGGCGTGTGGGCGTGTGGAGGTGTAGGTGTGTAGGCGTGGGACGGGGTAGGGTGAGGGATGGGTGGGAGGGGCGGCGGTAGGTGATGTGTCATGGCTGTCACCGCTTTGTCTGTGGGCGGAGAGGGAACTCTTCATGATATATATGTTTTAATCAATGACTGAAAAAAAAATGTTGATAAAAGTGGTCGTCTGATGCTATTTTCATCCCAGTGAGCAGGGAATTAAAGGTGAAATGCAAGAAAAAACAAAACTATTCAGTGATTATTCATTTTCGTGGAATTTTGTTCAAAGAAAGATACATGTATGCTTGTCATCCATCATGGAATTCAATATTAACATGAGTGATGAATGAAATAAAGTTTAACCCTGCAATGACAGAACGCCGGGCAGAACAAACACTAACAGATACCACATGAACGCCGGCAACAGCAGGTCTTGAGCGGAAGCAGCGGCAGGAAGGAAGCAACAGGAAAAGAGGATCAGCAGCCATGGTAACGGTGACATAAATACATAACAATACAACGTTGCTACACTCACACTCACACTCGCGTACCATAACCAGGGAAATTAATGTACAGAATACCCTGCACTCCATCTTCTTAAACATGAATGTGTGTGTTTAAGTATGAGTTTACAGTGTGCACGATAGCGGGACGAATGAGAATCCCAGAGTACCATAAAGACCTTGCTTCTAAATGACCTCAAACCCTTCTGTACAATTGCTAGTCCGCTGCTGCATCACCTCACCCTCATCCCGTTGCATCAATACTATTCTTTAAGTCCCAGATTCGTTTAGGATTCCCCTCCTCCTTCCAGCATTTTATCATCCTTCTTTGTTTATGGTCGTTAGGTGTTACCAATATATGAACGAAGTTGGCTAGTCTGTTTCAGTGTCTTTACGATAATCAGATGAATGACGAGGGAAGGAATAAAAGAACGGAGGAAAGAAGGGAAATTAGATGTGGTGGTGGTGGTTGTGGTGGCGCAAGATAAGCTATTCCACCCCAAAATAACTGCCTGACAAGAGAAAAGATGCGGAAGACCACAAAGTTCGTAGTTATAGTTTCTTGTAAGGAGACAAACCTAACTTTTATTGAAGTCGTTGCTGTTTTGTTTAGTGTCTTTGAGGAAGAGTTTACAGCTTTGAGTGTAATGAACGGAAGTGGAGAGACGTTCTAAGTATCTGTCAAAGTTAAGCAGCATTATATGTTCCGCGAGGTCATTGCTCCATTCTGATATTGCATTAGAGTGACAAGTTAAGGTTAATTAGCTTTGAAAGTCCTCAATCACATTATTGGATTAATTTATCTCTCTCATTTACCATTATTTCCTATTTTTTTTCAGGCAATAACGTCCTTCCGCGTTTTTAAAATTATCTATTATTATATTGGTTCATACAAGATTAATTATATTTATCTTAACGTCGTAAATAGCCAATGAAAAGGTGGATAATAATGATTCTCAATAACTAATGAAGGAGCTGTATTTATTATGTCATATATTAATAATGTATGATATGTAAGGAATGCAAGTGGAGCATAATATGTATTGTTACACCAAACCTTTTAATTTATTACCTTTTTTTTCAAACAGTTTCGACACAGTGCACGAACAAACTGACCTTCTGTCCATCAAGCTGATTGTTCTTTGTTATCATCATTTTAATCATTCTCGGAACCGAATAAATGGTCAGGGGAAACTAAAGCAACACACACACACACACACACACACACACACACACACACACACACACACCTAAATCTCCCCTGTTTTATGAATCACATTTTCGTAAATTGTCATACAAACTTTACCCTTTTGTCCTGCAGTGGCCCCTTACTTCTCTTCCCTCCACTCCACTCCACTCCCTCAATTATCCTCTACCTTCCCTTCCTTCATTACTCCCTTCCTCCTCTCTTCCCTCATACTTCACTATTCACCTATACTCTTATGTCCCTCCTCTTTTCCTACCTCCTTCCCTCACCTGTCCAGAGAAATGAGAGAAGTTGTTAGGTCCTCAAGTTTTAATTCAGTGCCTTGATGGCTGACGACGACCTTGTTATAACGTGGGAGATAAGAAAGCCCGCGGCCTCCCAGGTTCTCCTAGACTCAATTCAGGATAATGGAAAGGAAAGTTTGGCTCTGGAGTTGTGGTAACGAGGGGACGAGTTACATGAGGAGGAAGAGGAGAAGCAGCAGGAGGAGCAGAAGGAGGAGGAGGAGGAAGAGGAGTACAAAAGATGTATAAAGAAAGAACAGACAGCAACAAATTTACTGGACCTAATGAGACTGACCGTGAGGCTACACTCTACTACTATTTTATCTATATGTTGGAGGAGAGGAGGAAGGAAAAAAGAAAAATAAGAAAAATACACAAGAAAATAGATAAAAAGAAGTCAAGAGATAAAAAAAACATACGACGAAAAAGTTAAAGTGAAAGAGAAGGAAGGAAGGAAGAAGGAAGGAAGGAAGGAAGGAAGGAAGGGAGAGAGAAAGGCGAAGACAGAACGGGAGGTAGGAGGAATGATATATATAGGAAGGAGGGGGAGGGACAAGGGTCAGTGGCAGTACAGGCTGTGTGGACGAGGCATATCTACATACCAACCTCCTGTATGCAATATTCCAGCGGCCTTGTCTAGGGTAGGGAAGGAAAAAGAGGAGGAGGAGGAGGAGGAGGAGGAGGAGGAGGAGGAGGAGGAGGAGGGAAAAAATATACTCAGGTCAAGAAAAGAAAATGTTGTCTGATATTATTTTTTCAATAGGAGCATCAACAATAAATTAAATAATGGAGTGTAATCCTTCTACGCACACACATACACACATACACACACACACACACACACACACACACACACACACACACACACACATAAACACACACACACACACACACAGAAACACAGAAACACACACACAATATGATTCCTCCAAACATTTACAAAACTTCCCTCGCCCAAACAACGTTAACATTTTCTCCCAACAAAACCATAAAGAAAAAAAACAAATGTAACAGCAAGACCCACGTAATGGTTTCATAAAGTAAATCACTAGTAAAATGCACAGTAACTTAGCAATAAAAACAAATATAAAAAAAAACTTAAAGTATTACTGTACACACGTTTTAAAGTGCAACTCGTCGTTAGAATGCACTCGCTCCCCCAACAGTCTGGACATTTTTCTCATCAGTGCCTGCAGCTGTTGGTAGTGTGGTGTGTGGTGTTCCTGCCTTGTTCTGCTGTGTATTGTGGCGCGACGTGGGAGCGTGTGATGCTGTGTGACTTTCAACTAATGCTGTGATGGAGTATTTCTTGGTGTGGCGTGACAGTGTGTATCAAATTGGTGCTGTACGTTAGGGATGGAGTATAAGGGAGTATTGTGTGGATGTGAGCTGTGGGTGTTGTGCTGTGACTGCTGGTGTTGATGTAGTGATGTGGTGTTGTAAAACGATCCTTCAACATCAGAAAACGTATATTATTGTTCTTCTTGATGTATAATGCGAACAAAATATATTACTAAGGATTTTGATTCAGTGTGTTCCTATTAAAAGACGATTTTCCTACAATACTAATCTTTATATAAAAAAATGCTGAATAAAAACGCGAACTATTTATATAAAAACAAAGAGAGATTAAGAAAAAAAGAAAATATAGAACAAAATTCGTACCTGAACCAAGACTAATTACTTGTCACGGATCATTGTTTCAAAATCCGAGCGAGGGAAAAAGTAAAAAAAACACAAAGGAAATAAAAAAAGAGGGAAACAACACTATTTATACATACATACATACATACATACATACATACATACATACATAATACATTTTTTCCCCAGCGTTACAATGATATTATATTTCTTTCCTCCATTATTCATACACACACACATGAAAAAAGAATATTACAACTTTTACATCACAAAATCATGCATAATTTTTTCTCATGTAATTTATTTTTTCCTATCGCAAAATGAACCAATGATGTGATATTGGATTTTGTTATTATCTGCAAACGAGAGGAAGGAAGGAAGGAAGGAAGGAGGGAAGGAAGGAAGGAAGGCACGGAGGAGGAATCTAGGAGGGATGGAGATAGATGGAGGGAAAAAAAGTAAGGGGAAAAAAAGAGAGGGAGGAAAGTAATCAGACCCCCAATCAGGACGGCGCCGCAGACAGGTATTAACGAAAAGATTAGGTGCGGCGTCCTTAATCTGAGGCTAACCTTGAGATGCAAATAAGATGAGTATTGACAAAGAGAGAGAGAGAGAGAGAGAGAGAGAGAGAGAGAGAGAGAGAGAGAGAGAGAGAGAGAGAGAGAGAGAGAGAGAGAGAGAGAGAGAGAGAGAGAGAGAGAAGGGGAAACACTGCAAACATATGAAGGTTCCTGATCTTTTCTCTCACCTTTCTCTTCCTTTTCTCTCTTACGTCCACCTCTCACCCTCCTCTTCCTTCCCTCTTCGACATCCCATTGATATACTGGCTGCGAGAATACCATTTGTATGGAAACCAGAGCCAAGCCTTCATGTACCCTGCTCTCTCTCTCTCTATCTCTCTCTCTTTTTTTCTCTCTCTAACAGTCTATATTGTAAAAAAAATGCCATCTCAGGAAGAGGAAGAGGAGGTGGAGAGGAGTCGCAGCAATAGTTAAGATGAAGACATTTAAGACAATGGAAAAACACCTTCCTGTTATAGCTACATTCTTCTCCTTATTTATAACGACCAACTAAATCACCTTCAATGGGTCGTTTCAGGAATGATGCCTTTTTTCCCCGTTTCCTTCCTCCTTCTGGTCATTAAGTTAGGAGAGGAAGGGAAGGAGGAAGGGAGGAAAGGAAGAAGGAAAGGAGGAAGGAAAGGGGAACACGTAAGGAAGGAAAAATTGAAAGGGAATACGAAGGGAAAGGAGTAAGAATAAATAAAAGGAAGAAAGAGTGGAAGGAAGATATGAAGGAAGGAAGAAAGGAAGAAAGGAAGAAGGAAGGAAGGGAGGAAAGAAGGAGAGAAGGAAGGTAAGAAAAAAAACATAGTTCTTTATCATTTGGACCAATTTATGTGTCTTAAACGGATAAGGAGGAGGAAATAGGAGAAATGAGAAGGGTTGGAGGACACTGTCTCTCTCTCTCTCTCTCTCTCTCTCTCTCTCTCTCTCTCTCTCTCTCTCTCTCTCTCTCTCTTTCTCTCTCATCCTGTCTAACCCTCTAGTTGTATAATAATCCCACTCAATCCACCACATCCTATCTCCGTTCTCCACACCTCCTTGTTCCTCTCTCTCTCTCTCTCTCTCTCTCTCTCTCTCTCTCTCTCTCTCTCTCTCTCTCTCTCTCTAAATTCTACACTCTCCCCCTACTTCCCCCGCACAGATCGGCTGGAGAAAGATCAGACGCTACACACCCTCCCTCCCCTCCCCTTCCCTCTCCTCCCCTTCCTTCCTCCTCCTCCTTTCAGCACCACATAAACATCATCGCCAACACACCTGGGTCTCCTAATACCTGTCGCGACGCCAGACACAAAGGGATTAAAAAAAAAAAATTTATTTAATGAATGAGTCGATGAACGAGTAAATTTTGAGGCGATGCAACACTAAGAAACATTAATACAGGTTAGTAGTCAGACGTACTACTACTATTACCACTACTATTACTACTACTAACTTTCCAACTTGCTACTTTTCTCTTTGTTCCTTACTTTCTTGACACTCCAAAGTTCCTACTCGTGGACAAATAAAAGGACCTTAAGATACACCCGCACCGTAATAAGGAAGAAAAGAACTTTGCACTGACTTTTCGCACTCGTGGAGGTGAAATATTGGCCAAGTTGTATTGCGTTCACAGGGAGTTATGGCTGTTGCTTTTTTATATCAACATTACGATGCAGTATTAGAGTTTGGGAGGGAGAGAGGGAGAGAGGGGTTGGTAGGAGAAGGTATGCAGAGGGAGGGAAAGGCAAAGAAGGAAGGAATAATAGATGGAAAGAAGGAAATATGCAGAGAGAGGGATAGCTTATGGAAGGATAAAGAGATGAGGAGAAGGAAGGAAGCAGAAGGAGGAAAAACGAAGGGTAAAAAGGATGAAAAGGAAAGAGGAAGTGATGGAAAAAGTATGAAGGATGCAGAAAAAATGAAAGGAAGGAAGGAAGGAAGTGAGTGAGTGAGAAGGAATGGAGGAAAGGAATATAAAGAAAGAGGAAGGGATAAAAAATAGGAATGCATACGAATGGAAGGCAGGAAGGAAGGGAGAGAGGGAGGATGGGAGGGAGGGAGGGAGGGAGGGAGGGAGGGAGGGAGGGAGGGAGGGAGGGAGGGAGGGAGGGAGGGAGGGAGGGAGAGAGGGAGGAAGAGAGTGAGGAAGAGAAGGAGGGTAGGAGGGAGGAAGAAATTACCACTTAGTTAGATTAGATGGCCTATCGTATCTCACCTGGAGAAGACATTGAATAAAGCAGGTGGTGGTGCTATTACCTGTACGTGGCCCTCCCTCGCTCCCTTCCTTCCTTCCTTCCTTCCTTCACCTCTACTTTCATCATCATCATCATTATTATCATTATTATTATTACCTTTGACGTGTTAGGTAAGTTTATCAATCTTTTTCCTACCTCCTGTTTATCTCTCTTCGTCTTGTTCTCTTAATTCTTGTCTCACTTTTTTTTTCGTGGTCTTATTCTGTCAAGGGAGAAGATGTATTGCCTTTCCTAACCAACTAATTCGTTTTCGTTTGTTGTGTAAATGTTTTATGTTCTCAATGAGTTATCTAAGGGAGCTGTCCATTATATATTTTTTTCATCTTAACAGGAAACTATTCTTCGTTCTCCTCTCTCTCTCTCTCTCTTCCTTTCCCTTTTTATCTGTTCAAACCTTCTCTATCTTTTTTTAAATCTTTTTATTCGCAGTCCATCAATCTTGTTTAATTTTGTAATATCTTTTACTCGTTCTGGCTTATTCATCTTCCTTTATTCCCTTTTCTTCTTTTTCCCCTCTTTGTCGTTACGCATTGCTCTTCCTCTTTTCTCTCTTTCTCTCCCCTTCCTTCCTCTCTTTCTCTCTAACATTCCATCCGTTTTTTATTTGATTTCTTTCGGGTCATCAATTTTCATCCTTCTTCCTCGTAAATGTGTTTATCAAATTTTCTTTTTATGTTTTTCTTCCTCTTTTCCAATTAAATTTTTTCCCCTCTTCCATGTTTTTCTCACACTTCGCTGGCTATGTTTTGCACAATTTTTTTTTGTGTTATACATATGTAACACACCGTTTTTACATATTCAATTATTCTTTTCTTTTAACGAGGTGTATATATAAATTTTTTTCAACTATATTTCTTTTCTTTCTCTCTTTTAATTCATTTTCATTTTCGACACTTCAACCCGCCGACCACACCATCCTATTTTCTAAGGCCAACAACACATCTTACTTTATCCTCCTATCCTTTCACCTCCAATCACCTCCTCCAAGGCCAGTCTACCCTTACCTATCCTTCATCTCTCCTCCTATTACGGATTAGGGAAAAGGAGGGATGAGAGGTAGAAGGAAAGTGTTGAGGATTTAAGAATTTGGAAGAGTTAAGTTAGAGAGAAAGCTAATGTTGAAATTGAATCCATACGTTATTTTTATTATACTATCTAAAACGTCGTGAAATAATGCAGAGAAAATATAGTGGAAACGAGAATTAAGGAAGAGAAAGAGGAGAGGCAGAGGCTAGAGCAGTAAAAAATTAAGAAAGAAGACTCCCACTAAGAGAAGTAAGGAACCACA
>JAPQNM010000019.1:12716655-12746655 GCA_029783475.1 Metacarcinus magister | reverse complement strand
CTCAACAAACTCAAAAAAAAAAAAAAGAGAAGAATGAAACGTGACACAATGAAAAGAATAAACATAGGGACGTATTTTCAGACATAAATATATAGGTATTCCATAACTAAAAATAACGGATTAGCATTTTTTTTGGATAATATGACAAAAATAAATATGTAAATAAAAATCCACACTCACTTTTGGGGAATCAATCAACAAACACCAAAATTAATCAACACCTGAGCTTACCTTGTCCACAGCGTTTGTCACTCAGTCATCAATCGTATATATATTTTTTTTAGAATGATATATTTGATTTATTTTTCATTCATTTATTTTTAGCGCCAAAAATATCACCAACAACCTAATACTGGGCCTCAAACTTTTTTTTTCCCCCCTGCTAGCTTTCCCCGGTGGCTTTGACGCTGCAATAACGGCACTCAGACAAATGGTAAAACACGACAACAAAGCAGTGTGTGTTTTTTTCAGTTTCCATGTGCATATGTATTTTTTTTGTTTATTTTTCATGTCTCTGTCTCTCTCACTCGTTGGTGTGTGTGTATGTATGTGTGTGTATGTGTGTGTGTGTGTGTGTGTGTGTGTGTGTGTGTGTGTGTGTGTGTGTGTGTGTGTGTGTGTGTGTGTGAGGAAACTACCATTGCAATAACAGACTGAACTACACTGATATGCTAGACAGTGATACACACAAAACCACATATTAGTTATTGTCTTCACACACACACACACACACACACACACACACACACACACACACACACACACACACAGACCAGGGCTCATAAAACTTATATTGGCTAGGTGTTGTGAGGGACAGGCTGCGGTTGTGTTATATTTATAGAGGTTGCATTTCATATGATTTGGAGGAACACTACAGACCAAAAAAAATAAATGCAGAGCTGGAAAACATTGTATCATTTCTATTTCTCTTTCAGGGTAAAAAGTGGAGGAAGTGGAGGGAAAACGGGAGAGAATTTGGAGGAAAAGTAGATAAAGAGTTGGCAGAAAATTAGTGGTAAATGGATTAATTCGTGGAACGCGCGAGAGATAAAAAAAAGTTAATGTGATTATGAAAAAGAAGAGAGAAGGATGAGTGGAATGAAGCGGTAGAGAGCCATTGAAAGCCAGAGAGACCAATGGTGTTTCATTTGACAGCCAACCATAATACAACCCAACTATACAACCACACTTGTCCAAACCATCCACACCTGTTACCTCTACTCACCTATCAACCCCACACACCTGTCACTCCCACCCACCTGTCACCTAGTACTGATCTATCTCCCAATCACACTCTTTACCTCCCCTTTTGCACCTGTTTCCACCCAATACTTGCAAACCTGTTTCTTCTATCCTCACTATCTCTTTCATCTTATTTTTCCCGTTTTTCCATCCTACACACCTGCCTCCTTCGCCCACAAATTTAATCCTCATCCACATCTGCCTTCCAAAACCTCATTAATCTCCTCACCACATCTGTCTCCATCCTCACCTGCTTTCCACACCTTTGCACTCCCCTCTAGGTAAGTTGACAGGCCAATACACTTAATTTTCCCCTTCAGGTTCCTGTCATCACCGCTTTCCTGCCTTTTTCGTGATCAAAGCTCTTCTTGGAACGGTTCTTCCCCTTCTTTTCCTCCTCCCGCCCAGTAGCCATAGCAACACACGGGCTGTCACGGATGTGTGCTTATGATGGATGTTAAGGAGAAGCACGATAGATGGCACTCAAGACCCTCTACCCCCCCCCCTCCCCCACCCCACGCCCTCACACACTACCTCCTGCTGCCCCCTGGCGAGCGATACCTAATACCTAAAAACTTTTGGTATGCAAATAACTGTCGTGGACAACAATATTTACGGTTTGGGTTAAAAGGTAAGATGGATTGCAGCATCAATATCTTAAGAGCTTGAGTGAAGGTAACTTACGTAGCAGAGCATGGCGGCGGTGGCGGCGGCGGCAGTTGCAGCGGTGGCGGCGAGGGTGGTTGTGGGAGTGGTGGTGGAGGGAGTGGTGGAGGCGGAGTGGGTGTCCGTTAGTATGAGAAGGGAATAATCCTCAACGAATGTCCTTTTGGCAGAATCCTGGGCCACCCTCCCGGGACTGTGGGTGACTGTGGCCAGGCTGGGTAGCACTGTAGGGTGTAGGGGGCGTGCAGGGTACTGGGTGAGGCGTGTGAGGGCCTCTAGGGGGACGGAGGCACGGGGGCGGCGCTGCGTGCAGGACGTGCAGGTGGCAGTGGGGCCGCCACAGGCCAGGGCCCAAGGCGTCATGGTCGTCCCACAACAGTCCGCACGGGCCAGGGCGTCGCGGGGCCGCTACACCAGGAGGGCGTCGCCGAGGGTCGCATAGAGGTAGGTGCCTTGGCCTCGAGGGTTTGTGATCACCACGACACAACTCAACAGTCAGTATGAGGCGCAACACACTAGTTCCAACACACTCACCTCACACACGCCTTCCTGATCACCTTCCTGGGAGAACACCTCGAGACGTGAGGATTGTGTCACCATAACGCGCAGAGACACTAATGCACTACACGCACACGCACACACACACACACACACACACACGAAGATGGTATGAAGACTGAAATTATATATCGAAATATAAATAATACAGAAAATACACATAGAAACCAAAGAAAGAAAATAAACCGACTAAACTTGAAACCCATTACTAAATACTTTGACAAGACATTTTCGCCCAGGAGCTGAAACGCAAGAGGAGGAGGAGGAGGAGGAGGAGGAGGAGGAGGAAAGTTGGAGAGGCAGGAAAAACACCATTACCTTCTCTGAACCAACAACCCGAGGGAAGCACAACAACCTCACTCCACCTCGGCATTGCTTTGTCCCCGAGACCCGAGAGCGAGGGGACGGAGAAAGGTATGTGTGTGTGTGTGTGTGTGTGTGTGTGTGTGTGTGTAGAGAGAGAGAGACTGTCAATGGGAGTCACGATGAAGAGGAAGCAATTGCTGTGATAATGGACACCGATAAGAGAGAGAGAGAGAGAGAGAGAGAGAGAGAGAGAGAGAGAGAGAGAGAGAGAGAGAGAGAGAGAGAGAGAGAGAGAGAGAGAGAGAGAGAGAGAGAGATATACACACACACCAGGCTATTGAGAACGAAAATTGAAAGAAATAAGTAGATAATGAAGGGTGAGGTGAGAGGGAGGAAGGAAAAAGAAATTCGCAGAGGAAATGGTTAAACTTCAATGGGAAAAGATTTGTAAAGATCATAATACACAGATAAGAGAACAAGGAATGAGAACAGAACACTTGAAGAAGAAATAAATAAAGATTGGAAGAGAGAAACTTGAAAGAAAACTGAAACCTAACAAGAGGAACAAAGACGTTTAAACAAAAAAAAGAGTTAAAGGAAGAAGGAGAAAAGGAATAAATAAAAGAAAGAACATAAACATAAATGAAAAATGAGTATTGGCCATGAGTTCGCCATTACAGAAAATAGAAAACGAATACAAAGAAATTTAATGACCCTAAAATACATTAAGAAATTATCAAAAAATTTCGGATGAGCAATATCTTTTAAATCTGCACTTAAACAGGTTAAACTTGGTAATTACACATAACTAAAAGTAAATCACTAGGAAATGAAGCTTAAGTAATTGTTAAGAGAGAGAGAGAGAGAGAGAGAGAGAGAGAGAGAGAGAGAGAGAGAGAGAGAGAGAGAGAGAGAGAGAGAGAGAGAGAGAGAGAGAGAGCGAGAGAGAGAGAGATTTCCTTCCTGTTTCCACTGTTTGCTATTTCTCTATTTCCTTCTCCTTACCTCCTCCTCCATAACTTTAATTTCCTCCTCCTCCTCCTCCTCTTCATATTTTTCCTCCTCCTCTTACTCTTTCGCTTCCGCCATAGTCTTCTCATTTTCTTTCTGATTTTCTTTTCCTTTTCCTTCTCTTCTTCCTGCTTCTCTACCTCCTCTTCTTCCCCTTCCTTCATCCCCATTCGTCTTCCTCTCACGTCGGCAACAGCTATTTCGCATTTTTACTTTCTCTTTTTAAGCATTATATATTTTCTTCCCATTAGCATCTCTCTCTCATTCTTTCTTCCAGCTACCTGTTCTCACCTTTGCTAATTACACTCAGGTAGACAGAATCCTTCCCTGTGGTTATCTTACAAACACTAGATTTCTTTTGATTTCAGTTTCGTGCTTACTTGATAAATAGTTTCTGTCCTATCAAGATGACGGACATTTTCTCCTTTGTTAATGAACTTACGAAGATTATTTAGTTTCCACACGAGAGAAAGTTAAGGAGAGGAAGACAAAAGGTAAGATGAATGCAAGGATAATGATGATGAGGAGGAGAGGGGAAGTACAGTAAGTCAGAGAGTATACAAATAAAAACTAGAAGAAGAGGAAGATGATGAAGTAGAAAGGTAAAGGGGAAAGGGAGATTAAAGACCAACTGAGGCCTAAGGAGGTAAAATCCACGAAGGGCGTGAGAGAGAGAGCAGGTGTGGCAGAGGTAAAGTTAGTCCCCCAAAAAACGAAATGGAATCCAACACTAAACTGAGCTGTCACTCAAAACCAAGGGGAGAGGGAAGGAAGAGAGGGGAAAGGAGGGGAAAGAAACCTGGTTAGAGAGGAGAAGAATATGAATGGATAAAAGAGAAGGAATGTAAAGTGATGGAGTAGATAAAAAAGTGAGTGTGGAGACAGGTAGGAGGAAGAAGGAGATAAATGAGAGATGTATAAGGAAAAGTTAATAAAGGGGTGAGGAAGGGATGGACAGGTAAAAGTTAGTTAGATAGAGAAAATGTGATAGAGAATGTAAGGGAAGGGATAGAGGGTGAGGGGAGGGGTATGGGTAAGTGGAGGGCAGGAATTGGGGAGTGAAAGGGGATGAATGTGAGGGGAAAAGGGTGGTGAAAGGAGGGAAAGGGAAACACTTCAGATATATCACTGACACTGTTTGCAAATATCACTGTCAAAACATGGAACAAAAGAAGAGACAGTAACTTCCTCCCTCCTCTGTCCTGTCGCTTCACACATACACACACACACACACACACACACACACACACACACACACACACACACACACACACACTAAGAAAAAAAAAGTACATGACTGTCAACATAGGACCAGCACGCGCGCGACAGAATAATCTTTGCACAGAATCCTATAATATTAATGGCTTATGAAGGACGAGCTATGATTGGTTGCCTCTCGATTCCAACAGCCAATGAATGCCACGAACTCAAGACCACACACACATACATACATACACACAACACACATATACAAATGCACACAGAAATGGTTCACTACAATTGCATTATATTCACTCATGATTAGAAAAAGGGAGAGAAAAATAATGGGTGTTAAAAATTCTTTCCAATCTCCATTACAATCAAACAACAGTGGGATAATCAGACCATCAACGCCATCAACGCCATCCACGCCACCATCGCCTTCCTCCCGCGGTAAAATGAGTCTATTTTCACCTTTTATTTTGTTCCCTAATTTTTTTTCCTCCCCCGAGTTCCCATCAACATTTGTGTTCTCATTCTTTTTTTCTTTTTTTTTGGGTGGTGGTCATTTCACGTTCATTCCATCACTTACTCCAGCTATGCACTATTGTTTTTTTCTTTTATTTCTTTTGAGTACAGTAATAAAAAGAGAGAAAAAAAAGGAAAATAAAGATAATATAAATGATAATGTAAAAAAAATGGTTAAGAAGTATTTCCTTTCCACACATGATAATTATCTAAACATTTGTAATATTTTCTCTTGCTCTACCATTCTCCATAAACATTTCTCCTACCCATAAACAAGAGAAACAACTAAGAAACGACAGGAGAGAGAGAGAGAGAGAGAGAGAGAGAGAGAGAGAGAGAGAGAGAGAGAGAGAGAGAGAGAGAGAGAGAGAGAGAGAGAGAGGAGGGAAAACACACACAATCACTACACTAAGTCTTCCTGGGGCGCGTGGGTTGAGTGGATATTATGTGAAGGGCTCCAGACCTCACCCCGTTTTCTCTTTGCGTTCCCCCTTCGAAAAGAAAACTAGAATCATCAGCCTGAGCCAATCACGTGACGCCTAATCCCTCCATGATCCGGCTGACGTACTGGGATGAGGGATGAGGAAGGGGGGGGAGGAGGAGGAGGAGGAGGAGGAGGAGGAGGAGGAGGAGGAGGAGGAATGAGCTTTGATGCTGACAGGAGTGAAATGAAAATATCGCTTATCCTTATTTATAGTGTTTATCTTCCTTCTTTTTCTCCTTTCCTTCTCCTTAAATCATCTATGTTTTTTTATTTTGTCTGTTAGTTGACTTTATCTAATATTCCTTCTTCCATTAAACTTTTATTTTTCATTTTTTTCACTTCCTTTCAGTGTTTTTTTTTCTCTCTCTCTAATTAATCGTTTGTAATCTTCATTCTTTTTCAACTGATTATATTTTTTTTGGTCATCGTATATTTATTAGCTTTTACGCTTTTTCTAATTATGTTCTTGTACTAAATTGTCTTCTTTTGTTGGGTTACTATCTCTCTCTCTCTCTCTCTCTCTCTCTCTCTCTCTCTCTCTCTCTCTCACGGCATAATTAATGTTCCTATGTGGTTCCTTGATGCAATGTAGTCAGTTAAAAGATAATTTGTATTAATTTTTCTTCTTCTTAACCACTAACACCATATTTTCCACAGTCTTTATATATATTTTTTCAAACCTTCAATCTTTCCTTCGTTAATTTCCACCACACACACACACACCCACCCACACACACACCCACACACACACATACATACATAAAAAAAACCAGAAAAACAAACAGGTAATACAAACCAATCACCATTCTTTCCTACCAACATATATATAAATTTCATGAGGGTGTGTGAAGGGGAAAAAATAATAATAATAAAAACATGACAGGAAAAAAAAAGTGAGACATCTGGGAAAGTACAAACGAAGGAGAAGGAGAAGGAGGAGGAGGAGGAGGAGGAGAAGGAGGAGGAGGAGGAGGAGGAGGAAGAAGGAACACAACTATGGAAATGAAATCACCAAAGGGAAGGATCTCCATTCATCACCATCATTACACTGTGAAGTACGACACTCCCTCGGGGATGATGACGCTTCAGTGTATGTGAGATAAGGCCAGTTTGTATAATCAAGGAGAAGAGGAGGAGGAGGAGGAGGAGGAGGAGGAGGAGGAGGAGGAGGAGGAGGAGGAGGAGGAGGAAAGAGAAATAAATTGGTCTTATACATGTGAATAAAGATAAAGATGGCTGAGAGAGAGAGAGAGAGAGAGAGAGAGAGAGAGAGAGAGAGAGAGAGAGAGAGAGAGAGAGAGAGAGAGAGAGAGAGAGAGAGAGAGAGAGAGAGAGAGAGAATGATAGGAAAACGAGAAAATAGTAGAAGGGACAGACAGGGAGTTGAGGAAAAAATATGGAATACAAACAGACACGATTTGCCAACGACACAACTGAAACGAGGGAGAGGAAGAGGGTAAGGGAGAGGGTAAGGGTGAGGGTAAGGGATAGGGTGAAAGGATAGGGTGAAGGATAGGGATAGGGAGTGAAGGAGGAAATAGGGGTCAGTAATGGCGGGACATGGAGCCCATTCAACAAATAGAGGAAAGAAAGGGAACACGGAAACAAGAAGAGAGAGAGAGAGAGAGAGAGAGAGAGAGAGAGAGAGAGAGAGAGAGAGAGAGAGAGAGAGAGAGAGAGAGAGAGAGAGAGAGAGAGATGATAATAATAATAATAATAATAATAATAATAACAATAATAATAATAATAATAATAATAATAATAATAATAATAATAATAATAATGTCTACGCGTAACAAAGGAAAACAAAAGAACAATGGCAACCCTCACAGTAGGCAAGGTATAAAAGAAAGAAAGATATAAAAGAAAGAAAGAAAGAAAGAAAGAAAGGACGAAAAGGTGAGAAAAAGAAAATGAATTATTCCTTAGCCAACAAAGAAAAAGACAAGGAAGTGAAACAAGAAATATGAAAAAAATAATTAATATACTCATGAAAAATACTCCAAAAAATGCGATTAGGGGATAAAATAAAAATGTATTTGACGCATATGATAAACAAGATGAATAAATAAACAAGTCACTATACACCATACATAAAGTAAATACCATACTGTCAGTACCTGTGACATTAAATAGATTAATTGACTGTTTGCTCTCTAATTGTCACACATTTCCGATAATTAAACCAAAGAATAATAATAATAATAATAATAATAATAATAATAATGATAATGATAATAATCATAATAATAATAATAATAATAATAATAATAATAATAATACTGTAAGGTTAAAAGAGAGACATTTAAAGACGGAGTAGTGAAAGGAAGAGAGTATATAAAAACACGAAAGAATACATAAGCGAGAAGGGGAAGAATGAAAAATAAGAGAAGAGAAAGACCAAAAAAAAAGGAAAAGACAAATTAAATGAAAGGGTGGCAGAGAAAGAAAGATAAAGAGAGATAGAGAGAAAGATAGATAAATAAAAAAAAATCAAATTGTTGGATATCGAAAAATTGATAAAAAGTACATGAATTTTATCACAAAGGCAAAAGAGAGAACAGTATGGAGGGAGATGGAGAGAAAGTGACAGGTGACAGGCGGGAGGAGATAGACACCAGGCCTCAGGTAAGGAAAGAAGGAGAGGAAGAGGAAAAGGAGGAAATAGACAGGGCGACAGGGGGAGTTTGATGTGGAGAGACAGAGGGAAGTGGATAGGTATCGAAGTACGTTGAAGGTGAAGAGGAAATTATGTGTTGTGGTAATAGTAGTGATATTGGTGGAGGAAATAGGTAGAAATAGATAGAATAAAGAATGAGACGAGAAGTATAAATGGTTAAACTCCCCTTCGCATTGAAAGCCTCGTCCACAAACCTCTGTAAACCCATACCAATTACTACTACAAGTGTTCGATGCCTGTATTTCTGAAGTTTCGATTCCACCTGTCCCTCTCCCTCTCCCTCTCCCTCTCCCTCTCTCTCTCCCTCCCCCTAGAGCGAACAAAACTAAAAATAAAACAGGAACACTTCATTGGTTGTCAAACTCTCTCAATTTTGGGAATAATATCAACAACAACAACAAAATCCTATCTACAGTAACTTTAAAAAGGATGCCACTTCACTCTGCATACAAAAATAAAAACCAAAACTCAGAATTTCAATTAGAGTTTTTATGGAAATGGTTATGGTCAAAACGACTTTCAATCACGCTGCGGTTGTGTGTGTGTGTGTGTGTGTGTGTGTGTGTGTGTGTGTGTATGAACGCTTATTTTTTTCAGAAACTTTGTGGACAAAATTGTTATTTCCTTTGTGTTGACCCAGGTGAAGGCAAAGTTCTCTTCCTCTTCTTCCTCCTTCTACTCCTTTCTATTTTCCTCTTCCTTCACTACCACCTCCTCCTCCTCCTCCTATCCTCTCTTCCTCTCTGATCATTTCATCGACCTTCATATCACCCTTTTAAAACTCCACTTCCTTTCCTTCTTTCCATTTCTATAATATTCCTCCTCATAATATCTCCAAGCTCCTCCTACGGTATTTGCCACCTTACTTCCCACTCACCAGACACCCTTACGTCTCTTTATCCTCCCACGTTCTCCCCTCTCCAGTCAACACACCTCTAATACTCTTCCCTTCCTCCTCCTCCTCCTCCTTTATCTTCCCCCGCTCACTTACCACCTGCATTACGCTCTTGTGATATAAAAGGAATTGACAGGAAGGAGAAGGAGGAGGAGAAGGAAGAAGAGGAGGAAGAGGAGGAAGAGGGTAACACCTTTGATATTAAACCCCAGCTTCTTGCGAGGTGTTGTTGCACTTCCAAGTTGAATACAATGAACTTCTGTCGGAGAAGGACTTTGATGGGGATTAGGGGGAAAGAGGGGGAAGGGGGGCTGTTGGATTGTCGAGGCGGCAGCTCTCTCAGGAGTTTTGGTGGGTCGGAGTTCAAGGTTCAGGTAAGTGTGTCGTGTATGCTCGAGGCTTCCCTAAAGTGTTTCGAAACTTCAAAACTCTCTCGGGACTGTCCGGTGCCTTGACTTTCAACTCCCGGGAATACCATTACTCTGCTGCCTCGGTGATAATGAAAACGAAACAAGATTAAAGCAACAGTAATGGAGGAATTATATATGAAATACCTTTAGGGAGGAAAAAGATGCGAAATAGAATTAAGAGAAGAGAAATGATAGCAGTAGTAGAAGCAGGAGTAGAAGTATGGCTGACTTTAGGCTTCCTCAAAACAGCAGTATAGTCGCCTGGTTACCTGAAACAACCAATACACGAACATATGTAGGCGGGTCTCCAGGCGGTGTGTTCGTCGCGTCTACACAATGAGGGCGCGTCGTACCGTTCATCCGCCGAAGCCGTGACCAGGTAACGAACACACTCTAATGGCGCGCGTCCCAAGAATTATGGGGCGCAAATTAGAAAGGCTCGTCGCAGGTCCTCCGGCACGATAGGAACGCTAGATGAGAAAGCCAAATAGGATCGGCTTAATGGGAACGCGTTGCGATCCGCGCGAAATGAAGAAATGCTGAACAGTGGCAGAGGCGGAAGGACCGTCTACCCAGGAAACTGATGGGAACAGCCATGGCAACAGCCCCATCCATCCATCCATCCATCTATTCATTCAGCCACACCGCCATCCATCTATCCATTGAGCCAAACCAGAAAAAAGGTGGAAAGATATATAGGAAGATGTAAAGACGGACAGCCAAACCGACAGCCAGACGAGGCCACAGAAAAATGAGCAGCCGCCATATTTGATTAAGGAGACACATGGGTCGGCCTTCTGCTCCTGACGGGCCCAAAGAAAACGCTGGACGGGAGAACCACAAGAGAAGACAGAGAAGAGAGATAAGATGCAACAAGAGGGAGGGAGGGAGGGAGACTGCACCCACGCCGAGGCCTCACCCTAGCGGCTTGCCTCCTCCTTCCCTCACTGGTGAAAAAGATAAAGTCTCGGATAAACAGACGCTTTATCTCACCGGGACAGCGCGCTTTATCCTCCGACCGAGAAATAAACAAGACAGGAGCTGATGTAATGGCTCGTAACAGCGGCAGACACCCATAATTAGCAGCAGCAGCAGGGGGAGCAGGGCAGAGCAGGGCACAGTAAGGTCATAATGCAGGAGGAGGAAGAGGAGCAGGAGGTAAATCAAGAGGCACTGGGGACAGTAATTTGGGCAGCAAGGAGATACATTTGCAAAACAAAGCTATACTTATATAAAAGGAAGTGAAAAGATTAAATGTTCCACGGGACTAACGTTTTCCAAGTTGAACCCGTCGCGCATATGGAGACAGGAGGGAAGGGGAGAGATAGAAGAGGAACAATGAGAGAGAGAGAGAGCGTGAGAGAAATAAAAATAAAGTAAGAGCTGCAGGAAGTAGTAGAGGAGAGTAAAGTCAAGGTTGATAAAAGGATTAGTGGAAATGAAAAGGAAATAGATATCGGCGGTAAGTAAACTCACTCCTTTCACACCAATACGAAGACTGTCGGATGGCCATGCAAAGAATATTGGTCGTAACTGGCGAAATTACGTAAAAAAAAAATAACAGAAAAGGCAAACTTAACAAGAAAACTAAACTAAACTAACTAAAACTCCCTCAACACACACACACACACACACACACCCAGACATACACAGGAAACATGAAAGGAAAAAAAAACTACTTCGGGCCAAACATTTAACCTTTTCAAAAATTTCCCGCTAAAAAACCATTGATGTCTTTCAGAAGTCTACAACAATACCTTCACCCCCTTACCTTTCCCCCCTCCCCCACCTGCCTAGCCTCAACCTTCCTCTGTCTTGCCTTCTGCCTTCCACCTCAACCTCCACCGCCTCCCGCCGCCCACACCGCCTTATCACAAGCTGCCGCCGCACAAAAGAGGCCGCCCACCCATCCTCACCCCACCCACCCATCCACACCTCCTCCACCCACACCATTTACCCGCCCAATCCACTCACCTTCGCAAGTTCCATTTTCTCTCTGCCCATTCCATTCCCCCATTCCATTAATGCTTTTGTCTTCCCTCTCGTCCTCCATGTCCGAATGATCCACTCTAGTCCACTCAACACCCTGCTCCACCCACCTACCCACACCCCACACCCACCCACACACTCAGCAACCAACATTCGTGAGGCGATTTTCCTCATCACTACCTCATTTTCTGCTCTACGACGCCCTTCTCCCCTCATCCACCTCCCTTCCCCTCATCCACTTCCCTTCCCCTCACCACCATCTCATCCGTCTGTCACATTAAGGATTAAAACTTTATATTGTTGTGCTGCTGAAACTTTCTCTTAAGTAATTTGCTCAGAGTAAAGAGTATTTTCATGCTTTCACTTCTAAACAGTAAGGGGAGCGGCAACCCCCTGACCCTGACCATCCATCCCCCTTACCCCTTTCACAATGAACCTCACCAAAACCCTAACCTAACCTCCCCCTCCCCCCCCCCCCCCTCAACGGTCCGTCCACCGCTTCCCATTCCACCCCACCTCCGCCCCCGCTCCGCTCCGCTCTTCCCCGATAAAACCGAAACAAATCGCCAATTGGACGTAAAATGTGCGAGTGTGGGCGTGCCGGACAGGGGAGTAGAGTGCCTGTGCAAGGTTGTTAGTGCACCTGTGATTACACGCGATACAAACGTGTGTGTGTGTGTGTGTGTGTGTGTGTGTGTGTGTGTGTGTGTGTGTGTGTGCGCGCTGGAAAAACAATTGAGGTATTTTCACTATCCCATCCAACGGTTTAAACGGGAATTTTGTATTAAGGAAAGGCACGCCAAGTAAGCCTCCCCATCAGGCAGGCGTGGAGAATTACGGACGAGCAGCAGGTGTGGTATACATGTGTGATTGAAGAGCTAAACTGTGTCTCTAATGCAACCATCCTTCCTGCCTGTGTGTGTGTGTGTGTGTGTGTGTGTGTGTGTGTGTGTGTGTGTGTGTGTGTGTGTGTGTGTGTGTGTGTGTGTGTGTGTGTGTGATAGAGAGAGAAAGAGATAGATAGATAGATAGAGAGAGAGAGAGAGAGGAGGGAATGGAGGAAATGACTTAGAAATAAATGAAGAGGCAGGACAAGATTCATCCCTTCCCTCTCTTCATTAACAATTTTCACCACCACCACCACCACCATCACCCCCTTATCTTACTCAGCGAAACGAAACCGTGGTGACAAGGGCTTCTAGCGGCGGCGGCGGCGATGGTGTGGATAGAGCGCTTCGGGGAGGGAGAGAGATCCATGCAGCAGGATTTCCGTGGCTCTCCTCCTCACTTTCTCGCAGACAGAGTGAAGGATTATGCCGCTGGACACTCCAAGAATTCTACCCAGTTATTGTTGCGTCCACACCACCACCACTGCGTCCCCAATCTCCTCACAACTACTCCTAAATCCGCACCACAACTACCGGATACCACCACCAGCACACACACTTCAGCCTCGATTATTGTGTTTAAAGTCCATTGTATATTCCTGCTGCTTAAATACTTTCAGCTTAGTTGCCTCTTTTTGCGATACGTGTTCAGGATAGTTAATTCAGTTCTTTTTTGTTTCCCTTTTTCCACTTGCCAAAGCGTGGGTAATGTGTGTAGGTAATTGTGTGTGTGTGTGTGTGTGTGTGTGTGTGTGTGTGTGTGTGTGTGTGTGTGTGTGTGTGTGTGTGTGTGTGTGTGTGTGTGTGTAACTCTGTCCTCACACTGAAATATTCCTTGTTTATACACCTCACTGAGCGCCAAAAAGATGCCTTTCTCGCCTCACCAACTAACTACAAACAGCTTCCCTTCAGCTAACAAGCCTCATCTCGCCACCTGCTGGAAACAATGCCACACCTGTACCTCCAACACCTCGCTACACCTGCAGGCTGGCGTGTGATCTACAACATAAAGGTATAAAAAAAAA
Source organism: Metacarcinus magister (assembly GCA_029783475.1). Taxonomy (NCBI): domain Eukaryota; kingdom Metazoa; phylum Arthropoda; class Malacostraca; order Decapoda; family Cancridae; genus Metacarcinus; species Metacarcinus magister. The sequence continues at coordinate 12,732,774 of JAPQNM010000019.1, read as the reverse complement.
TCCACTGCTCAAAATTTTTCTTATGCTATAACGTGATCTGGATAACTATAATGAAAAGGCTTGCTATTGTTGAAGCTTTATCATTAATCAAGAACAGGCTGGCCTCGCGCCCTCCTCATTGGCCTAGTGTGGTTAGTTTGGGCTAAGCCGGAAAATTAGGGTTTTTCAATATCCTCCCCGGGGCGTGATGGGTAGCCGAGGAGGAGATGCTGATAATAGCCTGATAAGGTGAATTTTGGAGATGAAAATTATCGAGTCTTTAGGGTGATCAATAGCTGTGGTTCGAAGGTAATAATAGGGTGATAATATATTCTATTGGAAGCCTGAACCATTTTTTTTTTTATTTATATATATAATTCCAGTGTATGATAAATAAATAGCTTGCATAAACTTATTTTCCGATTTATTTCGATTCTCCACCTCTATCCAATCCTGTTTCCCTTCCCTGGCTGCTCATTCCACGCCCTCCATTGTCTCGGGGGCGTTGCTGAGGGCGTGTGTGTGTATGGATGGGCGTGTGCACTTTACTTTACCGTGGAGTGCTTCCCTTGGGCTTCCTTACTCTGTTCCTTCCATCGAATTCTGGTCAACAAGTTCCCCTCGTGACCCCTAAACACCCTTCTCCATTTTCACTTTCTAATTTCAGTCTTCCTCCTTCTCCTCTTTCTCGTTTTGCTGTTTTCCTCTTCTTCCTCTCCTTCTCCTTCCGCTGTTCTTTTACTAATTCATTTTCTTCTGATGTTCTCCTCTTACTCCTTATGTTGTTTCTTTCCATTTTCTCTATCTCTCCTCCTCTCTCTCGCTCTCTTTCTCTCTCTAATGTAGAAGGCTTGTTGGTGCCTCGTAGTTGCATTCTCTTTCTCATATCTTATTTTTATTTATTTTCCTTTTACTGCTCCTCCACCTACTTTCCTAATTATGTTTGTCTTCTCTTTTTCCTCCTTTTCCTATTCCCATATCATTTTATCCCTCGCTGCGTCCCTCATTCTTCACTAAACGTACCCAAAACTCATATCTTTTCCTCAAATCTTTGTCTGTCTGTCTGCCTGTCTTTCTCTCTCTCTCTTTTTCTGTCACTATCCCCGTATACCCTTCCAATCTTTTATTAATATCACTGAATCTTTTTGAATATTTTCCCTCTACTCCTCTTTCTATTAATATTACTTTTTATTCTCTTCCTTCTCATTTTTATCTTCTTCTTCTTCTTCTTCTTCCTCCTCCTCCTCTTCTACAGTCCTCACCAGGTAAACTAATCGCTTTCCTTTCATGTTCTTGAATTACCGGGGATTTCTGGGAGTGTTTCCTTCTTATTTCCTCTCCATATTCCTTCCTTCCTTCTCATTAAGCCTTATCTCCTACTCCTCCTCCTCCTCTTCTTCCTCCTTCCCCGTTTTCCTCCCTTTCATATTATCTTTGTTCTCATATTCTCTCTCTCTTTCGCATGCCTTCCCCTCCTCCTCATCTTCCTCCTTCTCGTGGTCCTCATGCTCTTCCTGGTCCCACTTTTTGTCTTTGCTGTCAGTTCCAGGAGGAGAGAAAGCTTTCCAACTCTTATCTTCATCTTCTCTCTTTCTTTCCTTAATTATATAGCCCTATTCTCTCTCTCTCTCTCTCTCTCTCTCTCTCTCTCTCTCTCTCTCTCTCTCTCTCTCTCTCTCTCTCTCTCTCTCTCTCTCTTCGAAATCAACAGTTCTCCCTTATTCTTTGTTTTACTCTTTTCCTCTCTTTCTTTTTTTTAAACTTCCTCAATTTTTCTTTGTTTCCGCTTCTGTGGCTATCAGTCTTTTTTTTTCTTTTTCACTCTCTCTCTCTCTCTCTGTTCCCTTTCATTCCAATCTATAGTTGTGTTCCTGTGACTCCGCTCTTCCACTCCCTCCACATTTCGACTCCATTCACTCCCTCACTCCACCTACTCCTGCTGGCATTTCCATACACGCTTCCCTTCACCGCTTTCCCATCCCCTCCATTATCAACACATTTCTTCTCCCTCTCTTCCCCTTCTTCCTCCACTCTTTCTCTAAACATCCTCTCACCCTCTGCCTTCTACACACCTTTCCACACCAGATTCAAGGTTCTCTTTTTCGCTACCGTCCCTACATTCAGCCGTGATAAGCCAGGAGTATCTCTACCCTCCTCTTTCCCCTCAATAACCACGCTGCTATTTTCATCCGTCCAGAGATACTTTGCAAGGGGGAACTACGATGAAACTTTGGTGCAATCCCTTACCCCCTTTTGCTGCACCACCGGAGTCAGAGAGCAGCGGGAGTGTAGTGTAGTGCAGTGTAGTGTAGTGTAGTGTAGTGTAGTGTAGTGGGTAGGAATATATTCACCCGTCTGTACATGACGATATCTATTCATAGTCTATACATGGAAGGAAACATATCGGGCGAGCAATACATGGACCTTTTTTTTTTCTGTTTGCTTGACATGTAGTCGGAGGGCATTGAAGGGGGGAGGAGAGTGGGTGCTTTGATGGTGGATTGCAGAAGCTGTTGGTGACTATTTCGCATCAAAACGCTCCTCTGAAGTGAAGGGGTTTGTGTGTTGTCTTGTTGTGACGTGTTTTCCCCTCACCGTGACATGATAACAGGTGGGTGAGACGTGTGATGTGACACGTGTTGCCTTGTGCACCTTTATCATGGTGAACAAATAGGGGGGCGGGGGCGGCGACCCTTTAAACACCGTAATTCTCCATGTTGGAACAATAGGTTATGGCGACAAGTTTTCTGCGCTTTTAAAATTGCATGCCGAGCAAACACAGGCAAGATAACAACTCTCTGTACCCTAATAACACACCCTCGACAAACAGATGAGGGAAGTTCTGACGTGCTAATATTACGGCAGAACAAACGCGGATGCAAGATAACGACTCTGTGTATCCCAATATACGCTTGTTGCACAAATAGATGGCGCCATATATTCTACATCATAATTGTCCCTTAAACATTCATACCCTTTACTTTTCCTCCTCCCCTCTCCCTCCTTCTCCTTCTCTTTCTCCTTCTCCTCCTCCTCCTTCTCCTCCTCCAAGCCTCACGTTAACCTTTGCCACGAAAAGGAGATGACCCTAATACCGCCTAACTCCCTCACACACCGAAGTTAGAGAATGACGCAGGATGCTTTTTTTTTTCTCCTCTCCTTTCCTCCTTTTTTGTCTTTTCTTGGTTGAAGGCGAATCCCTTGATAGCTCGACAACTTGAGACAACTCCAGACTAGCCCCAACTTCTGTGCTCGGAGGGTGGGGGGGGGGACGGGGACGATGGGGGAAGAAAAATAAAAGTAAAGCCGAGGATTTTCAAAATGACGAAAGCTGAAATCGGCGTGACGTAAGCGGCCACAGACAACACTCAGCTAGAATTTTGAGTTTGTCACAATTGCCTAAGGGCGACACGTTCTTCCTACGTCAAGAGCGCTGCTGAGGATGCTTCAGGAGCGAAAGGAGGAGTGGGATGAGAGGGGTGGGGTGCTAACAGGGTGGGAGGGGAATGTTGATATTTGTATTAGAAGTTTAGGTTGTCATTTTAGCCCTTTATGGGTATGACACAGACTTTAACTATTCTCATACACACACACACACACGCATACACACATACGGACCTTCCTCACCGTTGGCTAATTTACACTGTGGGAACGCAAACTTCGCCCTCTTGGCCCTCTGTGAGCTCATCTGGTTCCTCGGTTATCGCCAGCCTCTCAGATTCCCTTAATTTAATGACATAGTGGTTGGTGGAGAGGTGGAGAGGAGAGGTATGGAAGGAAGAGGTGGTGTGGAGTGGAGAGTGGAAGAGGAGGTGAGGTGAAGCTGTACGGGAGATGGGATGGAGGTCTCAGGAAGCGCTGAGGGAGGCAGAAAGAGGATGTATGTTGGTAGTTTTCTGGGATTTTGTTGTGAGTGGTCAGCGTGTTGAGTGTCTGCTCGGCCTGGTCCTACCTTTCCTGTTTGGTTATATTTTTTATCTTACTTGTTTGTCTGTCTGTCTATCTATTTGTCCTCCGTCTGTCTGTCATATAATATAGTTTTTCTACACTTCGTTATTTCTTTTTATTTGATAACCTAAACGCTTCTTTTTCCTTCTTCCTATATTTGTTCTCTCCTCTTCTTTATCATCTTTCCCACACCCTCGGTCCAGGTGTGGCTGAAAAGGTAAATATTTGATCCTGCCGAGGCGGGATCCCTACTCCTCCCTCTCAATCCGTCCTCTTTACCCTTCGTCTCTTCTTCTCATCCATTACCTCTCCTATTTCACCTTCATTTTCCACCTCAAACTTTTCCTCACCTATCCTCCTTTTCCTCACAAACTTCTCACCTGTCCTCATCGACATTGCACTAATTTCTCTTCCTATTCGTTAAACCTTCCTTCTCTTTCTCCTCATTCTTTTTACTCGCTTTCATCTCTCGTATCTATTCCTTTCTATTCATCGTAATCTCTCCTGCAAATTCCCTCAGTTAAATTGCAGAAAACAAGACACGTGAATAACCTACAGGAAAGAGGAAAACAAGTCACAGTATATATGAATCTTCGTCCCATGCACATGTTACTGCATCTAAATATCAATATGTATTTCTTTACGCATGACATTCTCTCACACACTCCCACCTCCTACTCTCTCCTTGCCCTTAATCCCTCACTGCCTGGCACCCGTACAACAATTGAATAGAAGCGAATCATAATTGAATTCCAAAAGATTCGTCACAGGCGGGTGATTTTTATTAGATCAGGTGACAGCGGGGGTGGCGGTGATGGTGGTGGTGGTGGTGATGACATGGAAGGAGAAAGGGAAAACGGTGCATGCTTCAGCTGGACAGGGAGTAAGGGAGAGGGAAGAGAGGAATGCATGATAATAATGGTGAAGGAGGAGTAGGTGAGTGGGCAAAGAGTAGGTACTTTACTATAGCGGTGGTGGTGATGGTGGTGGTAGTGGTGGTGAGGGAAAAATGGTGACGATGAAAAGAGGGGAGGTTACGGAAGGATGGATGGTGATGAGGACGGTGGTGAAAGATAAATTGCAGTGTGGGAGGAAGGGGAAATAAGGGAGAGGAATGGGTGGTGATGGGAGGAGTGGTGGTGAGGGTGGTGGAGGGGGCAGTGGTACGCGGATGTTGAAATACTCGTACTGCAAGCGACTGACTGACTGACACTGCCTGCTGGTGAAATACAAGGAGAAAAAAAGTGATACAAAGAGAGGGAGGACAGAGAGGATAGAAAGAGAGGGAAGGATATGTATCTGTGTGTATGTGAGGAAATGTGGATATAGAATTAAGTAACAAATTTAAGTGTTAAGTAAAAATGCGTGATGGGAAACAAATTACATATATGGATCAAGTATATATATATAAAAAATTGGTCCAGAAATGAAAACGAAAACTCCATGAAAACTATGATACATAAAACCTCCCTAAAATGCATATCGTGTCTCCATTTTCCCCCCTCAACAAAAAAAAATCGTTTCAACATCATTCCCCTCTAGAGCAATGTCCGCGGGTGAGTGGTTCCCAAAGTGGAGCCGCCAAGTAACCTTCACCACTTCGATTACCAAGGCGGCGTGGCGTCCGTCCATCCACACCAAGATTACCTTCCCCTACTCCACTTCCACCACACACACACACACACAAAAACAAAAAAAAAGGAAAATAAGGAAAAAAATAATAAAAAAAGTAGCACCACCCTCACGTCTGCTGCTTACCGTAAAAACACACACACACACACACACACACACACACACACACACACGATTAAACGCACCAGCAATATATACTGAAAATGGACCGGGAGCAGATGGGGAAAAAATAATCCTTATCGTTGCTCCATAAAAGCCTTCGAGTGTGATAGAGAGAGAGAGAATCGGGGGGCCCTGACGAAATAGAGGTCAGAGAGAACTGAGAGGGAGATGCGCCCCCCATACCTCCCTTTCCCTCTCCCTTCCAACACCCTTTCCTCTATCCACTCTAGGCTCGGTGGGAGGGGGTCGCTGGGGGGGGGAGGGGGTCGCATTGAGAGTGACAAATTGCCATGAGAGTTGAAAGGGTGTCTAGATTAGGCTGGAATGGCTCCGAGGCTTGGGGTTAAGAGAGGCAGGAGGGGAAGGTGGGGGTCTAGAGGGGGTATGTAGGGGATTAGGTAGGGTGTTGGGGTGTCTGGAGGGGGTGTGTAAGGGTTAGGTAGGGTGTTTGTGGGGGGTGTTGTCAGGAGGAAGGTAGAGAAAGTGGGAAAATGAGACTCTGGAGGGAAACTATGAAGGTCTGAGTAGGATGGAAGGAAAAGGAAAGACGAAGAGGATTGAAGAAAACGTAAAATAATTCATTACGACACAAGAATAAGAGAGAAAGACAAAAAAATAAAGAAAGAGAGAAAAGTAAGCCAGAAGGGACATATAAATTTTCGTTGATAAAAAAAAAAGTTGATAAGTAAAAGAAAAAAATATAAATCTGTGAAAAAAAAAGTTAGTAAAAAGTAGAGGTGCAAGTGTGTTAGGGTGAGGGAGAGGGTAAGGGAGACGGTGGTACTGGGAAGGCGAAGAGCCGGCAGAAGGAATAGGAATGGAAAGGAAAGGACATAGAAAGGAGAGGGGCGAGAGCGTGAGGAAGTAAATAAGAGAAATATAAGGAGAGGGGACGGGACAAGAATGGAGTCTGCGGGTGATACAGAAAAGGGTGCATAGAAAGAGAAAGAGAGAGAGAGAGAGAGAGAGAGAGAGAGAGAGAGAGAGAGAGAGAGAGAGAGAGAGAGAGAGAGAGAGAGAGAGAGAGAGCTACCAAAACCCTCTAATAATCTGTGACCCGTGAATAATATCAAACGAGCCATTGGAAGCATCTAAAGAGCTCACGCCAATTAAGCTCAAGCCCGCTAGCACCCCGAACCTCATTTGTGGGAACAGAACTTAGGGGTTGAGAGTACACCTGAGGCCTTACCAAGCCTTCATTACTGCGCATACGGAAGGGAAAAAGGTATGATAGTTAATTCCATTTTGAAATATAAAAATTGTTTGGGTTTTTAAGGAAGTGTTCAATTCTTAAATAAACGCTGTAATGGTTATTCAAATGAGGTAGTTTAATGTTATAGTTTTCAGTCTTTGCTTCAGTCAGTACAGTAATGCTAGACTGATAAGACCAAAAACAGTACATAACAGAATAAGTCACATTGTATCTCTAATGAAGGATGACAAGAGAGAGGCTTAGATCAGATAAAAGGTGATATGATACTCAAAAAGCTAATGCGATAAAACGTTTAGAAAAAAAAATGGATGAGTTAATTTCCATTTAAAAAGGAGTTTAAAAAAGAAAATGGAACGAGGTGTCAGTCATCGCAGGTAAAATCTACACTTTTATGGTTAACTAATTACATATAAAGAATAAATTACCGTAATTATATTCACAGTGGATGAGGAAGTTCTCTACAGACCATATTTTTAGTATTTCTCAAGTACTACGATATATATTTTTTTCCAGAATAGAGAAAAAATATCGATAACTTTTCGCTTCTTGTCCTTCTCCCTCCTCCTCCTCCTCCTCCTCCATCTTTTTTCCTATTTCCTTCTACATCATTTCTTCTCTTTCTGAAATGTTACCAGGAAAAACAACGCAGAGGAAAGGAACAAAGAGATGAAGATAAATAAAGCAAGATAAACATACGCGGTTCAAAGACAATCAGTCGACAAACGAAAATTTTATTATTTGAATGAAAAAAAAAGTAAAAGTAAAAAACACTAAACACACACACACACACACACACACACACACACACACACACCCACACACACACACTTTGCGAATGTAGGAAGCGAAACACATAAGACGAGAAGAGAAGGTCCACTTAAGATCAAAACAATAAAAGTGACAAGAAAGAAAAAAGAAAAAATGGTGTCAGAACTTGTTACAGGAGAGGAAATTAGCAAGCGATCGTAAAGAGGGTGCCGGGAGGGGAAGGGAGAGGGTGGAAGAGGAGGAAGGGAAAGTAAGGGGAGGCAAAGTGCTGTGAGAGGAGAAAGCAAAGATGGGAAAAGTGGGAAAAAACCTTGAGAGAGAAACACACACACACACACACACACACACACACACACACACACACACACACAAGCTGAACCTCAAAAATTGAGGGAAAGATAAGTCTGTAAAGCGAAAATAGGAGAGATGACTGCAAGGAGAAAAATAAAAGAAGAAAAAGAAATAGAAAATGTGTGCGTGGGTATGTGCGTGTGTGTGTGTGTGTGTGTGTGTGTGTAAAGGCGTGCCTGCGAGTGATAAAATGAATAAATGAAAAAAGAAAAAAATACGATAGAAGGATGACGAAAAACGAATTTGAAAGTTGAGAAGATACAGTAGGAGGAGGAGGAGGAGGAGGAGGAGGGAGGAGGAGGAGGAGGAGGAGGAGGAGGAGGAGGAAAAGGAACTGAAAAGCAGAGAGATGAAGGCGGAAGAGGAAACTGTGCATCGGAGAATGTGACTTTCCCTCTCTCTCCCTCCCTGCCTCTCTCTCTCTCTCTCTCTCTCTCTCTCTCTCTCCCTCTCTTTCTCTTTCTAAACAATTTTACTCACATCTAATATCATGAATACAAAACGACAACTATCTCGAATATTAATGATAATTCAGTACCTTCCTATTGACCTCATTTTTCAGATATTCTCATTTAATTTTTTTTATTTCGTGTTAAAATAACTATTCAGAATTTCAAAATGTACTTCAAAGTAGACCCATATTTTTTTGACAGCCTCATTTGCCATTACCAGCAAATGGACTTTATTGCTGGGCTTTTCTCTCACTCAATTTGCTTCTATACATATGGGGGACGCGATATTCAGGCCAAAAATACGTTTAAAAAGTGCCATTTGATCAAAAGTGAAAGCAGTCCGTTGGCGGGGCGGGATAAAAATGGGGGAAAAAATACAAAAAGTTTTGGATTTATAATTTGATCAATGGAAACGCACGTGCGCATATACATGTGTGTGTGTGTGTGTGTGTGTGGTGTGTGTGTGTGTGTGTGTGTGTAGTACAAATGCTTACACACGCACAGCACCTCACAATAACACCACAATCATTACCACCACCACCACCACCACCACCAAGCTTTTCCCAACACAACAACATTACCATAACGCTGTCACCACCGCCACCAACACACACACACACACACACACACACACACACACACACACACATACACACATAGTACACATATTATTGGTCTGTTTTCGTATTATCGCTTTATAAATAAGGACTAGACGAAAGTTACAGAAATCCAACGATAAATAATAAGAAATCCCCTTCCATCATTATTATTATTACTATTATTATTATTATTATTATTGTTATTATTATTTGTCGTGAGGTGGCGTAGGTCCCGCTGTTTACGCATTACAGTCTCCTCTTATTGGCTCGGAAGGACTTTCATTAGCCAATTACCTTCAACTGTTTCCTATAATCTCAGGGAAACCTTAGCAAACGCCAGACCACTTCGCCTTCCCTGTGTGTGTGTGTGTGGTGTGTGTGTGTGTGTGTGTGTGTGTGTGTGCAATCCAAACACTTACACAAACACGTACACACACACACACACACACATTTTCGATTGATTATTGGTTAACAAACTTCAATATTCTCTAATGATAATACTTTCATAACTTTACTACAACAACAACAACAACAACAACAGCAACAACTACTACTACAACAACAACAACAACCACCACCACTACTACCACTACTACTACTACTACTATAAAAAATACCATCAACATTTTATCGTTCCTCTCATCACAACGAGTCTTCACCGCACCTCGACAAGCCATTTAAGCTTCTATCACTCTTGTATTTCGTGCCCAAACATTTTACACTATTAACGAGAGTCGAGTTCATGGAATGTTGATAGTTGGGAAAGGCAGGTTGGGGAAAGTTGGGGAGAGGGAGGTTGGGGAAAGGGGAGGAAGGCCAACAGGGGAGACATAAGGATGCATAGGGAGATGGAAGGAAGGCTAGGGAGGCATATAACAGGCTGAAATAGAAGGGAGATGGGAAGGGCAGAGGGGAGGTAGTGGTCCTTCTGCCTAATAGGATTAAGGGTGAAATTACTGCGTCGTCTGTTTTATGTTAGTCAAGTTTGTTCTCGTATATCGTCAGCATCTTCTTTCTCTGTATTTTTCTTCCTGCTTCTTATCTTTTTCTCTCTCCTCCTTATATCTGCTCTTTCAGGTTGTTACTTGATATTTCTTTCTTTCCTTCTCCTACGTTCTTATTATCAAGTTTCTGTCTTTATACTCTTTATGTATTTTCTTTTTGTTTGGTAATCTATCATCTTCTGTATTTCCTTTCTCCTCCTCCACTTATATTATGAAATTATTCTTGTATTTAATTTTCATTGATCTGTAACTTCAATTTTCTCTTCCTCTTCCTTTTATTATATTCAGTCCTTTTGTCTTTTCACTTTTTATTATTTTTGTATCTCTTTCTCCAATTTGTATTTCTTTTCCTTGACTTCTCATCTTGCTCTTTTCTCGATCAGTGTTCCATTATTTCTTTTATTGTCTCTACTTGTTCTTCTCCCTAATTCCAAAACTGCTTCCTCCTATTCATTCTTTCTAATCCTAAATACTTTTCCTGACTCCTCATTTTTCTTCTTCTTCTTCTTCTTCCTGTATTGAATTTTCGTCCCTCTCCTTTATCATTGAAAACAAAACATAAAGAAACACTAACAATAAGTATCAGGTCATGGAATCTAAACTAGTAACTATAAATAAAGGAGCAAAATAGAGACACATTAAATAATTAGTCATAGTAAAGTGCAACATCCCATAAAACAAAGTATCTAAAGTTGATAGAGAAAAAAACTAAAAAAACAAACTCAAAAACAACCCAACCTAACACGTCAAAACTATATTCCACATGTATCAAAGTGTTTCAGCTCGCAGTAGAGTTTTGCAAATTGGCAAGGATAACATACCTTTTTTTTTCTATTTACTGTATCTCTCAATATGTTTTTTTTTTTTTGGGCATAAGTTAAAAAATATTTTGACGTAGCACTACTTTCTTTTTTCTCATGGCGTTTGTGAATAGTGGAATAACGATAATTTAATAGAAACAAAATAGAAACACACACACACACACACACACACACACACACACACACACACAGGCTTTATCAGTGTCACAAGTTCTGTTAGATATGCATAATTATTGTTATATCTTATTTTGCAAGTCATGAATTTTGAGTATAGATGACACTCTCTCCCTCTCTCTCTTACACTACTCCTCCATTGTCGGCTTCTTTGCCAATTCTCTTCTCAGTAATTGCCATTTCTCTCAATTACCCCCCTGTGTCGTGCTTCATTCTCCTTCCCTTCCATCCCCTTCCTCACTTCACTTATCACTGTTATAGAAATATTTTTGTGTATGTTTTCAGTGATCCTTTCAGTGCAATCCTTCGTTAGTTCGCTATTCTGGTTACTACACTGTGTTCATTCCAATTTTTGTTCTCCCTCCTGCCTTAATATTCCTTTTCAAAACTATTTTCTCCCCTTTCTCATATTCACTTTTCGTTTTCTGTTCTCATCTTTCATACATCCTCGATTTCTGATCTTTTAAAGTTGTCTAACTTTCATTTAGTCTTTCCTTTTTTTTATAAGTCTTTAAAAGTATAAATCTTCAAAAGTGTAGCATCGTTCTTCCTATACTTTTTTTTCCATCTCGAGTAATATAGTAATTTTTTCCCTTATACACTTTTTTTTAACCTTATGTTCGTCCCCTTCCACCTGATTAAAAACAGGAAAATGGAAAAAAAAATAATTATCAAAAAATTCTTCTTGTCATTTCAGAATTTTTTTTGATGTTTCATCATCGCGAGTAATATGGGAATTAACTTTTTTTATCTTGTACACCTTATTAAAACATTTGATAATATGTCCCTATTCACGCATAAAAAAAAATAAATAAATAAAAAGAATTATGAAAACTAAGGGAAAAAACTGAATAATCACCTTAACATCATCTATTTTCCTTTTTTTCCCTTTTTTTTCCTCCGGCGACCAATGGATTTTGTTGTCAGTGACGTCACAACATGATGGCGACGATCTCATTATGTCATTATGGAGACAAAAATAGCATCAACCTAATATATGATTTTTTTTTCTTCACTCGCCTCACCTGGTTTGCTAATTGGGGTCATTAGCGCACCGTTCAATGACAACGTAATCAGCTCCAGACCCAGGTAATGAGACATGAAGGATGTTCTATAAAGTTTCCTTTACTAAATGACTAATAAGTTTAAAACGTATTTATTATGTGTATTAAAAAACCACATTCACTCATATTTCCTCTTTAATGTTTTTATATATTTATGTTCCTATAATGACAAATCTTTTTTTTTTTCCCTGTTCCTGCATTTATTTATTTTTATTTATAATCGGAAGCCTTATATTTACTGCTATTTTTCCTTTTACTTCTATGAATATATTATCTTTTATTTACCGTTTATTATTTAGCAAGGTATTGGAACAAAGGCCTCAATGCAAAGCTCTTTCCATCACTTTAATTTATGTATAGAATAGCATGGATAGCTATACATAATACCACATAGATATACTTCCAATTATCAACGGTGAACAATATCTATAGAAGGATATTATTATTATTATTATCATTTTTATCTATGTTATTTTTGTGTGTGGTTTATCTTCGTTCTTTCTCTAAGCGGTTCATTATTTCCGTTCTTGCATCGTTCACCACATAACAAAAGGAAATTCCTACACGGCTATATATCTATCTAGTAGTTTGTCTGTTGTTTACTTCCCACGAACCATACCTCTCTCAGGCTTAGCTAGACTCAACAGGTACACACACACACACACACACATACACACACACACACACACACACACACACACACACACACACACACACACAAAGGAGCGTCAGGATGTGTTTATTTGTTTGTTTGCACGACCGGGTCATCACGTAAACTAAGAGTTGACCTGTTTGTCTGTTTGTTTGTTGATTTGTTTGATGTGCAGGCAATTCAAGGTCATATAAATGCGTGATGCTGTTAAATATGACCAATAAAAAGAGGAAGAAGAAATAAAATAAGACGAGGAAGATAAAAAATAAAAACGAAGAGGAAGAAGATGGAGAAAGGAGAAATAACAAGAAAGAAAAGATGAAAGAACCGATATTGACAGAAGCAATCACAACAATACACAATAATAATGAATACTATCAGAACATAACTTGACAAAACAACATCACATTACTTTCCTAACCTACATATTCCTATTCTAATTTACCTTTCACCCAAATTCTTATAAATCTACATACCTACTAACCTAACCATTTATCTATTTATCTACCTGTCCATTTAACCTGAAAATTAACCTGTCTTTCTACATATCCAATCACCCACATGGCTGTCTATTTACCTGTCTATCTCGCAGCAACACATACAGACAAGGCATTCATACGCAAATGTAATATTAAACGAAACACATTCACGATGACAAAAAACAACAACAACAACTAATAAACAAATAAAATAAACAACACAACCCATTTGCAGGACGATTCCCTTCTATGTGGATTAAAACAATGAATGGGAAGAACTATTATTATGGTTTTTTTTTGTTATTTTATTTATTATATTATTTCCTTATTCATGCACAGAGAAGGTTGTTTCCAATTAGGCAATGGAGATGTGTAACACTCTCTCTCTCTCTCTCTCATATACATACACAAACACGTACATGAAGGGAGTTGCAATGTGTGTACACGCCTATTAGGAAGCAGGTTCGTACACACTGGTACACACAGTCCTTTGTACACATGAAAAAGGACGATCACAAAAATATTCATGACGTACACACGACGCCTTGAAATATGTCCACTGACGCACACAAGGGATGAGAGCGTAAATGAAGAGGTGTGTACATAGCTTGAGTTGTTTCGTACATAGTGCACTCAACGCATGTGTGTGTGTGTGTGTGTGTGTGTGTGTGTGTGTGTGTGTGTGTGTGTGTGTGTGTGTCGCCGTCCGTTCATTGCATCTAGTAAATTCCATTGTTTTACATTAATTTATATAAACAGACTAATTGACACTACATTACCTGTGTCACATTACATTATCCTCTCATCTTAATTGTACTTCCATGATCACACCTGTCTATACTCCTACACCTGTTACGCGTTCCATACTGTATACACTCATGTCCTCTTACCACCCACCACACCTGTCCATACTAGAGTACCTTAACAACACCTGTCAATCACCTCTTTTACCTCACCTGTCCTCCCACACTCACCTGCTCGCACCGTCCCTCACACACTCTCCTCATAAGAACAAAATTCACACATAATATGCATCACGGAATCAATTATTCACAGCATCACTTCCTCATTCTTATTCCTTGGCTTCACTTGGGATAATTTCTTTTAGCTGAAGCATTCCTGGTTTCCTCATTACACACTCATTAATAATTCACTGCACACAGCCGTATTCATGTTTCCAGTCGGCGATCACTCATTCACTTAGAAAATTATTCATGATTCCCAACGAGCGGATTCCACAGCGGTTGATTGGAAGCTGGTTTGTATGTAGCTGTATGTAAGGTTTTGGTCAGCTTAATAAAACATACTTTCTTCCTAATGGTACTCTTGTTATAATTAATTTTAGTGTTGTAATGATCAGGTGTACTTCCATATGTTGTGTTTTGTACTGTCAAGCAAGGAAGACGAGATACAAATAAAAAAAAAATAAGAGGAAGAGGATGAAGATGAGAAGGAGAGGAAGAATGACATACTGTAGTCAGCACATTTTCATCAATTGCAAGGAACATAAAGAATGGATGAGTGAGCAGAGTACACACACACACACACACACACACACACACACACACACACACACACACACACACACGAGAGCACAGTAACGCACCGCTGACACAAATGGGCCGCATCACTAATTCCAGGTGAGGGAGCCGTCAAGGAGGTCAACAGACGCACGCACGAACAGACAGACGAACAAACACCCGCACAGGGCAAGGATGACCACCACGAGAGTGACTCAGCACACCCTCACTCCACAGCCGCTCGAGCAAGACTGACACGGCACCACCCAGCCTCCCACCACAACCACCACCACTACTACTACCCTTCCTCACCTCTCTTCCACCCTCATCTTCCTTCCTTCCTTCCTTCCTCCTACTCATTTTCCTCCTTCCATCAATATTCCCATTCATAAGGAGAGAATAATATTTACACACAATGCATTCCCACTTCTATGGATTCCAGTTGGAACGCATTTAAGAGAATCGGTGTCACTCATTCCTTTTGTATTATGATATTTTTATTTTTATTTCTTATTTTGGGGTTGGAAGGGGAGAGGAGGAGAAGAGGCATGTAGGAGGAAGAGAAAGATAAGAGAAGGAAAAGCAGTGGGTGTCGGGGGTTGGAGGGGGGGAGGAAGGGGGAAGATTGAAGTGTCATAATCTTACGTTTTTATTCTTTTAGATTCATCCCCCTCATTGCATCCCTCCTTCCCTCCCCTCCCCTCTCCTTCTCCCCTCTCTCCCCGCCCTCTCTCTCTCTCTTTCACACAATCCAGTAATGAGAATTCGTAGTGAGTAATGCTTGACTCAAATGCGACTCTAGTGCAAAAATTCTCTCTCTCTCTCTCTCTCTCTCTCTCTCTCTCTCTCTCTCTCTCTCTCTCTCTCTCTCTCTCTCTCTCATACATTCACAATTTAAGCCAAATATCTCAGACTTAGTGAATGCAGGAACTCTAATCTTTTTCAGTAATCCAAAATGATATGTTTGTTATCTTCTGAAGTGGTCAAAATGATGCTTCACATAATTATAAGGTAAGGAATGTTAGCTCCTTACAAGAACTAATGGAAATGTTATGTTTACTAGAAAGTTTACTAGAAAGGTATAACTACAACTATTTCCTGTTTGAGTATCACTATAAACTCGCAAGTATTCCACAATAGACTTTTAATAGAACTTCAAAATGGTTCAGATGCCACTATAGATGTTGAAATAGTACTGGAAACTACTATAGGTTCACAGGTATTCCGTAAGTACACTTCTATCATTTTTAACCCACAAATGTCATAAGATTGATTTCATTTGCTCTCCTGTCATGAAAAGA